>OZ030017.1:50287918-50800418 GCA_964023405.1 Apodemus agrarius | reverse complement strand
GCCTAGCCTAACTAAATAGGTGGGCCATAAAGAAGGACATCTGAGATTTAGTTCTGACTTCCTCATATTACACAATGCAATCCCCACATATTCCTGCAAAACCACATACACGCACTCATGCATGCACATACAATTTCTTTTAAAACTTTGATAGTCATTTAGGACTTGGGAGAGTCTGAAAGCAATATGGACCATGTATCAAACAGGGAGCTGGGAGCAGGGAGGGATCCAGGATGAGAAGAGCTTCGCTGTGCAGTTCAGAAGAGAAGAGGCTCTTTCAGGCTGTGAAGGAAATATTTGTTTTGTATGATCTCAAAAGCAAATCTCATTGATTTAATAAATGAATCCAGTGGCATGTTTGTTTATTCCAGGGCTGACATTTTCTCAGGTTACATTAGGCGACTGTGGTGCATTGTCACGACCAGGAACACTGTGAAAGGGGAGACAGGAAACTCTGAGCCAGCCTGAAGCTCAGGATCAGCACTGCTGGGAGCTGGAGTGATTGCAGTCATCCATCATGCTGGTGACTCAGTGCCTGCCTTTTGGCTTCCTTCTGCAATGCCTTCTATACCATCATCAATTACTCTTTTCAGTTCTCCTGTTTCTGCCTAGTGGTTTCAGATATTCCATTTCAATTTAAAAATAGAAATGAAGAGTAGTTTGAGGTGTACTGTATGCTAAGCACATTCTCATCTTTATTCTCACAGATAACCTTTTGAACAAGGTGTGGGATGTTTATCTCTTAGGATCATTCATCATCCCTGACCTTAAATTAGTGTGCAGGGACCCACCGTCAGCAAACTTGGAGAATATTCCATAATAAACTTAAAGCCAATGGATCGTCCACTCAAATTCCCCTCCCAACTAGATATTAAAATATTAACTACTTTTGTATCATTGTGACCAAATGGGAGATTTAGTTTAGCTCGTGCTATCAGATGTTTAGCCCATGGTATTATTCCATCCCTCATGGAGATGGGAACATGGCACACAGGAAACAGTCGGGAAAGAAGAGGGTCCAGAGATAAGATAGATCTAAGAACCCAAGGCTCACTTCTTCCAATTAGCTAGCTGAGTCTAATTTTGCCGTCCAGCCATTCCATTCTGTCTCTGGTTCCCAAAGGCTCATGGGCATCCCATATCATCCTTTGCCTGTCTCTAATAAGAGTTTCCAACTCTCAAAATCCCACATTATTGAGAGTCAAAATTCGAAATCTCCTGAGTCTCAAGACAAAATCTTAGCTGTGAGCTGCTAAGATTACATAACCTGAAAGGCACATATTTCTAGGCTCTCAGGGCTTAGTAATCATTCCCATTCTTAAAGGGAAAATTAGCAGAGGAGCAAATAGAGTTCGGAGCAAACCTAATGCCAAACCCCAACAGTGAATCTCTTTGCCATCATCCAGGGCATGTGGTGGTAGAACATGAGCATCAACGTGATAGGCAACTCCAGCTCTGTGGCCTCCAGTTCTGTGGCCTCCAGTTCTGTGGCCTCCAGCTCTGTGGCCTCCAGTTCTGTGGGCTCTTCGTTATCAGCCCACATGGTCTCTCTCCTAGGCTGATGTCACTTGCTGCCCATAGCGTTCCTCAGCAAATGGTCCATATTCTTGTTATTTCTTAAGCATTGGAGTCTGTACTCTACCTTTGCAGCTTCATGAGTTGTTACATTAGGCAGTGCCTACAGAGACCTGTGACCAAAGACCCTGGTACACACAGTGTGGTCTTTTAGACCTCTGTGGACCTGAAACTCATGGATTCTGTATCACATGAATGATGCCAAGGTCTCCTGCTGGCTTTTGACTGTAGGGGACCCTTTTGATGGTGGCTGCAGTAGCCTCTGAGGGCCTGAGCACTGGAACACAGGGAAATGTTTCTTCAGTAACCCTGTCTGAGCAGGATACCCCGTAGTGCTCTTTACTTAAAGGAAAGTCTTTTAAAATGAGTTTATGATTTCATGTCATAGAGTTCTCAATGGAAAAGGTCTGGTAAATTCCTGAGATTGCCTCCAGGAATTTTTCCTGTTATCTCTGCCAAGTTCCTGGCTTCCATTTGACTGTAAATAATCTTTAGTTACCATGCCCTCCTGGTCTACAACTGGAATTTTTTTCTGTTTGACACTTTTTTTTGGCCAGATTATTTTCCAAATCCTTGAGCTCTACTCTTTGCTTCAAAATTTTGGTATAAACCTGGCTAAAAGCAGTCAGAATCATCTGTAATGTCCATATGGTCTATTAATTTGGCCTTACCAAAAAATTTGAGAAGATGCAGAAAAATTCCTTTCAGTAATATAATCTGAACTATGACAGTCTCTCAATAGAGCCCTTTTCCCATCTGAAGCCTTCTTTCTGTTGCTGTTCTGCTCTGCTAACTCCTCCTGAACCGTCTCATTAAGCTGAACTTACAACATTCTAGGCTGTACGTTTTCTGTTATTGTATCACCACAATATAATATATGACATAAAGGAAGAGATCATTTATTTTAGGTCATGGTTTCAGAAAGTTCAGTCTGTGGATGCTTGGCCCATGTGTTTGGATAGATTATCACAGCAAGGGATGGAGGGAGAAGGAGGGAGAGAACTGAACAAGGTATGTTCAAAGACCCATTCCTAGTGACCTACTTACTGCAGCTCTAAAGTTAAGGGACTTAGCGTTCAACCCATGAGATTGAGGATAACAATGGTTTATATTCCAACCATAATGATTAGTTTGGGCGATTAACAGTTATTCATGTTATGTGATGCCGTGTAAAACATAATAATAGTTGTAGTTAACAACTGAAGGTATAGGATTTCATGAAGTGGAAATGAGTAGAAAAGTCATTGACAAATGAAGGCCTGACAGTGTAGGCAGCTAACAATAGGAAGGATTAAACACACACAGATACTATCACAACAAGCGTGCAGAAGGAGAATGCTCAAGCTCTCGGAAATCAAATTTTTAAAAGTTGTGAAATATGTAAATATTACAAAAATGTAAAATGAACGAAATGTGGCGGAGCCTATTGTCTTTAATCCTAGCACCTGAGAGGCAGATGCAGACAGGTCTTTGTAAGTTCAAGCCAGCCTGATCTACACAGAGAATTATAAGCCAAACAGGGGGACACAGTGAGATACTGTTTCAAAACAAAGAAAACAAACTGAAAAAATGTAGAGTAATCAAACTGTGTTATGCTTTTGTTTCGTTTATTCCTTGTAACTTCATAATCTGAAATGTTTTTCATTCTGATACTTTATAATTAAAATTATCATGGGGATTTCCTAACAACTGGAACAGGGGCTATTCCTGACTCTGTTGCCTGTCTGTGGGCTCCCTAACTGGTCTTAGTGTAGAGGAAGTGCCTAGTCCTGTGAGACTTGATGTGTCAGGGCGGGGTGTCTTCTGAGAGCAGACATGGATGGGGGAGTGGGGAGAGGAAATGTGGGAGGAGAGGACTGGGGGAGATATTGGGATGTAAAGGGAATAAATAAATAAAATAATGAAAAATTTAACCTAAATGTCCTTAGTATCTTTAATTTATTTTGTTTTAATAATTCTGTTTTGTTTTCATGATAAAGCCATAACCAATATCTCTTTACCATTTATTCACAAATTTCGGACTTTGCTGTAATGGCTTTATTTCTAGGCTTCCCTATTTTCAATTACTCTTGTTAATTTTTCTTTTCTCTTCTTTTCTTTTCTTTTCTTTTCTTTTCTTTTCTTTTCTTTTCTTTTCTTTTCTTTTCTTTTCTTTCCTTCTTTCTTTCCTTCTCTTTCTTTCTTTCTTCCTTCCTTCCTTCCTTCCTTCCTTCCTTCCTTCCTTCCTTTCTTCCTTTCTTTCTTTCTTTCTTTCTTCCTTTCTTTCATTTTTCAAGACAGGGTTTCTCTGTGTGGCCCTGGCTGTCCTGGAACTCACTCTGTAGACCAGGCTGGCCTCGAACTCAGAAATCCGCCTGCCTCTGCCTCCCGAGTGCTGGGATTAAAGGTGTGCGCCACCACTGCCCGGCACTCTTCTTAATTTAAACAATGAGTACTTACTATGCAATTTTCTAATTGTACAAAGACCAGAACAATGTACTTACTTACTTTCAAGCTTTATAGTTGATGAGAGAACAGGAATTAGAAAATAGATGTATGATGTCACCTACGCATGTCTGGCAGTTTTAAGATATGGTCGCTTAGTTCATGATAGTCGTGAGCTCTCTGTATAACCTGGGCTGGTCTCTAACCTGTGATCTTCCTACGAATGCTCCTTCCGAGCGCCGGGATTATAGATGGGCAACACCATACCCAACTCACATTGTTTTTACATACGAAGTTGTACTTTCCCTGCGCCTTATTGTTGTGTGCCTTTTCCTGGGGAGATGAGAACATCAGTGTTTTCACCCCAGGTAGAGCACTGAAAATGGCTCAAATAAGTGATTCAAACTAAGTGTTGTTTGGTGAGTCAATGGGTTTATTAGGGTTACTTACAGGGTTACTCACAGGTAATTACCTCACGGAAAATCTCACCCCAATGTGGATGACAACTCACAAAGCATCTCTGGGTTGTTTAAATGCTCTTTTGTTGTTTATTTATTTATTTATTTATTTATTTATTTTTCTTATGTAAACTTTTGAAAACTTAGTTATTATTTTTCTTTCATTTATAGGAATGTTCTGCCTTGATGTGTATATATGCTCTGTGTGTGTGCCGGGGACCCACAGAAGAGGGCACTGGTTCCTCTAGAACTGGAGATAAGTAAGGTTGGCAGCTGCCATGCGGATGCTGGGACCTGCCAGGTCCTCTGCAGGAACCGCAAGCACCCTCAGTGGCTGACCCATCCCTCCAACCCAAATCCCTGCACTTCTTGCTGTCAGCGCCATAACAATATATCCTTTCCCAAGCAGGTGGTCATCATCTGTATCATCCCATGGAAGGCCTTGTGAGGTCTGTAGCCTTCTAAGCTTGTTCCTGACCTTTTAAGTTTCTTTAGGGCTCCAAATCTCACGGGGTTTTATCCCTCTTCAGGAGGAATATCTGTTTTTATCTCAAATTACAATTAGCCCAAGTGGTTATTTTAGTCTGGGCTGCCGTCATCATGTTTAGAGAATCCCCACTGGACAGAGCTCCGATTCCAAAACCATTTATGTCATGGGGCTGAGCACAAATCCTTGGTCCAGTCAGTTGCCATTAGCTTAGTGGAAAGGTTATAGAATGCATGGCTATTCCTTTTGGTAATTTTTTTTTTTTTACTATTTTTTTTGAAAAAAAAAAATACTTTGAATCCAGCACACAATTTCTAGCTTCTCAAAAAGTGGAAAAAATGATATGAAGTCTCTTGCATGGCCTAGCTGTTGCTATTTGCTTCTATTCAAACAAGCAACCTAAATACATAGAAGATGGTGCTGTAGCTTCCGTTTCTATTAGAAGTGATGATGTAAGACACAATGTCTTTTTTTTTAAATAAGTAAATATTTTTAATGTGATCTTGAATACTGTCTTCTGTGATTTTTAAGTATGTTTTATTTTATTTTTTATCAAAAAGTTTTTTTATGGATATATTCTATATTTACATTTCATTTCCCTTTTTTTGGTTCCCCACCCCCCTAAGGTCCCACATGCCCTTTTCCCTCCCTCTGCTCCCTCATCCACCCCTTCCCACTTCCCTGTTCTGGTATTCCCCTACACTGATGCTTTGATCCTTTCCAGCACTAGTGTCCATTCCTTTCTTCTTGTCACTCATCATTTAGTATGTGAATTGTGTCTTTGGTGTCCCAAGATTCTAGGCTAATATCGACTTATCAGTGAGTGCATACCATGGGTATTCTTTTGAGACTGGGTTACCTCACTTAGTATGACGTTCTCCAGCTCCATCCATTTCTCTAAGAATTTCATAAATTCATTGTTTCTAATGGCTGAATAGTATTCCATTGTGTATATATACCACATTTTTTGTATCCATTCCTCCGTTGAGGGACATCTGGGTTCTTTCCAGCTTCTGGCTATTATAAATAAGGCTGCTATGAACATAGTGGAGCATGTATCCTTATTGCATGCTGGGGAATCTTCTGGGTATATTCCCAGGAGTGGTATGGCTGGATCCTCCGGAAGTATCATGTCCAGTTTTCTGAGGAACTGCCAGACTGATTTCCAGAGTGGTTGTACAAGCTTGCAGTTCCACCAGCAGTGGAGGGACTGCTCCTCTTTCTCCACATCCTCGCCAACACCTGATGTCTTCTGAGTTTTTAATCCTAGCCATCCTGACAGGTGTGAGGTGAAATCTCAGGTTGTTTTGATTTGCATTTCTCTAATGACTAATGATGTTGAACATTTTTTAAGGTGTTTCTCAGCCATCCGAATTTCTTCAGCAAAAAGTCTTTGTTTAGCTCTGAACCCTATTTTTGGATAGGGTTATTTGGTTTTCTGGGGTCTAACTTCTTGAGTTCTTTGTATACACTGGATATTAGCCCTCTGTCGGATGTGGGGTTGGTGAAGATCTTTTCCCAATTTGCTGGTTGCCGATTTGTCCTTTTGACAGTATCTTTTGCCTTACAGAAACTTTGTAATTTTATGAGGTCCCATTTGTCTATTCTTGATCTTAAAGCATAAGCAATTGGTGTTCTGTTAAGGAACATTTCCCCTATAAGAACAATATCAACTAACTGGACCACCCACGGCTCCCAGAGACTAAACCACCAACCAAAGAATATACATGGAGGGAGCCAGGACTCCAGATACATATATAGCAGAGGATGGCCCTATCTGACATCACTGCAGGGGTGGGGGTCTTGATGCCCAAGTGTGGGAGGATACTAGAACGTTGCATGCATGGTATGAGTGTATATGTGTGTGTGTGTGTGTGTGTGTGTGTGTGTCTGTCTGTCTGTCTGTCTGTCTGTCTGTCTCTCTCTCTCTCTCTCTCTCTCTCTCTCTCTCTCTCTCTCTCTCTCTCTCTGTATGTGTACACCCTCAATCCATTGTACAAATTTGGTAGCTAGAGGGTGTTTGTGAAGCAGGTTCTTTCATTTCACCTTTACATGGTGTTCTGGGGATTGACCTCAAAGTGCTAGGCTATGACAGCAAACACTTTTACCCACAGAGCCATTTATGAAGTTTTAAATTTTTTATTACATATTGCTTTATTTACACTTCAAATGTTAATCCCTTTCCTCATTACCCCTCAGAAAACCCCCTATCCCATCACCCTCCCCCTGCTTACCAATGCCCCCCTCCCACTTTCCTGACCTGGCATTCCTCTACACTGGGGCATCAAATCTTCACAGGACCAATGGCTTCTCCTCTCGTTGGGAGTTTTAATTTTTAATTGTTTTGCATACTGTGACTACATAACAGTGTCTTACATTAATTTTCTCTGTGTTAGGAAGATTCACAGATCTACTTTATGTTTGATGAAATTATAGAAGAACAATGACTTTGTAGTAGGAAAGCCAACTGGCCAATGAAAAAGTAGGGTAGTTGCTGAATATTTAACAGAAGGGAATTACCCTCTTTACTCAAAACAGATTTTAGAATTTACCCATTTTTTTCCACCTTTTTAAAAGTAATGTTTTATTTGTGATTTTTTGCTTTAAAATTTTATCAATTATAATTAATCCTATGAATTAATGTGTTTTTAAAAAATGTTTTAGTTTTCTATTTTTAGTTGTCTTGGTTAGTATAGCTTTTTACTTAGAAAAGAATTATACACAAAACACAGCAAAAAAAAAATGCAAACTGCATTAAAAAAAGACTTAGCCTTAGGATACTTGACATGTTTTATTTGCAATAATCTTTTAGGGTCAGAGTTTTTTTGTTTTAATGTGTGTGTGTGTGTGTGTGTGTGTGTGCACGCCTGTGTGTGTGTATGCATGTGTATTTGGTGGAGAGAAAAATAACCAAAATTCTGTGTCGTTATATTTCCGATGGATTTATTATTCATTATTATTTTGTTTTAAAATTATTCTTTGCAAACTATGTGTATTTAGGAATGTGCTTCTGCACAAAGATTGGCAGTGGGCAATACGAATAATATAGTTAGTTGCAATGGTCTGGAGTGGAAACGTCGTGACACACACAGACTGATTTTATCATATGACCCATTTCATGTTTCGGCAGAACTTATTGGCTAAGAAATTTAGCGTATGAGCCACTTTTAGCAAGCTCCTGAAATAAGCGAAGCTTTTTTTAGCCACATGTCCTCACTGGGAGTGCTTCTTAGGATGGCATATTTTTGACTCTTGGCACTTTGAACCTTCCTGATTTTCTTGACTGGTTGCTTGAGGCCAAACTAAGAAAAGATTCAAAATGAAGAGACAATTTGTAAGGCAGTTGTGTTTAATTTTAAAATGTGTTTTTGGGCATTTGAACACTTTGCCCCCAGTTGGTGGCTGTTTGTGGAGGTCAGGTGGTGTAGCCTTTCTAGAGGAAGTGCGTCACTTGGTGTGGGCTTTGGGATGAAAAGCCTGTTGTTTGCAGTCTGCCTTTTCTCTGTTTGGTGCAAATGGTTCATGATGTGAGCTCTCAGTTTCCTCCTCTTGTTCCATGTCTCCTCACTATGGACTCCTGTCCCCCTGGAACCATGAGCTCCACCAATCTGTTTCATCTGTAAGTTGGTTGAGTCATCATATTTTCACACAGCAACAGAAAACTAATATACCTCCTGTGGTCCCTGGTATGTCGAGATGTTACATAAACATGAACTTCTGACTCTCGATTATGTAATCATGCTTAATTCTTTTATAGGTTGGTGTATACATTAATAGAAAATTTAAATTATAAAAATCCACATATATTGTTTTTTTTTAAATTATGCTTGCTCCCTAAAGATTTTTAGAGTCAATGGGTTAAGAATTCCTTTTTCTCATGATTCTTAAAAAAAAAAAAATCTTCTTAATTAACTCTACCTTCTCATCTGTGCACATTGATATTCAGAGCTACCCATGCTCATTAGCCATGCATCCAGATAAAGGCTGTGTGTGCATGCCAGACATTCCACATACCCAGTGGAGAGAGCAAGATCCCGAACGGGCAGGCCAAGTCTCTGCATGCTGAGACTAGTTGGGAGGAGACACGAAGTTTCTAAATGGTATGCCCTGAAAGAGTTGCAAGATCAAATACACATTTCTAAATACTTCTACATTTAGAATACTTGACCTGGAAATATTGACAGAAAGAGTAATTCTATTAGCAGAGGATAAGGTGTTTCTGAACAGCTCTGCCATGCATGATGGAGTTTTGTTGCATGGTTTTGTAATGCAGAAAAACTAAAGGGAAGGAGTGGGTTGGGGTAAGAGGCAGGGTGGAAAATGTGCTTGAGAAAGAAGAGGATTTGATATGATCAAGTAAAACCCATTGATCATATCCATCCTTGTTACAAAGGGATAGTCACTGTCGTTGCACTAACCAAACTCGTGCTTTATTTTGAAAATGGCTTTCTGCTTTCTTTTCCTTCTGGTTACATGGCATGAATGACTTAGCTTTAACTTGGTCATAAAATAAGCACCCACTGTCTCTGCACCACTCATGGTCCGGTCCTTGTTTAGATTGTGTGTGTGTGTGTGTGTGTGTGTGTGTGTGTATAGGGGAGGGATGTATTTTGTTTCTCTTCCCTCTTCATGGACCTGATTCTGATGATATTGCATCTAAATGACCACAGGCACATGAAGGTAAAGGTGGGATTTAGGAAAGGTAACAGGAGAAACTAAGAATCTATAGTACCATTGTCTTTGATACATCCTAAAATTAGTTCTTATTGTTTGGAACAGAAAGACCACTTTAAAGAACTGGTTCTCAACTGAGATTGCTTCTCTCCTGAACAGGAGGATATTTGGTAAGGCCTGGAGATGTTTTCATTGGCCTACCTCTTCTGATCCATTTTTCCCCCACAGACCTCCTTTTGTATTCTACTCTACCTCAAACCACCCCAAGACAATCGCTTTTTTGTTTCATCTTATTGCAGTGAACTATATAAAATCATGAGATTAAAAATGATCCTGTATTATAAAGTAAATGTTAAGAATCTATAGTACCTTTGTGTTACATTCTAAAATTAGGAACAGAAACACCACTTTCCATTTTGGGGAGGGTAGCTGGTATCATCCTGTTAGAAGAGGGGTATCACTTTAGGTGGGCTTTGGGATGTAAAGCCTCATGCTGCTCACAGTTTGCTTTTTCTCTGTTTTGTGTACCTGGTTCAAGATGTGAGCTCTTGGCTTCTTCCTCTTGCTGCCATGCCTTCCCATCATGGACTTCTGACCCTCTGGAACCATGAGCTCCCCCAAACAAACAAACAACAAAAACCAAGAAGTGCAAGAGCATGTATTTCCTGGCATTCGGTGGGAGAACTCAGTGATATCTGCAAACATTCTGTAAGACACAGAATGGATACCACAACCCTGATCTAATGCAGAAGGTCAATGGTGCTGAGGTAGAAAAGCCATGCTGGTTTTCAAGGCAGTAAAATTTTATCATAAAGAAATGATAATAGTAATATACCATAGTTAACAATATTCTCTGAGGTCACTTGAGACTTCAGACTGCTATCTTACTGTGTGCCCAGCCTGTTTGTTTAACATGCCTTTAGGAGAACAGTGTAAAAGTCAGCCTTGCTTGTCTTAGATTTCCCTTGTAATTAACTCTTACAATCGAAGGTAGTGCACAGTTGTAATATTAAGTTATGTCCCTGATGCAGAATAATGTAGAACAGCAGAAAGATAGAAAGTAGTCTCATAAAATGAATAGCTACCATAAATGTTGAATGCAGCATGTGGATATTGCTTGTTAAGCAATGATGTTTGTAGTACTGTTTGTTTTCTGGGTTAACTGGAGTCTGATTTGATCACTTGTAAAACTCTGTTAAAGATTTCTGTAAAGTGTCCCTCATTCCTTCCCTATGTGATGATGCTTTATGTGCTATTCAATAAGCACAGAACAAACCCCTTTGTTACAGAGACAGCCACCCATAGACACACAGGACAGACAGACATGAACACACATGGATAGACACAGACGACACAGACACAGACACATATTCTCAAGGTTGCCTCCTTCAAGCAGGCACAGATATAGGCTCATACAACAAACACAAAGAACAGAAGACACAGACAGAGAGAGTCAAAAGAGAGTTGAAATCTGGACTGGCTAAGAGGAAAACATTTGATTTCTTTCTTCAATGTGACATTGATGCCTTACTGGTGACTCTTAAGACATTCAAATCAGCTGCATATTCAAAAGCATTTATAGACTACCCAATGTGGGCCAGATCATATTCCCTGAGTCCTGTTCAGATCATGTTACTCCCTACCCTTCATTACTCAAAAATGTACAAAATGTCAAGTTGTGCCTTGCTCTGTTTTACAATCAGCTTTTGACTGAATTTTCTCAACTTTTTTTTTCCGAGACAGGGTTTCACTACGTAGCCCTGGCTGTCCTAGAACTCACTCTGTAGATCAGGCTGCTCTCTAACTCAGAAATCCACCTGCCTCTGGCTCCCAAGTTCTGGGATTAAGGGTGTGCCCCCCCACTGCCCAGCTTGACTGAATTTTCAAAGTGGAGAATTGTTGGGCTTCAGGCTGGGCCTGAAACAACTCTCCTGCCCAACATAAACTATGCATTACAGATTGATAGCTTATTCCCGGAAGTAGAAAGGATGCTATTCTATATATTTATCAGGGTGAATTGATACAGTGAGGGCATATGTATGTATGAAAATCATACTGGGAAAGCCATGTCCACTGACATGCCAGACCCAGGGAGGAGTGTAACTCCTTTACCTGTTCCTGATAATGTGGTACATTAGATGTCTAACAGTCAGATGATTACCATGTGATAGTTCCTGTGCATCAGTAATTGATAGGCAGATAACACCTTATGTTTTCTTGATTCCCTGCTTTTGATTTGGTCTACTCAACTGCCGTTTTCTGGTCAGTTTATCTGTTTGCTCATCTAGACCTAGATAGTCTATTTCTGCTTTGGACTGGGTTCTGCCCTTAGACTTTTGCAACTGACTATATCTTCACTTTCAATCTTGTCTCTCATGGCCTGACAGCAACAGCTTCTTCCTTGCCAATGGGTTTATTATATTATCGATACTGACTCTATTGCATTTTGACTAGCCCATTTATGAAACCTCTTGAACTCTATGGTAACTTAACTTGTATTCATTCTTACACACACACACACACACACACACACACACACACACACACACAGAGAGAGAGAGAGAGAGAGAGAGAGAGAGAGAGAGACAGAGACAGAGACAGAGAGAGAGAGACAGAGAGAGACAGAGAGACAGAGAGGGACAGAGACAGAGACAGACATATATTAGCTGTATGTTATTGTGGTATGAAAGTTAATAAATTTGGAATAAAAGAACCTATGTTTGTCTCAGCCAGATTACAAGGTTAGACATTATGTGCTGAATTATTTCAACGAAACTCCCTTTAGATGTATTGTTATCTAATACATTCTGACATAGTGGAAAGATACACAGCTGTAATTCTCATCTTGTTTCTGCTATGTGCTCATGGCAGGTCCCGTGTGAGTTAGGATATAGAGCTTCTACATGTACCTATGAATTTTCCATATGTAACTTCATGAGGTCATTTTAGATTTTCTCTACAAGCCAAACCAAACCAAACCGAGAGTCTGTTTGATAGATTTATTGTGATCCATGGTTGCAGGTGGACTGCTGAGTTATTTTTAAAACCTGGGCCAAAATGTAGTTTTATTGGTGTTTCTGTTCTTTAGATATCTACATCAGGTTCAAATTCATCTGTAAGAAACTATGCTCCGAATCAGACCTCTCTTAATAGTTTCCCAATCAACAGGAATACAACATTGCTTTCAAAGTACTGTTCCATGAAATTTTAATTCTTAGACAGGATAAAGATAGTAATGCTCATCTTATTGCCGAAGAACTTGATATTAATTTGGGTTCGATCTGGCCTTGCCCTGGAAGGTAAGGGCAGAACATGTATGTGGGGTGGAATGCTTAGTTTTCCAATGTGTTAAAATAGAATCAAATGTTATTTAAATATAGTTCAAAGCTGATGCTAGATCTAGAAATATACATTCTTGAAAATGAACTGTGAAAGTTGTTCCTAAAGCTACAAATGGATTAAGAATGGATATTAAGTATGAGAAATGTCTCACACACTGTCGCTGAGGGATGGCAAGAAGTTATGTTGGATTGGACATGGTGGAGATTGTTGGTGATGTTGAGCACAGCTGTTGTGAAATGGTGGACATCCAGTTAGATCAGGTTGATGAAAGGTCATGTAGAAATGGAGAGGAAGACTGCAGATATGGTGTTGAGTGTTGTGTTGGGCAAACAAGCAGGGAAATAAGATTGTAGCAGTAAAGTTGTTACAAAGGAACAATTTTCCACCTGGCTATTCATCCAGCCATTATTTTATTATGTAATTATCCAGCTGAAAGATAGGAGGAGCTGAAAGATAGGAGGTTATGTAACGCACAAAGTTCTTGAACAATTCATAGAGGGTGGCAAAGCATGCAGAAATGGAACAGCTAATTCTTTAGAACAGAAAGAAAGGATGAAAATGCAGGAAGATATTTTACTGGTGGAAAAATAAGGGAGTATTCATCCAATTTCTTTTTTATGCCCAGTGAATTACATTAGACCTTCAGAGGACAATGAGAGTGCTGGCCAGACATGTTGTGGACTTAAGAAGGTAGAAAGGTCATGAAGTACTCATTTGGATGTTGGGGAATACAGAGATCAGGAGACCTTTTGCAGTATCCATCAGTATTGAGGTCTCCTTGATATATGAGATTCTGAGTACTGAAATGGAATTGTTAGCTTGCTGTGTGTTTTACTTACTTCAGTCATATCCAGCTGCTTTTGAGTTAGATATAGCATATGATGAATCCTCTATTGAAATAGAGCAAGTCAGAAAGATGAATGCTACAGAGTAAGAGAGAACAGGCCATGAGTCTGAGGTGCTCAGAGATGACTCTTTCATCACTGGCATTATGTATAATTGTTAGCACATGGTGATAACAAACATCAGATGGTCTTGGAAAATCATTACTGATTTTTTTCATTGTATACTTTTTGGCTTCTTTGTAAAAAATCAAGTGTCCATAGGTATGTGGATTTACTTCTGGGTCTTTTATTTGATTCTACTGAACAAAGGCTCTGTCTATGCCAATGTCATGTGGATTTTGTTACTACGGCTCTATAGTACAACTTGAAATCAGGGATGCTGATACCTCTGGAAGTACTTTTATTGTGTAGGATTTTTTTAAGCTATCCTGGGTTTTTTATTTTTCCATATGAAGTTGAAAATTGTCATTTCAAGTTTTGTATGTAATTGTGTTAAAAACTTGGTGAAAATTTCATTGGCTCTGTAAATTGCTTTGTTATAATGACCAATTTTCAATACTTACCTTACTAATCTATGAATATAGGAGATATCTCCATTTTCTGACATTTCCTTCAATTTATTTATTAAAAGATGACATTTTCATCATACAATTATTTTAGTTGCTTGATTAGGGTTACCCAAGGGTATACAATTTGAGCCAATGTGAAAGACAGTTTTTTTTTAATTTCTTTCTCAGTCCATTTGTTATTTGTATATAGGAGGGCTACTGAGTTATTTTCTATCCAGTCACTTTGCTGAAAATGTTTAGCATCTGTATAAATTCCCAGATGAATTTTTGGGGTCACTTATGCATACTGTCATACATGTCTCTGCAAAAGAGTTACATTGTGTCCCCTTGATCACCTTCAGTTCTTTCATGCTCTAGCTACACTTCCAGTACCAGATTAAATAGATATGGAGAGAGTGGACAACCTTGTCTTGTTCCTGATTTTAGTGGCATTGCTTTGAGTTTCTATTTAATTTTATGTTGGCTATGGGTTTTCTGGATACTACCTTTATTATGTTTAGGTATATGGCTTGTATCCTTAATCTCTCCACAACTTTGATCATGAAAGGGTGTTGGACTTTGTTGAGAGCCTTTTCTGCTTCTAATGAGATTATCATGTGGTTTCTTTTTTCTTTTTCAGTTTATTTGTATGATGGATTGCCTTTACATTTTTTTTTTCTAATAAACCGTCCCTACATCTCTGGGATTAGGCTAACTCCATCATGGTGGATGATCTTTTTGATGTGTGCTTGTATTAAATTTGCAAGTATTTTATTGAGTATTTTTGCATCTGTGTTCATATTGGAAATTGGTCTATAATTCTTTGTTGGGTTTTTATGTATTTTCATAAAATGAAGTGGGCAGTAGTTTTGGAATAATTTGAGGACTATTGGCATTAACCCTGTTTTGAAAGTCTGATAGCCTCAGTGGGCAGTGATGACACACACCTTTAATCCTAGATGAGGCTATCCTAGTCAGGAAGAAACAAAGAAACACAGTGACATCCTGTGGGGGGGGGGAAGGAAAGAACGAACGAAGGAAGGAAGGACAGAGAGAGAAAACAAAAGAAAGAAAGAAAGAAAAAAAGAAGGAAGGAAAGAAAGAAAGGAAGGAAGAAAGAAGGAAGGAAAGAAGGAAGGAAGGAAGGAAGGAAGGAAGAAAGAAAGAAAGAAAGAAAGAAAGAAAGAAAGAAAAAGGAAATCTGGTAGAATCTTTTGGCCCTGAGGGTTTTTTTTGTTTGTTTGTTTTTGTTTTTTTGGGTTGGTAGACTTTTAATAATTGCTTCTATTTCACTGTAGGTTATAGATCTATTCAGATTGTTTATTTAATCTTGATTTAACTTTTTAAGTGGTACCTATTGAAAAAATTATCAATTTCTTTTAGATTTTCCAATTTAGTGGAGTACAGGGTTTTAAGAAATGTCCTTTTGATTTTTCTGGGTTTCATTGATGTCTATTATTATGTCTCCGTTTTCATGTTTGAGTTTGGTAATTGAGATATCCTTTTCTAGCTTTTTAGTTAGGTTGAATAAGGGTTTATTTATATTGTTGATTTTCTTAAAGAACTAACTCTTGTTTTTTCATTGGCTTTTTGTATTATTCTCTTTGTTTTTATTTTTATTGGTTTCAGCCTTTGGTTTGAGTTTTTTTTTTTTTTTTGCCTTTCACTGCTCCTCTTGGGTGTGTTTTCTTTTTGTTCTAGAGCTTGCAGATGTGCTGTTAAGTTCTAACATGAGTCGTCTCCAATTTTTATACATAGGCCTTCAGTGCTATGAGCTTTCTTTTTAGCACAGCTTTCATTGTGTCCCATAAGTTTGTGTAATCAGTTTCATTGAATTCTAGGAAATCCTTAATTTCTTCATTTCTGCCTTCATCCGTTTTTTATTCAGTAGAGAGTTTTTAAGCTTTCTGTTGTTTCTGTTGTTGTTGATAGCCAGCTCTAGTCCATGCTGGTGTGATGGGATGGAGAGGGTTATTTCAATTTTCTTGCATCTGATAATGGACAAAACCTCTGACATTTTAATCCAGCTCCAATTAAATGGTGTTATTTGTAAGAGTTGCCATGGTCATGATGTCTCTCACAGCAATAGAAACCCTAATTAAGACACTATTATCCTTAGGTTTGTGCATTTTTCATTGCGTCTCAGATTTCCTGGATATTTTTGCCAGATTTTTAGATTTAACATTTTCTTTGACCAGTGTATCCGTTTCTTCTATCATATATTTATCACTTGAGATTTTTCTTGTCCATCTTTTGTATTCTTTTGGTGAAGCTTGCTTCTGTAGTTTGTTTGAATTTCTAAATTTTTCATTTCCAGAATTCCCTCAGTTTGGGTTTTCTTTACTGATTCTATTTCCAGTTCATGTCCTAAACAGTTTTATTTCCTTACACTGTTTGTGTTTTCCTGGATTTATTTAAGGGATGTATTCATTTCTTCTTTAAGGACTTCTATTATATTCATAAAGGCTGTTTAAGATCTTTTTCTTGTTTAATTATAGAAATTAATTAATTAATGATGAGGATGTAAAATTAATTAATTAATTTTTAAATAAATTAAATTAATTAAAAATTAATTAATTAATTTTACATCCTCATCATTGCTCCTCTTTCAGGTCCCTAATCACATTTGCATTTCCCTGATGAGTAAGGACTTTCAACATTTCTTTTTTTTTCCTTTTTTTTTTTTTGAGACAGGGTTTCTCTGTATAGCCTTGGCTGTCCTGGAGCTCACTCTGTAGACCAGGCTGGCCTCGAACTCAGAAATCCGCCTGCCTCTGCCTCCCAGAGTGCTGGGATTACAGGCGTGCACCACTACCACCCGGCCTGAACATTTCTTTAAGTGCTTCTTAGCCATTAGCGATTCCTCTGTTGAGAATTCTCTGTTTACTCATTTTTAAATTTGGTTACTTGGGTTGTTGCTGTCTAACTTTTTGAGTTCTTTATATAGTTTGGATATTAGCCCTCTGTCAGATATAAGGTTAGTGAAGATCATTTCTGAATCTGCAGGCTATCATTTTGTCTTATTGCCATTGTCCTTTGCCTTATAGAAGCTTCTATGTTTCTTGAGGTCCCATGTATCAATTGTTCAACTTAGAGCCTGAGCCATAGTGTTCTGTTCAGAATGTTGTCCCCTGTACCAATGTGTTAAAGAGAAAAATCTCCCACTTTCTCTTCTATTAGATTTAGTGTATCTGGTTTTATGTTGAGGTCTTTGATCTATTGGACTTGAGTTTTGTGCAAGGTGATAAATATGGATCTATCTACATTCTTCTACATGCAGACATCCAGTTAGACCAGCGATGGTTGTTGAAGATGATTCCTTTTTTTCTATTATATGATTTTGGCTTCTTTGTCAAAAACTAAACCATAGGTGTGTGGGTTTATTTCTGGGTCTTTGATTAGATTCTATTGATTAACCTATCTGTTTCTGTACCAATATCAAGCAGTTTTTATTACTGTTGCTCTTTTCTTGGTCTTTTACCTTTTTTCTTTGTCTTTTTCTTATACTTGAGCTGAATAATATTCAGTGTCTGCTGTCATAACATAGCTGGGCTGTAGTGAAGATATATTGTTCTGTCTGTTATTGACAGTCTTCTTACACTGTTGTTTAGGCATCTGGTTTTGGTGTGATTATAGGTCTAAGTGCTGATTTATGAGTTTATCTTTTTTGGTTGTGTATTTAGTTCCTTGGTTTCTGTCTTCTTGGATTTTCAGAGACTATGCTGGCTGTGTGCTTTCTGTTTTCCTGGCTTGTTCGACTTGTGAGTTCACCGCTAATGCTTGCTGATTTTGGAGCCTGGGATACTGGGATGAGTTGAGGAAAGAAAGGTTAGCAGAGAAGGTGTTTGTGATCTGTTGCTGATGGGATCAGAGAGGAAAGAAAGACCAGAACAATTTTTCTGTTAAAGAGCTGGGGATGGTACTGTGGGCATTTGATCTCAGGAGTGGGAGACGTGTGGGTGTGTCTTCAGCCTACTTGTTAATGTGAGAGAAATGGCCTTTGGGTAGCAAGGGGTGGTTGCTGATGTTGGGGGCTGGGCAAAGCAAGGAGTGGCTGGGGTGTGGGGAGGTTGGAAGAGGAAGCTGTGAGATCCACAGAAGGTGTGAGCAGGAGGGCAGGGAAGGCTGCTGAGGATGTTCTGCTGTGGAGCGTAGTATGAAACCTAGGGCTTAGAGCTAGGGGAACAGAGGGCAAAGAGAAGGTGTGCAGTAGGCCTGCTTGGTTTTCTGGCAGGTGTGGGTTGTGGTTGAGCAGGGAGTGCTTGCTGGAGTTGGGTGCTGGCATGCAGCAAAGAGATGGAAAGAGAAGTTTGGAGAGGATAGTCTCTGGGATCCACAGGACATTTGGGCATGAGCGAAGGGAGGCTACAGCTAGTGTGCTATTGCAGCACGAGGGACAGGACTGGAGGATTGGGTCTGGGGGAATACAGAGAAAAGAAAGTCGGTGTGAAGCCCCACCCCTTATTGATTTCTAATTCGTTTTAGACATTACTTTTTATTTTATTTTTTAACCTATCCTGGAGAAGGCTGATCATTCTTTGAGCACCACAAGGAAATTAATACTTAAAGATGAAGGAAAGAAGGATTTTATTTATCATTATTCATTTCCATTAAAATTTTTGTTGATAATTTTATGTGTATGTTTAATGAAATTCTGTCATTTCCTCCCACGTGTTACTTTCTTTCACTCCTTTCTCTTGTGCTGAACCCATCTTTCTTTCCATTAAGTCCTGTTCCTACCCTGATGTGGGTTCTGTGTACTCGACCCATATAGTTAAATTATGGTTGGAAAGTTATTTACTGGAGAAGAGGCAACTTATCAGTGACTATGTCACTGAAAAAAGTGGCACCTTGTTCCCTGAAACCATTAACTGCCTGTAGTCCCTCACGGTACTGTGGGTCCTCCCAAGCCCCCTCCATATGTATGATGCATGTGTGATGGAATATTAATGGACCAATATTGTGTACTAAGTTGATGAGAGAAACTGGCATACCTAGAAGACTATGCTTCACAGTAACCTTACCCATTCTCAGGCTCTTAATTCTTCCTATACCCTTTTCTGAAATGGTCTTCAAGCCTTGGAGAGAGGTTGATATACCTCTCTTAACACTCAACAGTGACTTACTCTCAGCATGTTTGATCAGTTATGAGTCTAATTAATGACTTCTTACTGTAAAAAGCAACTTTTCTGATGAAGTTTGAGAGCACCATTAACCAAGGGGTATAAAGATTATTATTTAGAAGGATGTTTGACCACATGTGCATTTTGCAAAACAACAATAATAGAGTCCTCCCTGAGCCTATGACCTCATAGCCACAGGGTCTTGACCAGGTTTACCAGTACTTGGCATGAGTTTCCTATGGAATAGGCCTCTAGTCTAATCAGAAGGTAGTTGTCTACTTACATAATTATCATGTTTCTTTTTAAACCGTGGGCATATCTTGCAAGACAAATTGGTAATGTAGTTTATGGGCTGAAATCTATTGAATTTTTCTTCCAAGCATCCTGTATTGAACCTTCTGGTACCGTGAAAGCTGGTTGGAGTGAAGAAATTTCTAAGTTCCAGTTTGATGTTTCTGTATCTGGCACCTAATGTATGTATGGTTTTTTAACAATAAGATATTTTTTATTTATCCTGTGGGGAACCAAGAACAATAGTAGTATTCTGTATTTTTTGGGGGGGGCTCTAAGACATCCTTGAACAACAACTTGAAGAAAGGTACCCCATTCCAGATACTAGTTTTGCTATTTAATAACTTTTGGGAGAAGTATTATCCACCTGCCAGATGCCTCCGTTAAATTTTAATTATGGTTTTTAATGTACTTACAAACTAGAAGACTTACATAAGGGCTTCTCATATACCTGCAGTTTCGGTTAACCCTTCTCCCCACCCTCTTCCCTGCTTAACCTTTCCAACTTCAGTGTTCTGCCCTTTGTGTTCCTGTCACGTGTGTTCTACTCTTTCCCATTCCTTAAGCTCTTTGCTTCCTCCTAACACCCTGTGTATACCTTGTATATGCACTCCAAGTTAAGGACACTTGTCTAAGAATTCAAAGCTAAGATTTGCTTATGAAAAAGAGCATGTGGTGTTTGTCTTTTTTAGGCCTGGGTAACCTCAGTCAGAATAATATCTTCCAGTTCCACTTATTACTTGAAAATTTCCTAATTTTATTTTTTCTTTATAGCTTAATAAATGAATATACATATACACATACCATATAAATACATATTACATATACATTACATATATTACATTATTTTTAATATATATATTATAGTTTCATTCTTCATTCATCTGTTGATAGACATATATGCTGTTTCTATTTCCTAGCTGCTGTGAATGGAACAGCAGAAAACGTGGATGAGAAATTATCTGTCATAGGATATAGAACCTTTGAGTACATGCTCTGTTGTGGAAAAGCTTGACCACATAAGAAATCTATTTTCGCTTTTGAGATAGGTCCATGCTGATTCTCATTGTGGCTTCATGAGTTTGCAGTCTTATAGAGTGAGTAGGATTTCCTCTTTTTCTACTTTCTCGTTAGCATTCAATCTCATTTGTTTTCTTGGCAAAAGCTTTTCTAGCTCAGGGAGATGCAATCTCAAAGTAGTTTTAATTTTCATCTCCCTGATGTCTAAGGATGTTGAACAGTTTCAAAAATATTTCTTAGTCATTTGTATTTCTCTGGAGAATGCTGTTCCAGAGCTGATTTCTTTTTCTTTCCATTTGTCTCTTTTCTTGATGTTTAGCCTTTTTGAATTATTTGTGTATTCTAAACAATTGTCAAGGAGGATTATATTGATCAGATATTGACTTTGAAAGAGCTGATCAAATCCTGTATCAGAGAACAGCCATTTCTGTGTTTAAAAAGCTCTTTAAGTCCTGTCTTTACTAGGTAGTTTCTTGTGCTGGCTAGTTTCTAGATTTTTTTTTTTTGTCAACTTGACACAAGCTAGAGTCTTCTGAAAGGAGGAAACCTTAACTGAGAGAATGTCTCAAAAAATCTGCCTGTAGGGTATTTTCTTAATTAGTGATTAGTGATAAAGGAGAGCCCAGCCCATTGTAGGTAGTGCCATCCCTGGGATGGTGGTCTTGGGTTCTGTAAAAAAGCAGGCTGAGCCAGCCATGAGAAGCAAACCAGCAAACAGCACCCATCTATGGCCTCTGCGTCAGGTCCTGCCTCCAGGTCCTGGCCCTGTTTGAGTTCCTGTCTTGACTTCAGTGATGGATTAGGATGTGGATGTGTAACCTGAATAAACCTTTTCCTCCCCAACTTCCATTCCTCATGGTGTTTCAGTAGAGCAATAGCATCCCTATGTAGGACATAACTACCTTCATGTCCTATTGAAGAAGTCTCTCTCTCTCTCTCTCTCTCTCTCTCTCTCTCTCTCATTTATTTATTTTTTACAAATAAATAGCAAGGGATGCACACAGATGTATATGTTCCGTGGGGAAAGTGGTGAGTTCATTGGTGCTTAATAAAATGACTGAAAAAAATTAAACTACTATCTTTCAAGGTTTTGTGGGTTTTTTTTGATGATTGAGCTATGTATTATTTCTAAAATGTCTTCATTTTTCTCACCCCCAAATACTAAAGGCAACAGCAGAAGCATTTATAATTACTATAAGGATTGTTGATTTAACATAATAATGTGAGACTGGTAAATATAGTTTGCTTATATAAATACACGATAGGAGATTTTATCTCTTAATGTGTAACCCAGAAAATAGAATTAATGAAAAGCTAACAAGGAACATTTTGTATCTATGTGGTTCTGCCCAGTTCCATTTCTGCTGCTGTGGTAAAAAGCAAAGATGGGGAAAAGGTGCTTATTTTAGTGCAACATCCAGGCTACAGTCTGCCATTGCAGGTGAATCAAGGCAGGCACTTAAAATAGTCACATCCAGTCAAGAGCAGAGAGAGCATAAATGCACAAATACTCACTTCTCAACCCACTTCTCTACTCTTATGTAGTTCAGGACCCAGACCTTGGGAACTGTACTACCCACTTTTCCACCAGGTCTTCCCATATCAATTAATGCATGTAACCCCCACAATTCCCCACCCCACTGACAGGCACACAGGTCAACCCGACTGACACTCTTTTCTTTAGTGTTTCTGGGCTGTGTCAAGTTTCTGGGCTGTGTCAAGGTGACACTGAAAAACTAACCACTCTCATATTTTTTTTCCTTTCTATTTTTCTTGTTTGATGAATTCCTTATTATTTTGTATTTGACTTTCAGTTTTTAATGGAATAATGCATTCATAGAAATTCAAATTAAGAAGGGTATGGGGCACAAGTATAAATGCTATCCAGATCAAGTGATAAAATTTGGGACATGATTGTTTTCCTGTGGGTCCCTTTGTAGCCATATTCTTCCACTTTTTTTCCTCCTCAGAAGTAACCATCCTGCCGGGCAGTGGTGGCACACGCCTTTAATCCCAGCACTTGGGAGGCAGAGGCAGGTGGATTTCTGAGTTCGAGGCTAGCCTGGTCTACAGAGTGAGTTCCAGTACAGCCAGGGCTACACAGAGAAACCCTGTCTTGAAAAAACAAACAAACAAACAAACAAACAAACAAACAAGCAAACAAATAGACAAAAAAGAAGTAACCATCCTATTGGTTATGGTTTTAGCTTGTGTGCAAATTATGTATTATCTGGAAGACTCAACTGCAAACTAGTGAACGAATGACTGGGGTACTTCAGCAGTCTGACAGAAGTGGTTTTGATCTGGAGTCACCATTCTAAACTTACACTTAGTAGCAGAGTTTTATGGTTCTGTGTTCAGTTCACCATTTCTATACTTCCAAACTGTTTCCCACAGGGTTTGCATAAACTTACATTCTTACCAACAGTTCAGAGTTCTGAGGTTTTTCTCAATAAAAAAATAAAGTTAATTAATTCATTATTTTAAGTATATGAGGGTTTTGTCCATATGTATGTCAATGTTCTACATGTGGCTGGTGCCTACAAAGGACAGAAGAGGGCATTAGGTCCTCTGGAGCTGGAGTCACAGACAGTTGTGAGCTCTTTTGTGGATGCTGAGATTTGAACCCTCTGGAAGAGCACTCAGTGCTCTTAAGTGCTGAGCTGTCTCTCCAGCCCGGAGTGCTTACTTTTCTGTATTAAATGAGCTCACGGGGATTACTAGTTTTACAAATCCACTCCCCTGATCTTATGTGTTTACAACATGGCCCATTGTTGTTTGAATTTTATTTCCATTATTACTAACAAAGGTGATTTTATAAATTTCTTATTTCATTTAGAGCATAGTTATCTTTTGTTTACTGTTTGAGAATTTCATCCTTGAACATGTATGTTTGATCCCATTGATCCCCTGATCCCACTGATCCCCTGATCCCATTGATCCCCTGATCTCATTGATTCCCTACTCCCTCACTGCCAGCTTCTGCCTTGTGTCCTCTGCCTTCTCTTCCACCCAACAAGATGCATTCTTTTAAATGCCTCAAATCTGTTTAGTGCTTCCAGTTTGTTCATGGGCAAGCTGTCAGGGGTCACATCCCAACACAGTAGATGGTTCTTCCCCCACTGGCCATCAATTGCAGTAGTTCCTTAGCTAAGTGTGGGACTTTGTAAATCCTTCCCTCATCCAGGCTGGGGCTCTGCTGACTTGATCTTGTGCATTAGGTCACAGTTCCTGTGAATTCATGTGTACGATATCCCATTGTGACCAGAAAGTAACTATTTTATAGCAGTTTCAGTTATAGCTTTTCTTAATCAACGATTGTTGTATTATATCCAGTTCTGTCCTTTTAGTATTTATATGTATCTATATTTATATCTATATCATCTATATCTTGATTATGTTTATATATATATATTTTCATGTATATTTTGATCATATTCTTTCTTCTCCCTTCAAATCCTTCCAGCTCCTCACCACCTGCTATTTCACTATCCAACAAACTTCGTGTTTTTCTTAAATCAAACCCAAAATAAAACAAAGCAAAATACCTCTCTCTCTCTCTCTCTCTCTCTCTCTCTCTCTCTCTCTCTCTCACACACACACACACACACACACACACACACAACACACACACAGATAACTTGGAGTATGTTTTGTATTGTCCAACTATTCCTGAACAAGAGGCCTACTCTGGTTGATAGATCCAGTGTAATGCCACTGAAGAAAACTGACTTTCCCTCTCCTAATAGCTATCAATTACAATTACAAACAACTTCTTGGTTAGGGGTAGGACTATGTCTATTCCTTTTTCTCTGTGCTGAGATTTTTGTCTAGCTTGAACTCGTATGGATCTTGTACATGATGTTACCCTCTGTGAGTTCAAGTGTACACTGGTCTTGTTGGATCTAGAAAACGCCATTTCCTTACGGTTGTTCACTACATCGTTTTTTTTTTTTTTTTTTTTTTTTTTTTTTTTTTGTCTTTTTGCCTCCTTTTCCTGTTGGAGGCTATATTAGTCACCATATATTACAAAAGGCGCTTCTCTGTTGAGGCTTGAGAGATGAACTAATCTGTGAATATAAGGAAAAGAACATTGGGTGCACCTTGTTATGTCTATGTAGAGGAATAATAGTACAAGGTTCTGTAGGGCTTGTAACCTAGCCAACTATGATTTTGGGCCCAGTTAATAGCACCCGGTGTGGGGTTCACCTTATAGGTCAGGCTTTAAATACAATCAGAGAGTGGTTGGTTACTTCCATAATATTTCTTGCTATTATTGTTGTACCAATGGGCATATTTGCCTGTCTAGTTGTTAGTGTGTTCGCAGGGTTCACAGCTGGGTCAGTTCACTGCTGATGACTTCCTTCCCCAGGAGCATGCATGGAACATTTCAGAACTGTGAAAACGAGCCAGTAGTAATGAAGCTTCCAAGTTGGTACTAGCTAGATTCTCCATGTCTTGTCACTCAGGTATCTGTCTAGTGTCTTCAGCACCAGGGTCTTGCCATCAAATTCTGGAGGGTAATGAACAATGCCAATAGCCAACAATGCTTAAGAGGAATAGCCATGAGTCCTTACTGACAGCTCAAAAGGAGGTAACCACTCATAGTGCCTGTGGAGGGCACTGTCATGCCTGTTATGTGGTAACTTTATTTAAGGCCCCTTTATATATGTGTGTATGTTGGTGTAGAAGGTTTATTCTACAGTGGTAGATTTCCATATGGAGTTTTCCGAGGTCTTTAGCATTAGTTATCCTTGTCCACACTCCCTCCTCTACCCCATCCCATCCTACACCCTATTTATCCCTTTCTCTTCCATTGTTACCCTTTCCCCCCTTTCCACCCATTTACACACACACACACACACACACACACACACACACACACACAAACGGGACCTGGGTTTGGTTCCCAGCATCCACGTGGCTTACTACGAACTATCTATCTGTAACTCCAGGTGTACAAACACTGTCTTCTGGTCTCCATGGGCACACTCATGTTGTATTTACCTTCAAACAGGAAAACTATTTATACACATAAAATAAAAATAAAACTATTAATTTAAAATGCCCAGCAACTGGTGTAACATCACATGTGCTAACTAGAATGGATGTCAAACCAACAGACTCTACCCATAAAGAACTGATAAAGCTAGCAGAGGCAAAGAATAGTCTGTGTCTTGGGACCTCAAAAGGGACCACCATCATACTGACCTTTACCCCAGACTTCCAGCCACCAGAAGCTGATAGCATATACCAGGGATAGCACAGAGCTGAACTACTTTCCCCACCGTGTGTGTGTGTGTGTGTGTGTGTGTGTGTGTGTGTGTGTGTGTTTGCGTGTGTGTGTGTGCAGGCACTCACATGTAGCCCTGGCTTGCTTGGAATTTGCGATGTAGACCAGACTGGTCTCTCACAGAAATCCTCTTGCCTCTGTCTCCTGAGTCTGGGACTAAAGGTGTATATATGTATGTGTATATGTATATGTATATGTATATGATGCATATGTATATGATGCATATGTATATGATGTATATGTATAGTATATGTGTGTGTGCAATGTATATGTATATGCATATGCATATGTATATGTATATTTGGTGGATATATATATGTGTGTGGTTTTGGAAACAATCTTGCTATATAACCCAAGCTGTTCTTGGACTCACTGTGTTGCTCAGGCTGGCCTCAAAGGTGTGATCTTCCACCTTGATCCTCACAAAGGCTGTAATTACAGACATGTGTCACTATGTCCCAATCACAGATACAACTTCATTATAAAGTTAAAAATATATAGTCCTCTTAGAATTCCTTTTTATATAAAGAATAAGACATTCCTTGCCAAAAGGTTATCCCTATAAAAGTCAGCCATCCCTATAGCATTTACTGAGGCATCTATTTTTTTTTTTTAGGAATTCTGGCATTTAAATATATGGAAATTGCAAAATATAAATTTATTTTCTGAGTATTAACATTCAGCCATTACACAGTGTGTTACAATATAGAACACAAAGGAAAGAATAATTGCCTTTCTGGGGAAATCCGGAACACCTTTTTGTATGAGTTTTAAATATGTTTAAGATCTTTGATTACCCTTCCTGGAAATAGTGGATCCAGAGTCCTGGAGTCTGGGCAGGACTTTATGGTTTACTTTCAATAATTAGGGATGGGAAACAGGGATATCTTTTGTGAAGGACAGACATTACAGTTCCAGTTGAAGAGGAAAGCAGTATGTTTTAGAATCGCTTATTATAGAGCAATGATACCTCTGAGGAGAAAGAAAAATTTGAGTCAGTTCTTGAAGAACCAGTGTGGAAACCAATCTTAACTGTTTTAACAACGAAAATGAAGAAGATACCATAATCATAGTATGTGTGGCATATATAGGGTCAAAAAATGTTTGAATTCACCTAGAATCTAGTTTCAAAATTCTAATGAGTTTAGCAAGGTCCGAGGATGTTACAGACAGTGAGTGCTCACAGGATCTGAGGGTAAAGTTTGCAATGGTCTTTGGCATAATTAAGATGCTTAGACCCTGTCCTGAAACCCATCCAGAAACAATGGGCTGTTGTGTTGTTTTGTAGTCCTGGAGATCAAATCCAGAGCCTCATCCACACTAGGCAAGGACTTTGCCACTGAGCTGTACTCCCAGTCCTCTTTTTGGTGGATTGGTTGGTTCATTAACTCAGGTAAGGTCTCATGAAGCAGATCATGCTGGCTTTGAACTTACAATTAATACTCTTGGCTTGGTTTCCTAGAAACTGGAATTATAATGAAGTTTATCCGATCTCCACCAGTAGAGAGAAAAGAGAGGGCTATTAAAGTTAACACTGAGGGTCGAGAGCTGTGTTACCCACATGAAGCAAAGAGAACGAATAGCTAATAAACTATTTCTAATAAATATTGATATTAGTACAGCAAAGGTATGCATCATTTTAATGGACAAGTGTTATGAACGAACAGAATTATGTGAAGACAATGCAATTTGGAGGAAGAGCTCAGAGCATTGTATTAAATTTTCTGGAATCATTAACACTTGATAGATGTCATCAGGAGGCATTCTACAGTTAATAGTGTGAGCATTCTGACGCATAAAATGTGAGCATCAGGCGAGAAGGTTGGACTGATTTTCATGTTCTGTGATAAGAGAGGTGTGAAGAGAAGGGTTGGGAAACATTTGGTTCAGTCAGGAACACAGACTTCTGCTGAACATCTTGTTTGTACTTGTCTGCCGGGAGTCCATCTCCACAGAGTTCTAAGAAATGGGTTCTTTTCTTCTGCATTTCAAGAGCTCTAACTGCAGAAGAGTGTGAGGCCGGAGCAGGATTACACAGCCTCATGACCCCTGCACTCTCGTCTTCATGCTCACCGCACTCTGCCTCCCAGAGGATGCACGCCAGGCCCCTGAAGTGAAGGGAGGTGCGTGAGACAGTTGGAAAACTCTCCCCGGGTGATCCTAACACGCCCTTTTCACCACCTGCTATCTTGCTACCCACTCCGTCCTGGAAAGTCACAGATTCAGTGCCAATAGTTAAGGCCACGAGCATGATTCCTAAGCACTGATTGAGACATGCAGTTAAATCTTTAGGAGCTTATGTTGGAGAAAGCTTTTGAGCTTGAAACTGTACTCTTCCGTGCTTCAGAATATATGTCAGAGGTCTCCATTGGACTTAAGAGTTGTTTTCGAATGGGTTTACCCTACATTAGCAATACATGGAGACGGAGGGCACATGCAAATGTTTTTCTGGTTGTCCTAGGAACCCTAAGTGTCCGCTTCCACTAGAGTCACTTCATTCTCACTGAGGCAGTGCAGACAGGAATGAATCGAATGCTGAACATTCCGGCTCATCCGACTAAGGGAGATGTATTAGCCAACAACTAACTCCAAGGATGTTCAAAGAAACGCAGGCCAGGACTACTAGATGCAGACTCGAGTTACACTGGCACTGTTTCTTCTTTTGTTAATTGCAGTTAGGAAGATTATGCCTTATGTTTAGTGCTTTGGTTCAAACATGTAAATCTGAGATACTTTAAATTCTTTTTCTCTCCTCCCTCTTTTGCTTCCTCTCCCTCCCCCCCCCACATATATGCGCGCGCGCGCGCGCACACACACACACACACACACACACACACACACACACATTTAATGGGAAAAAAAATCTCCCAAACTTTGGTACTTATTTTCTGCATGCAGATCTCCAGTTGATCCAGCACCATTTCTTAAAAATGCTATCTTTTTTCCACTGGATGTTTTTTAGCTCCTTTGTCAAATATCAAGTGACCATACATGTGTGGTTCATTTCTGAGTCTTTAATTCTATTCCATTGATCTTCCTGCCTGTCTGCATACCAATACCAAACAGTTTTTATCACTACTGCTCTATAGTAGAGCTTGAGGTCAGGGATGGTGATTCCCCCAGAAGATCTTTTGTTGTGGAGAATAGTTTTTGCTATCCTGTTTTTTTTTTTTTGTTATTCCAGATGAATTTGAGAATTGTTCTTTCTATATCTCTGAAGAATTGATTTGGGATTTTGATGGGGATTGCATTGAATCTGTAGATTGCTTTTGGCAAGATGGCCATTTTGACTATATTGATTCTACCAATCCATGAACATGGGAGATCTTTCCACCTTCTGAGACTTTCTTTGATTTCTTTTTTCAGAGACTTAAAGTTCTTGTCACATAGAACTTTCACTTGCTTCGTTAAGGTCACACCTAGGTATGACATATTATTTGGGACTATTGTGAAGGGTGTCATTTCCATAATTTCTTTCTCCTCTTGTTTATTCTTTGAGTAGAGGAAGGCTACTGATTTACTTGAGTTAATTTTATATCCAGCCACTTTGCTGAAGTTGTTTATCAGGTTTAGGAGTTCTCTGGTGGAAGTCTTGGGGTCATTTAAGTATACTATCATATCATCTGCAAATAGTGATATTTTGACTTCATCCTTTCCAATTTGTATATCTTTGACCTCCTTTTGCTGCCTGATTTCTCTGGCTAGGACTTCAAGAACTATATTGAATAGATAGGGAGAGAGTGGGCAGCCATTGGGAAAAGATCTTTATCAACCCTACATCCAATAGAGGGCTAATATCCAATGTATACAAAGAACTCAAGAAGTTAGTCTCCAGAGAGTCAAATAACCCTATTAAAATGGGGTACAGAACTAAACAGGGAATTCTCAACTGAGGAAACTCAAATGGCTCTAAAGCAACTAAAGAAATGTTCAGCATCCTTAGTTATCAGGGAAATGCAAATCAAAACAACACAGAGATTCCACCTTATACCAGTCAGAATCGCTGAGATGAAAAACTCAGGGGACAGAAGATCCTGGAGAGGATGTGGGGAAAAGGAACAGTTCTCCATTGTTGGTGGGATTGCAAGCTGGTAAAACCACTCTGGAAATCAGTTTGGCAATTCCTCAGAAAATTAGACATAGACTGCCAGTGGACCCAGCTATACCACTCCTGGGCATATACCCAGAAGATGTATCTACATGTAACAAGGATACACGTTGCACTATGTTCATAGCTGCCTTATTTATAGTAGCCAGAAGATGGAAAGAACCCAGATGTCCCTCAACAGAGGAATGGATACAGAAACTATAGTATATATACACAATAGAGTACTATTCAGCTATTAAAATCAATGAATTCATGAAATTCTTAGGCAAATGGATGGAACTAGAACGTGTCCTTCTGAGCGAGGCAACCCAATCACAAAAGAACACACATGGTATACATTCACTAATAAGTGAATGTTAGCCTCAAAGCTGAAAATCAACAAGTTACATTTCACCAAGCTCAAGAAGACAGAGGACTTAAGTGGGGGTGCTTTGGTTCCTCTAATAAAGGGAACAAAATAGCCACAGGAGCAATAAGGGAGACAATGTGTGGAGCAGAGACTGAAGTAAAGGCCACCCAGAGACTGCCCTACCTGGGGATTCATCCTATAAACAGTCAACAAACCCTGATACTACTATGGACAACAAGAAGTGTATACCAAAAGGAGCATGCCATTATTGTTAATGGAGGGGCCCTGCCAGAGCCTTACAAATATAGAGGCAGATGCTAACAACCAACTATTGGACTGGGTCCAGGGTCCCCAATGGAGGAGCTGGAGGATGGTCCAGAGGAGCTGAAGGGGTTTACAGTCCCATGGGAAGAACAATGATTTCAGCCACCCAGATGCCCCAAGACTCCCAGGGACTGAACCATCAACCAAGGGGCACACATGGTTCCATCCAAAAATGTGTCAGAGGAAGGCCTTGTTGGGCATCAGTGGGAGGAATGGTCCTTGGTCAGGTAAAGGCTCAACAGAGGCCGGAACAAAGGGAGACCGAGGAAGAGGGAGTGTGTTGGGTGGAGAGACATATACAGGGAGGCAGGGGGAAGGAGGAAGGGGAGGGGTTGGGAGTCTTAGGGGAGAGGGGATATTGGGAAAGGTTTTACCATTGGCAATATAAATGAAGCCAATATTCAATAAAAATAAATTAGAAAAAATTTAAATTTTTCTCAAAACACACACACACACACAAAAACATGTTGTTCAGACCATTTCAATGAGACAAACAGAAAAATAAAATAAAATTAAGCTTATTTCCATTCTGCTAATGCATATATATATTTAAATATATATACACATATACATATGTATGTGTATATATACACACCATATGTTGGTCATGTCTGTCTTCCATTTTTTTCCTCCAGCTTACCCTGACCATATCTCCTACCCCTCATAATTTAATATTACATAAGAAAACTGCATTAAGTGTAATTAGTGCTACTCAAATGTACATTGTGTGGGGTCCTCCACTGAGGCATAGAAAACCCACTGATGGCTTTCCCCTGATTTATTTTATTTTTAAATATGTATGTATGTATGTATGTATGTATGTATGTGTGTATGTATTCTACGTATGTATGTGTGTGCACTTGACTGGGTGCACATGAGTGCAAGTGTCTGCAGAGGCTAAGAAAGGGGCATCAGAGCCCATAGCACTGGAGTTGCATATGGTTGTGAGCTGTCCTGTGGGCGCTGGGAACTGAACTCAGGTCCCTGAGGAGGATAGAACTTGATCTCAACTGCTGAGCCCCTTCTCCAGTCCTAATTCAGTTATTTTCGTTCTTTTAAAATTCCTTATTAAAGCTAATATGCAAAATAATGGGGTTCACTGTAGCATTCCACACATATGTCATTATGCTTTGTCTCAATTTGTTCCCTTCCCCATATGTTAATGAATGTAAATAACAGTTCATTGTACGCAGCAGCTTTCCTGTAACGCACGGAATATTTTATACCTAGGCCTTATGTAAGGAAAGAAAGGAGAGCATTGGAAGCAGTTGATTCAATGAGGCTGGGTTTGGGTATGCTTCAGGCTCAAAGGAGTCACAAAGTTCCCAGATAACTGAAAAGTTAGCAGATAACTGTGGACAGTTTCTGAATACCTGGCAAATTGCAAAGATAACTTGTTTTAAGCAGTGACTCAGGATCCATTTTGATATATTAGTTTTTCATGTTAATTCAGGCCCAGGCGGAACTTTTTTTCTTTCTTTCTTCTTCTTTCAATGACTAAACCTGAAAGGGAGATACATCGCTGCTTCTCATAGTTTCTTTGATCACAGCTACAAACATAGCTTATCAACTGCCAGTGGGTTGAGGATTGTGAAGTTCATGGTTGTTGGTGAGAACTGTAGGTGGGTCTGTACTGCAGAGGTTACAGCATCATGACCAAGACAAAGGACTAAAAGAGGGAGACATTTGTAGACTCAACAATTATGTTTGTTGCCTGTGTGTGTGTGTGTGTGTGTGTGTGTGTGTGTGTGCACATGTTCCTGTAGGTGTAAGCACATGTATGTCGAAGCCAAAGGTTGATGTCTAGTGGTTTCCCCTGAACCTCTGGCCATCATGTGCATGTGCACCTGGATACACTCGTGCTTCTCATCAGATATTTTCTGGGAAATTCCCTTTCCTGCTTCAGACATCTAGGCCACTTTCATTTTTTTTTTTTTTTGATGTTACAATTTTCTACTTGTGAGCTTCAAAGTCACCATGGAAACATAAACTCAATAATGTGTGGAGAAAGCAGTGATTTCTAAAACCCTTTGTTCTCGAAACAATACGCGTTCATTTATACTATCTGGACCTAAACTAATTACACTGCTCCAGTTAGAGAAAGATTCTTCGCACTGGGAAGTTACGTGGGTGCTCCTGGATAAACACATGCTTGGCTCAGCAGCCTCCCTGCTGGCGCACAGTCATTCCCTGGCCAGCTGCTGTGGTATGTTCCTTACCCCAGCACCTAGACCATCTGAAGTCAGGAAGCATTGTTTCCAATAGCCAATCAGATATTACAGCCAGAGTGAAGAATAAGAAGTGCCCCTGTCCCACAGTAAAGGAAGGCTCCCTTAGAAGAACGAACCTAAGAATCTATTGCATAGAATTGCACATTAGTAAACGTTGTACCTAGTACATGGATTTTTAAAGAGAATACTGACTTAGAAGTCATCCCACCCACCCATTTATTCTTGAGGAAAATCATGCCTCTTTTCTCTTAGCTTTCTTTTCCATATCAGGAAGCTGATTTTATCATTTGGTTTGCATACAAACCTAAAATTTAACAAATGATTATGAGAAAAGGGACACAGAGTATTACTTACAAAGAACCTGTTTATTTTTATTTGATTCTTTTTCATTTTGGGGATTTTTTTTCATTATGTGGATTTGCTATACACATAAATTAATGGTTCAATTATGGGAAGAAATTATTTTAGAGGCATGTTTATATAATAAAGGGAATTATGACCTCTTCCACTTAGAATTGAAGATTCACATAGCTTTCATGGGAGAACGGTGAGTTTACTGGGTGTTCTCCACACCCTCTTCCCTCTTGGACTCACTACCCTCTGGTCTCAGCCTCCCAAGCACTGGGATTGTAGACATGGGCCACTATAGCTGGCTTCACTCAGTTTCCAACAATATTTTAGCATAGAAATGACATTGCTGTAGTTGGCCTAAGAAAGGGATTCTCAACCTTCCTAATGCTGACCCCCATTAATACAGCTCCTCATGTTGTGGCGTGTGGGACCATGAAAGGTAGCTTTGTTCTCAGGTGTGCCAAGGCTAGAAGCCCTGGTGACCCTCAAGGGACAGTAGGCATTTTGTCTGTTCCTGGGCACCAGGTCCCGTCACTAGCCACACTCCTCCATAGATTTGTGGTCATCAGTCACTTAAGGGCATTGCCCCAAGCCTCTCCACAGGTAGACCATATTACCTGTGGTCACATAGGCTCAAGACAGATCTCCATTTTAATGAGGTACCTAAAGACCTGGAGGACTTAGCCAATCAGCTTGCCTTCCCAGATACTCCTCCCTGAAAGGTATTTAATACCAAGTCCACCCTGAGAAGTGGGGTACGGTTTTACTCATCCACTTTCTGCCATCATGACAATAAATGCCTTCAGACCATGGACTGCTTCTTTTCATCGGGATCCACCTTGCTGAACCAAGGAGAAGGCCTTTGCCTACAGAGCCATCCAATCTGTGTAGAAGGCTTCTCTGCGCTCCCAGCCATGACTGTCACCAAGCCAAGCTAAAGCCTGTGACCATCAAGCCAAGGACTATCCCTGCAGGACCAGATGGAGCTCCCCTCTTTGTTTCCCCCCTGGCCCTGGGGTAGATCCAGCCTGAGGGAATTGGGGGGCCCTCATTCTGTTGTTCTCAGCTCTTCCACAGCCTCCTGTGTGCCTGGGTGTCCAAGAGCCTGAGAACCCGATGGCCCTGGTCTCTTCGCAGGCCTGGCGACCCCTGAGCCAGCTCTGGCTGTCCTGTGCCTCGGACTGTGCTTCCCCACCCCCGGTGCAGTGTCCCAGGGCTGCCCTATGCCTCAACTTCCTGCATCCTGCCTCCCAGAGTGGCCAAGCCCTGTGGTGGAGTAGATACGGGACTCCAATTACCCTACAGTGGTGACCCCCATCCATTAAATTATTTTCATTTCTAGTTCATAGTTGCAATTTCGCTAATGTTATAAATCATAATATAAGTATCGGTGTCTATTGACCCCTAAAAGTTTCGATACTCACAGACTGAGAACCACTGGCCTAAGAATTCTGCTCCTTGCAGGATGTGCTGTGACTGATACTGAGCTGCTTGTGGAAACAGTTGTGGCACGGTTCAACGTATGAATATTCACTATAGTGGTGATGCCCCTGCTGATCAGATGGTTGCTTCTCAGAGTTTGAGGGCAAACCAGTTCCCATGCCCGAACTTCATCTCAGTTATGTTTGTTCCAAGTCACCAGCTCTGGTTTCCTAATCCTACTGCTCTTCATACTTTTATCCTCAGTGATTAATCCCAAGGCCTGCACCCAATGCTTCAGGGGTTGAGTCAGCTATATAGAGTGCCTTTAGCCAACCCATGAGACTCGAGCCTTTTTACTGAGTTAAGCCACTAGTTGAAAATTTTAAACTGTGCACTGTGAGTGCCCCCGCTGATTACAAAAAGTTCTAATAATGTTGGGCATCATGATAACAACTAGTTAGTTATCAACTCCGTGCAAATTTTAACTGACCTGTCTATAAGAGATTCTATTTCCCATATGGTAAGGGATGTGTAACTAAGAGAGATTCTAAATATCATTACTCTATAGTATTAATTTAGGCTTTGAATCTTACTTCTTCCATTTCTATAGTATTTTCCCCTAGGAATTTTCACACTCACTCAACCACTTAAGGTAAGAAACTCATTCTATTTTTCATTATCTTCAGACATAATATTTACCATGCCTAGTTTTAAAAGTCTTCCAAAAATATCTCAGTGTATAATGAACCGACACCAAGATGTTTTACAGAGAGGTTTTTACAGACTGTCTCAGAGACTGACATAAGGAAAAATAGAGGAAATTTCCAGGTGGAAGTCTGAGCTAGTTCCTGGTCTCTAATTGGGTTGTGGAATGCTCAAGGATGCTGAGGCAGGTGGGGAGCTCCCGGAGGTGACAGCAGGTCTGAGGAATGGTACAGAGGATGCTTGTTGCCTGGTTTGGTGCTTCAGTGAGGACAGCATACAAAAGCAATCCTGGGGAGATGGAGTGACAAACTAACCATGGAAATGCTCCTAGCCCATTGATGAGTCCCGCAGTGAAGGCACTGTAGAAACCATGAGACTTCAGATCGGATCTAACACCAGAATATCATGTGGTCCTATGGAGGGATAAAGATAGTTGTTTATTTGCATAAACCAAGGGTTTCCGATATCTTTAAAGTTCTGATTGTCTATGGGCTGTGCTTGAGAAATCCTCCCTAATATATTTGAATTAATTGATCTGACTTAATGCTTGTGTTAACAATGTACCATGCATTTTTTAAAGATATTTTCAACAACCAAGAAAAATCAGTGATCACAAATGGTATTATGCAATACAAATAGTGGCAGAATTGAATAAAATCATGTATTCATGCTCTGACTTTCTTGTAGCAGAAACTTAAAAGCATTATTTAATTTGACCCGTAAAAGAGAGCAGCTATATTGCTATGACTTTAGCCCAATCATAAAAATTTAAAATTATAACAAAATACTTTTAGGTTTTGCAAAGCATTGTTGTAATAATTCTTGAGTGTGGGCATGGTGGCTCACACTTTTATTTCAAGTACTGAAACGTTAGAGAGAGCTGGAACTTTGTGAGTTTAAGGTTAGCCTGATCTACATAGAGTTCTAGTCTAACCAGAAATACCTAGCTGAGACTTTGTCTCTAAATACACACACACACACACACACACACACCACAAAGAAAAAAAAAAGCTACTCTTGCCGCCTCCCCCCCGAAAAAAACTAAAAAAAAAAAAAAAGGAAAAAATATTCTAGGTCATAAAAATGAAGATGACATTGAAATCCATGTAAGTCATATTCTTTCATAACTTCATTGTGCTTTGTAAAACATATAAACAACTGTTTTATGCAGGGCTAAGGAATCAAAGAGAAAATGCAAGGATTTAAAAATAAAATGCTACAAAAACATTCAGCTACTGACTGCTCTTGAAAGTCTCTGCTAAAGGAACTGACCTATTACAGTGCTTATAAACAGTGTCTATATTCAGTGAACTTAGTGGCTTCCCCCCCCAACTGTTTTTCCCTTAAACAGATGTGTCTTGACATCGTGCAGTACGTGCAACACAAACATTCGGGGAAAGAATCAAAACAGTTTAGACAGACAACATCTTTGAGACAATCTGCTAATTTTGGCATTTGCGACTCGTAGAATCAGTGAGAATGGAATGGGGTCATAAACATCTGGTTGGAACCTCATGACTTTGCTGCCAGTTGCCAAATGGGTTAGAGTAAGAGAGGTCATAGGATGCCGGTGGCACTCACTTCTGGTAAGAGCTCTGGAAAATCTGGAGTTCGTATGATGGAATAATTTGGTGCCTGCTAATTTTGTATAAAGACAGAGGAAAAGTAGCCCTGACTAACTTTTTGATAAATTAACTAATGATAATTTGCTCCCATTTTAGAACAAACATCCTTTTACTGGTGGATAGGGGATGTAGATCAGTAGGTTGAATGCTTGCTGAGCATGAAGCCTTGGGTTTGATCCTCAACACTGCACCAATGAGCTGTGTGTTGGCACTTCTAGCTTTAGGTGTGTGGAGGAAGGAGGTTAAGAAAGTTCAGGGCAAGTCTGAGGTAAATATCACCCTGTATTAAATAAAAAAAGATATACTCTTTTGCCAGCTGTGAAAATGTAATATATAATAAACAATATATTAGTTTCAACTTACAACACAGTACTTCAGATAGCCAGAATCTTTGTACTACATAAATGTACCATACATATTTCTTTCCAAAGTTTGTGCTTGACTGTCGGGATAGTCAAGAATGGATCTCTGTGAGGAGAATTTTCAGTACTTGTAAGAAAACTCTTAGAAAACAAGGCAAGACTCTTGTGACCTCAGTTTCTTCAAAAACCCAAAATTGTTCTTGCATTAGGCTCTTGTGCCTTTCCCAGGTGTAGCAGATTGAGTAAATTTACTTCAGATTATTCATTAAAATTCTTTGTTGTTATTTGTTTATATGCCTCTATGGCAAAATGCTTTTGCTGCTTGTGGCTTGTCTACAACATGCAGCTTACCTTGTGATTGTACAATTTAATCATGGGACCTCTCCTAACACTAAGGGTATAAATTGTGTAATGATCAGAATAAAGTTGAACATTGTACGAGACTTTAGTCTGCCTCATTTATCGGTTCCATTTTCCCCTGCAACCACTGCCTTTAGAGCAGCAAACAGTTGACCAGATGCCTCATTTTCAAATAGTGTCCATACCAGATGAAGGTGTGGCTGCAGGTACTCAGGATCTGGCACCTGCTGCAGTACTGGGGAGAAGACGATTGGAGGTTTGGCAGTCCCTTGTTAGCTGAGACTGAGGGGCAGGTCACTTACCTTTTCTGGGTTGAGGTTTTCATCTCTCAGAAGAAAGTGACAATAGGTTGAGTGTTGAGTTTAAGAGAACACGAGGCACCAAGAATGGTGCTGGGCTTTGCGATAGGCAGCTGTAGCTGCTATTGACAGGGACAGGGGTTTGGAAGTAAGATGTAGGGTGAGGGCTGGCGCTGGCATTCATTCAGTGTTGGTCTCACTAGACATGAGAAGAAGTCTTTACATAGACAGTTATGAGTAAAAGTCTGGAGAAAGGTTTAGGATAAAGGTAAATATTTGTAAACTCATGTCTGGGTTGTATTCAGTGTTTTCAGCAAGAAGCTGAGTATAAGAAGCAAACAGGTGACCTGAGGCTATGAGAGCAGAGAAGGAATTTATAGAAACTGAAGAAGTTGTCCACAAAGTAGGAGGAAACTAAGAAGATGGGTGAGATATTTCTTTTTTCTTTTCTTTTCTTTTCTTTTCTTTTCTTTTCTTTTCTTTTCTTTTCTTTTCTTTTCTTTTCTTTTCTTTTCTTTCTTTCTTTCTCTCTCTCTTTCTCTCTCTCTTTCTCTCTTTTCTTTCTTTCTTTCTTTCTTTCTTTCTTTCTTTCTTTCTTTCTTTCTTTCTTTCTTTCTTGTTTTCTTGAGACAGGGTTTCTCTGTATAGCCCTGGCTGTCCTGGAATTCACTTTGTAGACCAGGCTGGCCTCCAACTCAGAAATCTGCCTGCTTCTGCCTCCCAAGTGCTGGGATTAAAGGTGTGCGCCACCACCGCCCGGCCGGGTGAGATATTTCAAACACCAAGAAATCACCCATGTCCTGTGCTGAACTTCCAAAAAGGAACATGAAAATCGACAATCACATATGGGCTCAACTTCGTGATTATTAGCATTCTTGAAAGGAGCCATTTCAGGAACAGATTTAAGACAGAATAAGAGAAGAGGCATTGGAGGTGGTGAATATTCTCTTTAGAAATCTGCTATGAAGAAATCAGGCTATAGGTGGCAGAGAATGGAGCAAAATGAGAAATAATAATGTTAGAATATGGATATGAAAAATTCAAAGATTTGCATAAAGTATTGATAATGGAAGAGTGAGAGAGGCAGGGCACAGATGACTGGAGAAGTCATTAGGCACCTACGGAGGAGGTGGCTGTGTCTAGGTATACACTGTGTCTAGGTGACTGGAGAAAAGAAGGGAATGTGAATCAGAACAGACTAAGATAGCCAGGTTACAGTGATGGATGGTATTTTCTTATTTTCAAGTTATTTTATTATTTTACTTGTATTATTATTATTTTAATTTTAACTGATAAATAAAAATACAAAATGGCATACAGTAATGGGGTAATGTGATATTTCAGTGTGTGTATGTATTGTGTAGTATTTATCAGGTTAACAATACTTGTTTAATCAGTCATATATCTGCATTTCTGTGACAATTCTTTCTAGCTTTTTGAGCTATTGTGCACATTCTTCCTCTCATATATATATATGAATATATATATAGTATATATATTCACTCTATCATTTATTACCACACCCGGTTATGCCTAGGTCTGCTGTTCTGTGGAAGTGTATAATTTCCTTTAAAACTGAAATTTGGAACCACTATATGAAATAGCAACTCTTCTGCTGAGAATATATCTAATGGAAATGAAATAAGTATATTGAAAAGACAGTTGAGCTCCCATGTTCTTTGTAGCACTATTATTGCAGACAGCATGTAGAATAATCCTTGGTGCTGATCAGCTTGTGAGTGAAGGACATACACATCAGATTAGTGTTCAGCTTGAGAAGAGAAAGAAATCCCACCATGTGTGAAAGCACAGATGGAACTGGTGACCACTGTGTTAGCTGAAGTGAGCCAGACACAGGAATATTAACTATCACACAATAACACCAGGATGCAAATCTAAGCAAGCTTATTGACCTTCAAAGAAATCAAAATGGAATGATAGTCTACAGAAGTTGAGGCAAGAAGAAGGAAACAAGGGGAACATGAGAAATGGGGCACTTTCTTTTCTAAGGGAAATAGAGAACGAGAGTCTCAGGTGATAATGAAGGTGGGGAAAATTGTTAGAAAGTTTGAGAGCAAAGTAGGTAGAAATGAGGAAAATGAGTAGCCAAGGAAACACTGTTGTGCTGGGCAGCCTAGAGTGACAAGCCAGGTAGTACCTGGTCTGTTCACATTAGCATTCAAACCTTTTATCTCTCTCTCTCTCTCTCTCTCTCTCTCTCTCTCTCTCTCTCTCTCATTTATCTATCTATTGCCACTGGAGAAGGAACCACTGTGCCAAGGATACAGTCTCTCAATTGTCTACCATCTGTAGCTTTATTCTGATGTCAAGAATTTCATGAAAAAGAACAGGTAAATTTTACAGACTCATGCGTACAGTTTGTTCAAGTTCTAAATGTATAAGAATATTCTAAGATTGAAACACTCATCTCAAAGTTGAATTTCTAGGAATTTAAGAGTTCACTCTCAGTCTTTATTTGAAAGATGAGTTAGTAATGTTAAGTCAAATGCCTTCTAAAGTAAGTTCAAGAAACATACCTACAAAAACTCAAAGATAATTGATACTCAACTGTGAATCATCTGTGAAGTTGTGTTTTTATTTTCTGTGGAAAGATCTTGACATTTTCCAAATCTATTATTTAACTGACAGCAGAGCCTTTAAGTGATGGAAGAGAATCCAGATTCCTGCTGCCAGGGATTGATCTACACACCTTCTCAGCCTGGATACCTGCAGTTCTTTTAGAACAGATCAACACTGTCCAATTTTCTCTATTGCTTAAAATTCAGTGCACTCAGATCTCAGTCATGTTAATCTGAAAGTTTGGCTGAATAATCACTCATCACCCCAAAATGCTTCTCACAAAATCATTTTTTTCATATAACCCAATATAGTAAGATTAAAAAAAGCAATTTTTTTGAGAATAAAGAAAAAGAAGAAAAGATTTGACTATAGAGGCAGCTTAGTGAGTTTCCCAATAATTTTCTACCTAGTATTCTGTATGTACTCAATCCCACTGTCTACAATGGTTAAGATATGGATCCAACCTAGATTCTAACCACAAATACCGCTCTCTGTTTCTCAGTTTTCTTAGAAGAAATGAATGGCTGCATAACAAAAAGTCATTTAATCTTCAGCAGAAGGCACACATCCCCTGAAAATTATATTTACCACAGGAGGTCAGAAGAAAACTTGTAGGCTCTGGGAATTGAACTGAGGTCATCATATTTGGTGAGAGATAGTTTTATTCACACAGTAATATCACTGGCCATATTTTTAAAATGTAAAGGTAACTTTATAAGAACCATATAATGAATAAATTGGCTGTTATTCAATTTATTCGTGCTAGTACCTATGGCACATGCTAAGCATATGGCAACAACCCAGGTAAATTTTATTGTTACAGTTATAGAATTTGGATTAGTATTTCCTTAGGTAACATGCTCTGGGAGCGATGGTGAGGCCCTCAGTGTAAGCCTAAAGGAGGCACCTGATTTAGGAATTGCTTCAGAAAGATGCAGAGTTCTACAGTGTAATCTCTGGTCCTTCCTCTGTTTTATCTACTACTGGTCTACCTTAGATGATGTCAATTTCATTATCAGCAAAATTGAAACTAACAGCTAAATTGCTCCTCACGTCTTATCTATCACAATCTCTTTACATTTTATCTTATTGGTTTAATGGACACTAGATATCAGGGTGGTGCTGAACACTGCAGTGGATTATAAAAATATAGTCACTTGCATTCAAGAGGGAATTTAATCCCGCAGCAATATTTAATGGGTTCAGCTGCCATATAAATCAAGGGTGTTGGGATAACTATTACTGGGTTGCAGACACAGTGTGAGCCCCTTTTTATAATTTCTGCTACTGAATTAGATAGTATGCTCCTTGGCCAGCAAAAAGATTGCTTTCTCTTCAGCCGTCAGTGGTACTGAAACTTTGACATGCGGATCCTTTTCCAGAGATAACGGATGTGCCATGCACTTACTGAGATTCTGTCCATCAGAAGGAAGATGAAGTCAGCTTGTAAGGATGAAAAGTTTCTTCAACCTTTCCACTATTGTCCACAGTTGACTGTGGAAGGTCCCTGGGTCTGAGCTCTGTCCTGAGACTGGTGCTTCACCCCACAGTGCCCCTTGTAGGGCTGTTTACTGCTCTTCAGTGCTGGGTTGAAACCTGAAACAAATCTTTCTTTAGCTTTTGGCTGTTTATAGAGCTGTCGAGACTGGAGGGATTGCTGCTTCCCTTGATGCAGTTCCCTACTAAAGGTAGGAATGGAATGTTCTCACTCTCTCGCTCTCTAAAAAACAAACAAACAGTAGTAGTAACTGTAACTTTTTTAAAAAAATTAGCTTCAAGTAGATTTGACTCTTTATAGGTAGAATAGAAGTGGGAAGGCAATTATAAACTATTTGACTTGAAGGATTCTTCCAGAGTTTATCTGTGTTCAAGCCCTCTATGGCTTTTCAGGCAGCAACCATTTTTCTCACCCAATGGATAAATCAACTTGTCTCAAAACATATCTATTGAAACTCAGATTCTTCATGCTCATGCTATCTCAGGTACAGGTTATCTTTTCATTATGTATTTCAATCTTGTGACTGTTATTTAATTTATTTGACAGGATCTTGAGAGCTAGGACTGAGTGAAAAGCAGAAAATTGATGCTGAGCACAAAGCTGTGTGTATCAGGGCATACAGATATTGGGAGCATACATAATGACATATAAATCATATTTTTTTATTTTGAATTTTATCCAATGTGTTTTGATCATGTTCACTTCACTCTTCCAACTCCTTTCAGATCTACCCCCAACCCTTCTCTACCTGCCCAAATGTAGTTGTTGACTTGGAGGTGTTGTAAAAGGCAGCCTTGCTCTGTCAGGGGAATGGGGATGCAGGTGTCAACAACATTTACTTTATTTTTAGTTTCTTTTATGGTCAGTGCTTAGCATACTTGTTATCGTTTTCAGCTGTAAGACACTGTAATTTCCACTGGTAAAAGATGATGAATGTTTTCTTACCTCCAAATTTAGATGTGTTTTGTATGAATTTCTACTTCTTTTTTATTGTTGTTATTATCACTAGATAGCTCAGGATGGCTTTGGGATCTAGGTGCTCTTGTTTAAGTCTCTCCAGTGCTAGGATAACAGGTGTGTGTCACTATCCCACATTATACTAATTTTAAGTTATGGTCCTGAACCCTTTTTTATCCTGATAATTACTTTTATCCTCAAGAAAAAAATTAATGCAGGGTCAAGACGGTGTGTGAAATTTCTGCATGTTTGCTATTAAATCTCATTATAATATAAAAAGGAATTTCTGCTAAAGTAAAAACTGATTATTTTTCCAACATCTGTTAAAGTCAGTAGTTGAATGGAAGTGTCATTCCTTAATGTTTTAGCATTAATCGTAAATTACAGAAGAAGTGTCAAATTTGAAATTGATCATTAATTATTTAAAGCAAAATCTTTCCATTATGTCTTAAAAGTTGGATCACAGAAAACATTAAATGTATAAGAATCTTTGATATGTCTTACAAGTATTAACAATTATTACTTCGCACGTTCTTGTAATTGATGAGTTCTGATGAATGGTTGGCCTATAACCAGAGTGATGTAATACCATAGACTGTTTTTTTTTTTTTTAAAACTAGACACACAATTAATTCACTAAGTAATATCTGCTTACTGTTTTATCATGTGTCCCTACATTTGCAGATCTCAGTTGGCCAAACATGTTTAGTGTGCTAGGTAAAAATGGATTAGCTGTAACATTTTGTACTGAAAGTCAGAGTTCTGTACATCCCTAAAATGGGGTGTGACGTGGCAGGGCCACACCTTAAATGTAAGCATGCTTCTAAATTAATTGGTTACTCCTATGATACTACATTGGGTTTATCTTTGTTTTTTTACTTAGATCCCATGAATTTGTATGAATACTTTTGATAATATGCAAAATTATCAACCCCCTTTTTATTCCCTGCTAATTAGTGCAGATTATGTAGGTATTTTTTTCAAGTGTTTTTTTTTTGGTCTTTTTCAGTTTTACACCATGGTCAACTGGAAGCCACACCTTCTGCTTCAGTTATGGTTGAGCATACATGATGAGTGTATCCTTCAGTTACGCTATCCTAACAGCCTGTACGACTACACCATTTACCCTGCACATTCATATCCTAACCATCTTTCAGGTCTCACTGACGTTTCCTTTGGCTGCTCTGTTGTATAGCTCCTCTACCTCACTTCTAATTGTCATCAGCCTGTTTGCGCCACTTATCGGGCATCTCCTACCACTAGACCTTTCCTAAGTTTAAGCATTGTGCTTAGAAGGCCTGGAGTGATGGCTCAGCGGTTAAGAGCAAGAATGCTCTTCTGAAGGTCTTGAGTTCAAACCAGATTCCCCGACTATCCCCCCACCCCCAGCCCCTCCAGAGTTCCCAGTCACTAAATCACCAACCATGGAGGTACCTATGGCTCTAGGATGCCTTTGTTGGGCATCAATGTGAGAGAAGGCTCTTTGTCCTGTGAGGGCTCAATGCTCCAGTGTAGGGGAATGCCAGCATGGGTGGGGGGGATGTGGGAGTGAGTAGGTGGATAGGAGAGCACCCTCATAGAAGCAGGGTCAGGGGAGATGGGATATGTGGTTTCTGGTGGGGAAACTGGGAAGGGGATAACATTTGAAGTGTAACTAAATAAAGTATCCAATAAAAAATGAAAATGTAATGTGCTTAGAATGCAATTTCTCTCACATAGTAAGACAATCTCATAGGAAATGTGTCATTCTTCTCCTCATTTTGTAGATAAAGAAGCTTCTCTGGAAGTGATAATGAGGACATAGGGTGAAGTGGAAGGAAGAAAGCTGAATTCAAATGGTTTTTTTCCCCTTTTTTTTCTGTGTTTTGATTTTTCAGTATTTTTCTTTCTCTCTTCCTGGCTGTACTGGAACTCTCTATGCAGACTAGGATGGTCTTGAACTCAGAGATCTGCCTGTCTCTCAAATGTGTTTTCTTATAATGTATTTATATCTCATTTCTTCATCATTTTGGAAACAACATTCTCTCTCTAATAAGAAACTATTCATTAAGACAACACACATAACATATTCAGGCTATAAGTATCTTATAAACGATACCATTACAAGCTTCACACATTGCAGTATTCTCTTTTGTGTGATGTTGTCTTTTTTTTATTTGATATATTCTTTATTTACATTTCAAATGATATCCCCTTTCCTGGATCCTCCCTCCCTGAAAGTCCCATAAGCCCTCTTCCCTTTCCCTGTTCCCCAATCACCCCCTTTCCATTTCCCTGTCCTGATATTTCCCAATACTGCTGCACTGAGTCTTTCCAGGACCAGGGGCCTCTCCTTCCTTCTTCTTGGGCATCATTTGATATGTGAATTGTTTCTTGGGTATTTCGAGCTTCTGGCTAATATCCGCTTATCAGTGAGTGCATACCATGTGTGTTCTTTTGTGACTGGATCACCTCACTCAGGATGACATTCTCCAGTTCAACCCACTTGCCTAAGAATTTCATGAATTCATTGTTTTTAATAGCTGAGTAGTATTCCATAATGTAAAAATACCACATTTTCTGTATCCATTCCTCCATTGAGGGACATCTGGGTTCTTTCGAGCTTTTGGCTATTATAAATAGGGCTGCTATGAACATAGTGGAGCATGTAACTTTATTCCATGCTGGGGAATCCTCTGGGTATATGCTCAGGAGTGGTATAACAGGATCCTCCGGTAGTATCATGCCGAGTTTTCTGAGGAACCACCAGACTGATTTCCAGAGTGATTGTACCAGCTTGCAACCCCACCAGCAGTGGAGGAGTATTCTGTTTTCTCCATATCTTCATCAGCACCTGTTTTCTCTTGAGTGTTTGATCTTAGCCATTCTGACTGGTGTGAGGTGAAATCTCAAGGTTGTTTTGATTTGTATTTCCCTGATAACTAAGGATGTTGAACATTTCTTTAGGTGCTTCTCAGCCATTGGGATGTCTTGATGCAGTCATAAGGTAGAGTCTGATACTGTAGGAAGAAGCTTAGGAAAATTTTTTAAAATTTGCATTATCATGACTGATTATAACTGATGGAAAATACAAATGGATGAATATAACCCAAGACCACAGAAGCACACATCCTCTGAACATTGAGAACAATGAGAACGGCTGCATGTATATTTACCATCTGATGCTAAAAACAATCTTTGATAGCATATTGATAAAAGCTTTTAAACATTTTTAAATGAATAAAAAATACTGTTAACCATTGTTATATCATCTTGTTCAACAATACTACGTATCAGTGTTGACACACCATCTGAAAGTTAGTGACTCATCTGTTGTAGCACTGACTATTCTGTAAGAGCACGTCAGCATTTCACCACATATGATTAGTCTCATCGAAGTTCTCTGGGGCCACCGTGGCTTCATGTGTCCAGGGTGATTATCAGCAAAACAGTGGAGAAAACAGAAGTGCACTGCATATTCTTGGCAGTTCTCTCACTACGTAGGTAGTAGGTCTGATTTCGGAACTGAGTCACTCTAAAGTCAAATGGTTATGAATTGAGTGGGTGAGAACAAATTAAAAACATGTCTTATGTTGTTGGGTGCATGTAAAGGACTAGCTTTTAAAGATTAGATGGGAGATGAGAGATGATTCATGCATGGGTAATATGCCTAAATTCAGTCCCAGAATGAAAACACTAAAGTTCTTAAAGACTCCCATGTAGCAATTTTTGTTGAACTACTTTCTGGCTCTTAGGTCAAATAGTATGCACATTTTTTTGTAGTTGTGCCATCAGTTCAGATAGGTTAGTGATGCTTCAGATGTCAGAGTGTTGTGTTGGATTCTTTCTAGGCTGTTTGCATAGTTATTGACCATTACAGAAGAAAAAACTAGCTTAGGATCTCATTGGATATGACTTATGTGTTATGAGTTAAACTAAACCACCTCCAGTAGTGAAGGAAATCATGTGCTCTGTGGACACAAATGGAGGTCTTATTTATATTCATTGGAAGTAGTTATTCTCAGAAGGTTATCTTTGGCTTATATACCTAGCCATGTCTATTTTACCACTCTAGAGGAAATCCTGTTCTTTTGTTGGGGTACTGTTCTCTGCATTTGCTGTTATTTCTTTACCTATGAATTGTACAAACAAATGTTATATCAATAGTGGCCTCTGAGTTTAAAGGGTTCTTTCTGTTGAAATAGTTGTGGTTACTAAACTGTGATAAGGTTTATAAAAAACATAATGAAAATTTACACAGCATGCAGTAGAGATAGTATTTATTATTTAGAGAATACATTTGTTGAGCAGCATTGGATATTAACTATGTTTCTGTAATATAGGATGTCAATAGAATGTCTTTACTGAATTAAATTTTTTAAATATTTTTACTTATAGCATCACTGAGGAAGAAGTTGAGCGCTTGATAACATGCCGGTGATGTAGAACCTGATGTGACTTTTGCTTAAATGACCATCAGAGGCAACTGCATCACGGGGACACTGTTATCTCATCATTTCTTCTACTCAAGATTTAATCTCACTATCACCTGCTTTTCTGTTTCCACATGGCCACTTCTTCTTCTTCTTTTTTTTTTTTTAAATCTTACGTTAGAGATGGTCCAAGTCATCAAGCCTTTTAATGAACAACGGTAGAGACAAGGCATAATTTGACTTCATCCATGGCTGATTTAGTGGTCATTTTAGGAAAATGATGTCCTAGAGGATTGGTTACATAATATCATCGAACAGGTTCTGCGAAATACCCTATGCTCAGAACAGGTAATTCACTCATTGTTTTCTCACAGTGTCCTCATTACCTGATGATTTGTTTCCTTGAATGTAGAAGGACTTCCCTCTTTAACAACTAATGTTGAGATGCAACTATTCCTGGAGGTTGATACAGTTTATTTTAGCAATACCGTTAAGATTGGCCTTCTGGAGAGGAGTGGAGGACTTTCCAAGCCTTAATAGAATCCCAGAGGAGAGGTAATTACCTCGAGGGACTATTTTTATGTTTATTCTATGAATGTAGTAATTGGAAGTTTCCTTTTATGTAGATTTTATTTCAGTAGCTGAGAAAGTGCTGTAATGTGCTTATACATTCAAAACAGGTTCTGTATTTATTTTAAGGTGCTTACTCTCACAAGAATAAAGGGTGCTACATGGCAGAGGTGGGCATAGTCAATGTGATTTCTGTATTGCCTTTCCATTGCTAGGCTACACAATGTTAAAGTTACTTGCAAAGTTAATTCTATTTTATTTGTACCTAACACCCTTATTAGTTTAACTTGTATCAAGAAATAATAGGATTAATATTTTTCTTTCAGAAAATCAATTGCTTTGATTTGTTTTTAGAGCCGACTGGGCCCAGAAACTTAACCAGAAGGTTTCCAAGGCATTCTTGTGAGTTATATCACTTTCTCCAGTCATTTCTTTATGGAAATAAAACTTTTTGTATTGATGACAACTGTTTTTTTAATTGATTTTCAGGTTTAAGAGACTCACAGTTTATGTGGACACCAGGATAAGAATCTCCGTCATTAAAACAATATCAAACAACAACACTGGGAATTAAAAAAAACCTCAGCCACATTGAACTGCACATATATGTTACTAGGTTTACACTAGGTTTATGGAAATAAAACCATTTGCTTAATATGCAAATTATTTCCCAGACCAGAGTATGTCGCATAGGTTTGAGAATAAAAGAAACGGTGGTTCCCTCATTTTGGGAACTGTGTAGACAGAAACTGTTGCTATGTGTGAATTAGGAAAATAGTTACCTAAAGAAATAAACTCACCTTGGTATAGTTTCTGACTCTCATGAGTAATGTATTCTAGGAAATGTAGATTTAGTAATAGCCTTAGGACAGGTGGCATTTCCCTGTCTGAATTTGCATAGGATACTACAGCCTTCAAAAGTTGATTTCATGCAGGCTTATTGCCAAATATTGGCTTTTCAAATTTATTATTCTAAAAATAGTCTTCTGTTACTTGACAGTAATCTTTCTTTTGATTTTATGTTTACTCATAAAATGACTCATGATTAACAGGGGAATTGAAGAATTCACATGAAAATACTTTTGAATCTTGGCTTTAGCAGTTACTTTTATAGACAAGCTAAACTGTATTTAGGGTTTTCTCATTTATTGAATTGATTGGCAGTGGTATCCATTTCAGAGGATACGTGTGAGTACTAACTCTATTACTTAGAATCAACATGTCTGTTCTAAGTTCAGTAGCATACAAATCATTGTTTCATTTCCAGGAATGTATTAGCAAATAATGCTCTTGTCAGAGACATATGTGTTTAATTTAAATTTAACATACTAAATTCAATGGCGTTGAGCTGTGTGTAGTGATGTATGCCCTCAGTGGATGATGGGGAGGATTGGCCTGAGTTTAGTCTAGCCTGGGTTACAGTATGAGACCTTGTCTCAAAACCAACCCAACCCAACCCAACCCAACCCAACCCAAAAACTAAATGTTAAATTGCGTGACATTGAACAAATTAGCCAATTAGAATCTTAATGTTATCTTTTTAATATTGTTGTATAAACTAATTATTTCATATTACTTATTAAAATGTATTTTGGTATTATTAGATGTATAATAAATGGTAGTTTAGGAAGAAGAATGTACTTATTACCAGAGAAGTAAAATGTTAAGAGATAATTATAAAATCATGTGATAAAAAAATCTTTGTAAAGATAGTAGAAAGGATTAAAAATGAACAGAAATCTGTGAGAGGAGGTTTTGAGAACTTGCAATTGAAATGGTTTTGAATTGTAAATTTTCAGATTATGGTTCAGGGGTGATGTGATGTTCAATGCTCACAGATATGGCTAGGAAAAATGGCACTATAAATAAACTACACTGTTGCCAGATAATCATGCCAATGTCAGCATTTAGGGTGGATGAAGTGGCTAGAATTAAAAAAAGGCTACATAAGACCCTAAGAAGCCATATACAAATTCTGAGCCTAAATTGCTACATCTGCGGTGGTGGTGGTTTTAACACACACACACACACACACACACACACACACACACACACACACAGAGAGAGAGAGAGAGAGAGAGAGAGAGAGAGAGAGAGAGAGAGAGGATAAAGTCACAAGGGACTTAGAAAGCAGAAGGGTTCTGTGAGATGAGGAAGAAGATAAAATAAGTAGGGGGCTGGAGAGATGCCTCAGCAGTTAAGAGCATTGGGGGCTCTTCCAGAGCACCTGGAGTTCCCAACACCCACATGGCAGCTCACAATTGACTGGAACTCCAGATCCAGGAGATCCAACACCAACATCCTCACCCACATGTAGGGAAAACACTAATGCACATAAAATAAAAAAAATAAAAAAAATAATTGAAAGAATGAATTATATATATATATATATGTGAAATTATGAAAGAAAGCATAAACTTTTTAAAAGTAAAAATTCACAATTTTTTGTATATTATAAAACAGTTTAATGTACCTGTAAATAGAATTCCAGAGTAAGAAAAGAATCAGAAGAAACATGTTGAAAGACATAATGGTTCAGTACTTTACAGTTTATTGCAGAATAGCAAATTACAGTTTCAAAATCTCACTAAACTGTAAGAAGGGTAAATAGTGAATATTACTTCTGGGTATATCATAGTCAAAACGCTCACAGATAAAATAAGTATCTGATTGCAGGAAAATGTGAGAGGCAGGTATAGAAAACTAATGATATGATAATTGGAGACTTCTGACTGTGAACTGTAGAATAAAATACTCATGGGAGGAAATACGAAGATAAAGTATGGATCACAGACTGAAGGAAAGGCTTTCTAGAGACTGCCCCACCTGGGGATCCATCCCATATACAGTGGTCAAACCCAGACGGACGCTATTGTGGATGCCAGGAAGAGCTTGCTTGATGGGAGCCTGATATGGCTGTCTCCTGAGAGGCTCTGCCAGAGCCTGACAAATGTAGAGTTAGATGCTCAAAGCCAAGCATTGGACTGAGCACGGGGTCCCCAATGGAAGAATTGGAGAAGGGATTGAAGGAGCTGAGGGGGTTTGCAGCCCCATGGGGGGAAGTAACAGTGTTAACAGGCCATATCCCCCAGAGGTCTTAGGGACTGGACCACCAACCAAAGAGTACACATGGAGGGACCTGTGGCTCTGGCTGCATGTGGCAGAAGATGGCCTTGTTGGACATTAGTAGGAAGATCTGGCCTTGCACCTGAGGTTGTTAGATGCCCCAGTGTGGAGGAATGCCATGGCGGGAAGACAGGAGTGGATGGGAGGGTGGAGGAGCATCCTCATAGAAGCAGTGGAAGGGGGATGGGATGGGGGTTTTCCAAAGGGGAGATCTGGAAAGGAGAAAACATTTGAAATGTAAATAAAGAAAATATCAGAGAGAGAGAGAGAAGAAGAAGAAGGAGGAGGAGGAGGAGGAGGAGGAGGAGGAGGAGGAGGAGGAAGGGGAGGAGGAGGAGGAAGGGGAGGAGGAGGAGGAAGGGGAGGAGGAGGAGGAAGGGGAGGAGGAGGAGGAAGGGGAGGAGGAGGAGGGGGAGGAGGAGGAGGAGGGGGAGGAGGAGGAGGAGGAGAAGAAGAAGAAAGCAGAAGCAGAAGAGGAAGAAGAAGAAGGAGGAGGAGGAGAAGGAGGAGGAGGGGGAAGGAAGGGAGAGAGGGAGAGAGAGAGAGAGAGAGAGAGAGAGAGAGAGAGAGAGAAGGAGAGAGAGAAGGAGAGAGAGAGAGAGAAAGGAGAGAGAGAGAGAAGGAGAGAGAGAGAAAGAAAGAAAGAGAAAAAGAAAGGATATCAAGTAGAGGATGGGGTTGCCATCTCAAGTCAAATACTCTGACCGAGAACTTCAAGGAGAAAAATGGAGAAGAGCCTGAGGGACAGGAGGTTCAGTGACAGGCCCAAATTGGGATCCATCTTAAGGGGAAGGCTCCAAGGACTGAAACTATTACTGATGTTATGGTGTGCTTACAGACAGGAGCCTAGCATGGCTGCCCTCTGAGAGGCCCAACACTTATACCCAAGCAATGAACAGACCGGGCAGCATACACAAGCTGATATGAGGCCCTGAACACATATTCAGCAGAGGACTTCTGGGTCTGGGTTCAGTCAGAGAAGATGCACCTAACCCTTGATAGACTTTAGGCCCCAGGGAGTGGGGAGGTCTTGTGGGGTGGGGGTGGGGGTAGAGATAGGGACATCCTCTTGTAGACGGTGTGTTGGGGGAGGAGGTATGGGATGAGGAACAGTCAGAGGGCCAACCTTGAGGGGATAATGACTGTGATGTAAAAAATGATTAAAGAATAATAATAAAAACATTAAAAAAAGATCATTTGTCCGACGATCTGCACTGTAGGAAATGTTAACATGATTTCTCTCAGTTTGCGGTGAAGTTAAACTGGACCCAGCCTGGACTGACAGCATGGATAGAAAGGAACGTTCCTGGCTCTCATCATGCTTGTTTGGTCCCATCGCTAGGATTTTTGGACATGAAGAGGTTCAACACTACCCACCCCAGGTGATTCAACTGCTCCCTCCAATGTCCTGCTTCTGGGGCGAGCAAGGCACAGGGTGATACCCATGCCATTGCTTCCTAGACAAGGCAGTGCTGCTCATGGACCCTGAATTGTGGGCACACTTTTTAAGGGTTGGGTGAGAACAGATGTTACAAGCAGGGACAGACACGCAGCCAGTCGGCATTTTATTGCACAAGAATGTATAAACATTTTTAAAAGTCCTCCAGAGAAATTACATTGGTATCAGTTTCAGAATGTCCTTTTTTTCCTCCCTGGATTTAAATAAAGAAAAGGAGTATTCTTACCCACACTAACAACAGACCTCCGGCGTCATGATGTAACTTTAGCACGAATTAAGTGCCTCTGTTTCCAATATCCTCTCTGCTGCATGCACACCAGGACCTTTCGACATTTAAAAACTGTGTGTAGAATTGGAGTTAGAGAGAATTGTAAGTTGCCTCATGGATTCTGGGAATTGAACCCGGGTTTTCTAGAAGAGTGACTGGTACTCTTGAAGGCTGAGCAATCATCTTCAACCCCCTCTTGATGTTTTTATTTCTTTCTGAAAGACACTGACAAATAAATCTTGGGGGGTTGGCGGTGAAGCTCTGGGATAACATGCTTACAAAGCTTGCACAAGGCGCTTTGCCAACTTGCATTGCAGATGTGAGTCAAATACACTCGACGCCCCATTTTTATCTTGAAACCCATTGTATGTATTTGGAAGAAAGATTACTTCCTTGTAGAGTGTTTGCATGGTTATCCTGCTCAGCAACATTAATACAGTTGTTTTGTATTGTCCTATACTCAGTCCACATTTATGTCCCAGCTGCCTTTTCCTACAACAAGATCCAGCTTACCTCACGTTAGACTCCAAAGCCCCTCTTCATCCGTGGCCTTACTCTCCTTGCCTAACATCATTCTCCCTACTTTCTTCTTCACCTTTATGGTCTGCATTGCCACTTTGGAATCAACTAATGCAATCAGACAGATTTTGTTTTTCTATTCATTTTTTCACTTCCTCAGTTTTAGAGGATTCGTGAACCACTTTCGTATACTGGGCACTGCATGCAAAGCTGAAATCTAAAACAGTGCCTTCTCTGCACTGAATCAAAGATCAAACTGGAGGAAGCCCATTGTTTTTTTTGATGAAAATGAAAGTTCTGTGATGGTCATTAAAATGCACATATAGATGTTTCCTCTCTCTCTTTGTTTTTTTCTTTGTTTCTTTCTTTGTTTCTTTCTTTGTTTCTTTCTTTATTTCTCTCTCTCTCTCTCTCTCTCTCTCTCTCTCTCTCTCTCTCTCTCTCTCTCTCTCTCTCTCTCTCTTCCTTCCTTCCTCCCTCCCTCCCTCCCTCCCTTCCTTCCTTCCTTCCTCCCTTCCTCCCTTCTTTCCTTCTTTCCTTCCCCACCTCTCTTTCATCAATCCAAATGGAGTTTCTTGCCCTTCAATCCACATTGTCTTTTATTTATTTATCTCCAAATATTGGACGTTGAATATAAATTAATGCAAAGGAAATATCAGGAAAATAATAGCAGAAAATAGTGCCCCACGCCATTCTTTGTACTAAGTCTAGCTTTGCTGTGTCCTAGCCACGGTGTCGCTGCCTCCGATTGGCATGCTTTCTTAATCCTTGCCATCTTCCTGGTCCTCTGTGACCACAGGGCCATGCGCTATTATTAAATAAGCAAACAAAACAACAGGACTGACTCCGGAAGGCAGAGTGCTGTTTCACAAATGTATATGTTTGAATTCACCAAGGGGTCTCTTCCACACTCATTAATTCTGTCAATCGACCAACAAAAATGCTGTTCATATCGGGAAGTGCAAGGCCTAGGAACTAGCCGTGAAATCAGCACAAACAGCTGGAGTGCCCTCACATTAGTGAGGTAAGATCATCACTTAGCAATTAGGGTCTAACAGGAGAGAATGTTCTCAGAACACCTGTTCCTGAATAACTCTCTACTCAATTAAAAAAACCTTTAGTCTCAAAAAGCATATAACCCCCTCTCTCTTTTACACACACACACACACACACACACACACACACACACACACACACACACACACACTATCCCATTGGGGTATGGCACATTTGGGACTTGCCATAATCCAGGCATCAGCAGGCATTTGCTATGACGTCACTACCATCATCCAGTAATACAATATACTGGATGACGTCTATACCCTGTGGCTTGTGGCATGACCTTTCGTGGCTTGCTGAGTCATGCCAACATGTTGTGTTTTTGGTACGACATTCTTTTAGAGCCTTTGTTTTTAGAACTATGATCATAAAATATTTGTTTCCAACACGCTTATTTCTTGGATATAAGGTTTTCAGACTCTAAGTACATGATCTATCTTGGTTCAGTTGGAAGATATAATTGCAAAGAAGGTTTCATTTATTTATTTTTTTATTTTTGTAATTTTTTTTAAAGGCAGATGATCTTCAAGATAGGGCATGCCCCAAAGATGGAATTTGTCCTGTAGTGTTGGTGAGAATTACATGGTTGTTGATTCATTTTTATGACTTATGAAGGAAAAGACCTGATTTTCTAGGAAGCTCATGTTTCTTTAAATATTTATCAAATTATTGCCTTCTTGCTCTAAACTGTCATGGCAAAAACATAGAGCATGCCTATGGTTGGGTATTTAGAGTCTCTTTAATTTTAAAGAGTTTGCAAAGCCATGTTGAAACTAAGGATTTGTTTTTTCTTTTGTTGAAATAGTTTTCCCCCCTCAGGATATATGTATGTATGTATGTATGTATGTATGTATGTATGTGTATATATATGTATATAGACATATATATGTATATATATATGTGTGTGTGTGTGTGTATTATCCTGATCAGTTCTCACCTATTTTCCCCTCCCCTCCAATTCCATTTCCTTTTTGTCTCTCAAAAAACAAACAGGCTTCAAGGAGATAATAATAAAATATAACAAGATAAAATAAAATAAGATAAAACAATTTATCATATCAGAGTTAAGCAGACAGGAGGAAAAGAGTCATAAGAATCAGAGATTCGCCTTTTCATGCACTCATGATTCTTATTTAAAAAACAAAACAAAACAAAACCGGAAGCCATGTTATACATGCAAGACGAAGATGTTTTACTATAGACTATGTTAGCACTCTTTATGGTGTGAGAAGATAGTCATAGGATTGATTATGGAGGGGAAAAAGTAAAATAAAACTTATGGATTAAGATGATTCTTAATCAGTGCTGAAAGAGGAAAGAGTTCCTGAAACTTAATTAAGATAATCCCGGTGGCCTGATAGAATCAAGTGTTATTTCCAGATGGCAATTTTGTGGCCACCTGACTGAAAGAAGAAGGGGAAAACACAACGATTACAAAGAAGAACAAGGAAGCTTACGGAGTAGAGGACTTGCACGTTCACTGTCTTGGATGAGTCAGTGGTTTCTTTCACATAAATATTTCCAAACATGAGTTATATAAGTTAAGTTTAATTTATTGCATATCAATAAAGTTGTCAAAAAGAAAAAATAACAAAACAATATGTACCTGATTCTTGTTTTAAAAATTTCTATTCTTTAGTTTTTTTTTTTTTTTTTTTTTTTTTTTTTTTTTTTTTACAGTTCAGTCGTTATCCCCCTCCCAGTCCGCCCTCTGACTGTTCCTCATCCCATACCTCTGTGCTCCCATCTCCGGGAGGATGTCCCCACCCCACCCCCACCCCACCAGGCCTCCCCACTCTTGGGCCCTCAAGTCTATCAAGGGTTAGGTGCATCTTTTCTCACTCAGGCCAGACCAGGCAGTCCTCTGCTGTATATGTGTTGGGGTCTCATATCAGCTGTTGTATGCTGCCTGGTTGGTGTCTCAGTGTGTGAGGGATCTTGGGGGTCCAGTTTAGTTGAGACTGCTGGTCTTCCTATGGGGTCACCCCCCCTTCTGAGCTTATTCCAGCTTTTCCCTAATTCAACCACAGGGGTCCCTGGCTTCTGTCATTGGTTGGGTGTAAGTATCTGCACTTGACTCTTGGCCTCTCAGAGGGCAGTCATACTAGGCTCCTGTTTGTAAGAGAACCATAGTATAGTGTCAGGCCTTGGGGTCTCCTCTTGAGCTGGATCCCAATTTGGGCCTGTCACTGGACCTCCTTTCCCTCAGGCTCTTCTCCATTTTTGTCCCTGCAGTTCTTTCTGACAATAACAATACTGGGTCAGAGTTTTTGACTTGGAATGGCAACCCCATCCCTTCATCTGATGTCCTATCTTTCTACTGGAGGTGGACTCTACAAGTTCCTCCTCTCCACTGTAGAGCATTTTGTTTAAGGTCCCTCCCTTTGAGTCCTGAGAATCCCTAAACTCCCAAGTCTCTGGTACATTCTGGAGTGACCCCTGCCCCACCTCCTGAGGTTGCTTATTTCCATTCTTTCTACTAGCCCACAGGTCTTCAGTCCTTCCCTCCCTCCATACAATACCTGATCATGTTTTCCTTTTCCCCTTCCTGTCTCCTTTCCTACCCAGGTCCCTGCTTCCCTCTGCACCTCTCCTCCTGTAATTTCTTTCTTCTTCCTCCCAACTGGGATTGAGGAGTCCTGACTTGGGTCCTTTGTCTTGTTAACCTTCTTTCATTCTGTGGATTGTATCCTGGATATTCTGTACTTTTTTTGGTTAATATCCACTTATTAGTGAATACATGCCATGCATGTCCTTTCGGGTCTGAGTTACCTGACTCAGGATGATATTATTTAGTTCCATCCATTTGCCTGCAAAACTCAGGATGCCCTCCTTCTTAATAGCTGAGTAGTATTCCATTGTGTAAATGAACCACATTTTCTGTATCCAATCTTCTGTTGTGAGACATCTGGGTTGTTTATAGCTTCTGGCTATCATAAATAAGGCCGCGAAGAACATAGTGGATCATGTGCCCCTGTGGCCTGGTGGGGCTTCTTTTGAGTATATGCCCAAGAGTGGTATATCTGAGTCTTCATGTAGATCTATTTTTAATTTTTTGAGGAACATTCAGATTGATTTCCAGAGTGGTTGTACCAGTTTGCAATCCCACCAGCAATGGAGGACTATTTCTCTTTCTCCACATCCTCAACAGCATGTGTTGTCACTTGATTTTTTGTTATTAGCCATTCTGATTGATATAAGGTGGAATCTCAGAGTCATTTAATTTTCATTTCCCTAATGACTAAGGACTTTAAACATTTCTTTAAGTGCTTCTCAGCCATTCAAGATTCTTCTGTTGTGAGTTCTCTGTTTAGTTCTATACCCCCACTTTTTGATTGGGTTGTTTGGTTCTTTGGTGTTTGGCTTCTTGATTTTTTTAAATATATTTTGGATATTAGTCCTCTATCAGATGTGGGGTTAGTGAAGATTTCTTTTTCCAATCTGTAGGTTGCTGATATATCCTATTGACTACGTCCTTTGCCTTACAGAAGCTTTTCAGTTTCATGAGGTCCCATTGATCAATTTTTGATCTTAGAGCCTGAGCTATTGGATTGCTGTTTAGGAAAGTTTTTCCTTTGCCAATGAGTTTGAGGCTCTTTTCTGCCTTCTTTTCTATTAGATTCAGTGTATCTGTTGAGGTCTTTTATCCACTTGGACTTGAAAGTTCCTGATTCTTATTGAATTTCTCCTGTAAAGTATTCATCTGTGAATACTGATTCACCTGTAGGTGGCTTTCAGTACAGGAGGTGGGATACACCATCTATCACATGGAGGGCAGTTGTAAAATATTAGAGCCACAATTAGAAACATGTACAATTTAGTGAGAGATTTTTTATGTCACTGCATAAGAGCCAATATTTAACCCTGTGTGATAATAGATTTATTTTTTTAACTAAAGTATTCAAGAAAGCCACAGGTTTCAGAGAAGTCACTGTGCTACTTTTGTAGGATCTATAGGCTTCCAGATGTGTTGCTGTGAGAATGTTCCTCACAGTATCCTGTAGAGGTAGGGGACCAGGCATACATTGAAAAGAGATGACAAGAAGTACATGGACAACAACAGAATTTCTAGGGAAAAACAAACAACACAAGGTAAATGGAATTGCTGATTAAAAGGAAAAACATTGCTAGAGAAACTTTGCACGATCTTCAAAACATAGCCAGGCATCTCTCATCATAATGTTGAATTCTCATAGACTTGTATCACAAGTTATTCGATGTTTACTTTCTATAACAAAACAGACAAAGTGACCATTTATCTTCTACTAATCTGTGAATGTACCATTTCCTTTTCCCTTTGGAATCATCCTGGGGAATATAAAACGTCTATAAAAGTTGGGGAGAAATTGGATAGTGTACACTGTATTCGGATCCCCATAGTCTGCTACACTATATTTTAGATTGAGCTCAGAGTTTCACTGTTTATACATCTGTGGATAGTCCCAAAATACTTATCATCATGTGTTCAGAAACAGGAGACATCTGGTAGTGGACTGTGCTGTAATCATTAGATTGGGTAAAAAGAAGAAAATTATTCATCTAATGGCTTGCCAGATGGTTGACAAAGAATGCCTTTACTAATTTGTGGGGCAATTTTTGCTAAGTACTGAGATGTTTTTGACAACATAATGCTCAAATGAATAGAGCCTTTCTGACAAGAGCACGGCCACGCTGCAGTCACTCAACAATAGTTTACTGATCTTAGCTTCCTATCAGAGCACAAGGTTTGGGGTGTGGGACAAAGGGGTATGTTAGCATTCACATTCAAAATATTGTAAATATTTCTTACTAAAATTAGGGCCTTGAGACATTATTAGCTTTCATACTTATTTGAAAGGGAATATAATATAGAATTAGGTGACTCAGATAAAAGATCACCCGCCCAAACCTCCATCAAAATCGAGATTGGCAGCAATATCCATGTCCAACTGTGAGTGATGCCCCCCCCCTCCCGGGGGCGTTAATTTTAGAGGAAGAATCATTTCATGAGTAAGAACCTTTGTCCTAGCTGGACCTTAAAAGAGTCCCCTTTCCTTGTAAAAATGCAATCTGACATTTATCATACATACAGTGCACTGTAACCACACAGATCACCCAGAAGCCTTTCTCATCTCCCACTCCTGTTCACCTTCCTCCCTAATGATTTCTCTTCCTCCTTTCTTCCTCCTCCCTTCCTCTTTTCTCCCTCCTTTCTTCTTCCATGATGTCAGTCACAGCTGTCATGCCTTCATAATTGCCAAGGTCATGCACTGTCCAGGTGATAGTGTTCCATTACATTTTTCTTCTGTCCTTTGCTCCCACAGTCCTTACATTGCTCTTCTCTGATGTTCTCTCGACCGTGGAATGAGTGACACAGATGTCCCTGGGCTAATCACTCAGTGGTTACTTATTTCCAAGCTTTCAGTCCGGCAGGAGTCCCAGCTCTGACCATTTCTCACCAGCCAAAAGGCTTCTTAGAGCAGTACTGAAACCTGCCCACGTTCACAGGTAGAATATAAATGTTTACAAGGTAGTTTAGTGACATGTCCATTTGGCACAGTGTCTGTCGTAGGTTCTCCCAATGGGGCTCATGGAGTCCCCAGCCATAGGCTTTTGACCAGTTCTACAGTGCCAGGCATGCATACTCTCTGACAGAACAGGGGCTCAGATTTTGACTCTAGGCCCTCCATGCTGATTTTCCTCCATGCTATAGATCAGGATTTCTGAAGGCTCCACTAGAGAAGCCTGCCCTCCTCTGTCACCTGCAGCACGATGCTGGGGTAGAATGGGGGTCTTTGATTACAGTGCTGGGGTTGAATCTGTCCAGCTGAGTGCTGGAGTGGGCTTTTGGGGGAAATTACTCTCTTAAGAATTCACTGCTCATTGGAATATTTTGAGGAGTAAATGCTATGTTAAAATATTTAGAGAGCTAGTAGCAGTGACAAAATCATGCTGGCCTCCATGACGAATGGCCACATTCTTTCTTTTCCTAAAGCTTTCCAGTAAAGAGCATAAAGCTTTCATTCAGTGAACTTCTCCCTCCTGCCTGAACCTCTTCCATAAACACAGTTGTACAGTTGGTCTTGTCTATGTTACTAAACATTGTTTGTATCTTCCAGAACAAAATCCCTAATACTGAACAACATATATACTTCTACAGAGACTGAAGACACAGGGTCAAGACACTGACATCATCATTTCTGCTGAATTCTAAGTCTGTAGTTTAAGGACAGTCACTTTTCTTTTCTTTTTTGTCCAAAAAGAAAGAGGTTAGGGCCAGAAAAGGTGGGTTTTTGCTCTCTCTCTCTCTCTCTCTCTCTCTCTCTCTCTCTCTCTCTCTCTCATGTTTTGATTTTTCTTTCATTGAAAATAGATTTTTTTCTTTCAATATGTTCTTACGGTTTTCTTTCCTCCAATTTCTCCCAGATCCTCTCCACTTCTCTGATCCAAATCCACACCCTTTTGGTCTCTTGTTAGAAATAAACAGGCATTTAGCGAACAATAATAAAATAAAATATAATCCAAAACCACACAAATTGGGATAGAGCAAAACAAACAAACAAGCAAACAAATGAAAAACAGCCGAAGAAAAAGAATAAGAAACATACATTCAGAGACACACATTTATACACACGGGAATCCCATAAGAACGCAAAACTGGAAGCAATTATATATATATATATATATATATATATATATATATATATATATATATGGAGTAGGTGGGTTGGTGAGTAGGGGGAGGGGGCATGGAATAGGGTGCTTTTGAAGCGGAAACGAGGAAAGGGGATCACATTTGAAATGTAAATAAAAAAATCTAATAAAAAAGAAAATACACACACACACACACACACACACAACATTAAGAGACAAACTCTAAAGGTGCCATTGAGTTATTGAGTTTGTTTTGGGTTGGCTGTCTACTCCAGGCACAGGGACTGCACTTAAGCATAGTTTGCATTCCCAATGAGAATATGTTGGAGAAGACTGGTTTTTCTGTTAGTTTGTGAATAGTTGTCCATTGGAGATAGCTTCTGGTTTAGGGCTGAGGGTTTGTGTTCATTTCTCCTCTCGGAGCCAGGATCCTATCTGGTGTAGACCTGTACAGGCTCTATGCATACTGCCACATTTTCTGTGAGCTTATATAGGTGCCATTCCTGTGGGGATTAGAAAGCCTTGTTTCTTGGTGTCCTCTATCCATATTGACTCTTACAGTGTTTCTGTCTCCTCTTCCTCAGGGTGAAATGGATTTGATGAGACATCTCATTTAGGTTTGAGTATTCCAAAGTCTCTTACTCTCTGACTAATGCCGGGCTGTGCATTTTTGTATTTGTTCCCATCTGTGGTAAGAGGAAGCTTCTATAACGATTGCTGAGCAAGGCACTAATCTAAAAGTATAGCTGAATGCCATTAGGAGTCATTTTGTTGCTATGTTACTTTGGCAGAACAGTAGCATCTGATTTCCCCCTACGTCCCTGGCTGATCGTATCTCAGCTTCTTGGCCACATGAGCAGTCTTGGGGATGGGTTCCATGTCATGGAGTGGGCCTTTCATCCAATCAGATATTGGTTGGTACTCACACAAGTTTTGTAGTTAGCTTGATGTTTACTTTTCTCCATTGATAGCATGCTGAGTAGGTTTCAGTATCATTAGCACTAGTCCATATGGGTAAAGGCTATAGGTAGCCACTAGCTTGACTTAAATGCATTCAATGAGTTGTGCAGGTGTTGTCTTCAGGAATAGGAACCTAGCATCAGTGTGAGGAGAGTAACCTATCATCTTGGGAATAGCCTAGCTCAAACATGCACACACACACTCACACAGGCACACACCTATACCACACATGTTGCATCAAGAATAGACAAATGGGACCTCATAAAATTACAAAGTTTCTGTAAGGCAAAAGACACCGTCAAAAGGACAAATTGGCAACCAATAAATTGGGAAAAGATCTTCATCAACCCTACATCTGACAGAGGGCTAATATCCAATGTATAGAAAGAACTCAAGAAGTTAGACCCCAGAAAAGCAAATAACCCTATCAAAAAATGGGGTACAGAGCTAAACAAAGACTTTTCACCTGAAGAAATTCGGATGTCTGAGAAGCACCTTAAAAAAATTTCAACATCATTAGTCATTAGGGAAATGCAAATCAAAACAACCCTGAGATTTCACCTCACACCATTCAGAATGGCTAAGATTAAAAACGCAGGAGACAGCAGGTGTTGGCGAGGATGTGGAGAAAGAGGAACACTCCTCCACTGCTGGTGGGATTGCAAGCTGGTACAACCACTCTGGAAATCAGTCTGGCGGTTCCTCAGAAACTGGACACGATACTTCTGGAGGACCCTGCCATACGACTCCTGGACATATACCCAGAGGATTCCCCAGCATGCAATAAGTATACATGCTCCACTATGTTCATAGCAGCCTTATTTATAATAGCCAGAAGCTGGAAAGAACCCAGATGTCTCTCAACGGAGGAATGGATACAAAATATGTTGTATATATATACACAGTGGAGTACTATTCAGCCATTAGAAGCAATGAATCCACGAGATTCTTAGAGAAATGGATGGAGCTGGAGAACATCATACTAAGTGAGGTAACCCAGTCTCAAAAGAATACCCATGGTATGCACTCACTGATAAGTGGATATTAGCCTAGAATTTTGGAACACCAAAGACATAATCCACATACCAAATTATGTCCGACAAGAAGGAAGGAGTGGACCCTGGATCTGGAAAGGCCAATGCATCAGTGTAGGAGAATACCAGAACAGGGAAGTGGGAAGGGGAGGATGGGGGAACATGGGGAGAGAAAAGGGCATATGGGACCTTTGGGATGTGGGGAACCAGGAAAAGTGAAATGAAATGTAAATAAAGAATATTTCCAATAAAAAAGGATACCTAGCATATAGTCAGTTCTATACCAGTGGGAACTGCTATTGTTGCTATGCATTCTTGTAAATAGAACTTTGAACACATGTTCTTATTGTACACTCTCCTGTACATAAAGAAATTGATGAGAGTTTGGGTCTAGCTCCATCCAATAGACATTATATTGAGTACCCATTATTTTCTGTTTTTCTGTACAAGGAAAAGGGATTGGGCCTTTAGAATCTAAGACCGAAGAGAGTATACTATTTATGTATTTATTTATGTATTTATGTATGTATGTATGTATTTATTTATTTATTTATATTTTCTTTGCTATAATGTGACTGTTGAGAGCATACACATAATTCAGGGATCTATCCATGTGATAAGAGTTTTCATTTTCCCCTACTGTTACAAGCTTGCTCATTCCTTTTTGCATTTTCTGAGAAACTCTAGAGGTAAGACCATTCTGGTTACTGATGAAAATACACTGCTATTTTATGTCATTAGTTAATGCATTATGGTGTTGTACTTGCAAATGGAAAATTTAGGAATGGGGAAGATAGAACTTGATTGGCACCATTACAGAAGTTTGTCTTGTACCAACCTCAGCTCTGAGTGTTTAATGACTCTGGGGATGAGGAAGGAAACAGACATAAATGTTCTTGCTATCCCATGGGTCATTTCTGTGTTCAGTCTTCCCAGTAGAAATGATACATATCATGTGCATGTTTCAAATTGAGTAGCCATCTGTTTTTCAAAATCTCTACCATGTCAGGATGCTTTATTTATTCTGAAAATGGTACTTGAACATTCTCAGATTAATCTGCTTAGGGTGTATGGGGTGGTTTTAATCCACTTCTCTGGTACCTGCTAGATTACAGAGGTTGCTAGCTACTTAGGAGACATTAGGAGAAACTTCTACTCTAGAATTTGTCTGTGCCCATATATTTCAGTTGTATTATTTATTTATTTATTCTTTAAATGGCACACAGTCCTGTTATGTAGTTCCAACCAGCCTGGAATATACAATTGCCTAGAATAGCCTCAAACACTCAATGTTTATTCTTCCATCTTTCTAATGCTGTGACTATAGGTGTATTTAGCTGGAAAAACTATCACCGAGAATTCTGTTTCTATCAGTACCATTGTGCATTGATAAGCATGCTGCTGGTTTTAGTCTAAGACAAGAAAATCTTTTTAACATTTAGAGTACACCAATGGACAGGGGGCTTTGTTATTTGCATAAAGAGAGCATGTTAATTAGTTTAAATCTGGGCAAATTTGGGACTCTTCCTATTTTGAAATGTAACCATTTATAACATAATCTGGGTTATATGTCTTGGATTGTGTAGATTTTAAAGCAAAACTTACAGAATAAAAATGAAAAGAAACACTGAAATATGTAAAACTAACGAAAAGCTGATATTTGAGACTTATTTATATTGTTTCTCCTAAACCAGGGAAACTTAACAAATGATGAGCAGAATATATTTTAATTTTAGTTTCTTTTTATGACCACATCTATTGAAAAAAATGGAAAATTTGGAACAATTAATCTGAAACATGAAAATGAACTACTGTTAAACAATGGAGAAGAATCTTTATTTGGCCCTTAGGTATCTTAGCATGGAGGAAACAGAAGGTAATTTCCATAAACCTTATCATTTCCTCGAAGAGAGGTGTTTCATTGGGCTTGCAAATGGCACAGCCCCTGGCCTGGTACACTGTGACACACAGTGACACGCCTATTCCATCATGAAAACTGGTTGATTATGGATTGCTTAGCAACAGTATTCCTTTTCTTACTTCAAGTATGTTCATACCTGCAATGTACCAGGCAGACACTGTTATAGGGGTCAAGTACAATAGTAAATAAAAGCCCCTGTTTTCATATGGCGAGACAATAAATAACAAACATGTAATGAAATATCAGATGCTATGAAGACAAGCTTAAATGGGTAGAGCATAATATGAGGCACATTTTGATGCAACGATCAGGAATGCTCTCTCTGAGATGGTCACATTTGAGGAGGAGTGAAAGGGTGAAGTAGACATCATACCTAAGGACAGCAATCTAGTCAAAGGGGGCATTGCACACAAGAGAATTTCTTTTATGAGCTCAAAGGTATATAAGGAGTTGAGTGCTGTGATTTGGATACAAATTGTCTGCCCCTTCTCTCTAAAAGGCTCTCATGTTAAAGGCTTAGTTGGCAGATGACGTATAAGGAGGTGATTGGACTTGAGGGTTTTAGTGTGATATGTGGGTCAGTCCTTGATGGAGTCATAGTATGATGCCACAATTGGGATGTGGGTCCTCAGTGCAGGAAGTAAGTGTTGGTGTGCACTGGAAAACTACACTTTGTTCTCAGCAACATCCATTCCTTCGCAGTTTCCTAGCTATTCCCTGAGCTATGCTGTTTTACTTTGTCAAGCTCCCCACATGATGTTCTGCATCAAGCCACATAAAATGATAGTTCTAAAGACCTTGGACTAAAGCCTATGAAATTCCAAGTGAAATAACTCTTTTCACCTTGTAAATGGTTAGATAAGTATTTATCACAGCAGCAGCAGCAGCAGCAGCAGCAGCAACAACAACAACAACAACAACAACAAATGGTTATTCAGTAAGTGTGGTGGAGGCAGAATGATAACTTATTTCAGTCATTTTTTAAAAGCTTTTTTTTTAATATCTTCAGACACACCAGAAGAAGGTATCAGATCCCATTACCGATGGTTGTGAGCCACCATGTGGTTGTTGGGAATTGAACTCAGGACCTCTGGAAGAGCAATCAGTGATCTTAGCTGCTGAGCCATCTCTCCCACCCTGTTTCAGTCATTTATAACTCTTTAAGGCGCCATATTAATTCTCTCAGATGTGTTGGCTGTGCCTTTCTGTGTGCATTCTTGGAAGATCGCAAAGAGGGAGGCATGGACTGTAGAGTGAATATGAATTCTGGGTAAAAGGCTTAAGGCTAGATATTTTGATGGCTTCTTGCTCTGTTTCTGAAGGGGAACTAAATAGTCAACCATACGGAGTAAATAAAAACATTAGATAATGGCTTTCAGCCAGAACTCTGGCGATAGTTCCCTGTTGTATTTATGGGGTTAGATCATAACATAAGTAAATACCAGCTTGAATATCATTTGTATTACCGGCAGATTCTTGGGAATAAACCCACATGTCACTGTATACTCTTAGATGCAATGTTGATTGTTATCTACAGTGTTTACAGAGGATAATTTGCTGTTTTGGTAAAAAACGAAGCATTGTCATGAATGCATCTTAATCTGTCAGTGCAGAGATGCAACTCAAGGAAAATTCAGTTCCTCTAACTTGAAGTCTTGCCTGGCTCAGACTACGCAGTTGGCAGCTCCTAAATCCACAGTGTTTATGACCAAATGTGTGCTGTTGAGAACTGACCTTGGGGGACTATTGGTGTGATCCAAATTTCTTGTGTCTGTTGTGGATATGGAAAGGTCAAAGGAGTAAATGAGGTGTGGATAACTCTGTTCTGACAAGTTCTCTCTGTTCTTGGTCTTTATGATGCCTGAGGCAGAGAACTGACTGGCAGCCCCACCAGAATACTGGGAAATGCGCTCAGATATTTTTTCTTTCCAAAAAATATGACTTATTTGAGGCAGCTCTTTAAATGCCATTTTTCATTTTGTTTCCCTTCAAAGGAAATGATTAAATTTCAGTCTATTTTTAGATCAAGAGTGTCACACTGTAATTTCGTTCACTGATTTTGGCAAGTATTCTCCTACTGTTAAGCTGTTAGGGTTTTCCATTTGTTTGGTACTTTCCAACTTAAAAATGAAAACACAGAAAGGTCTATTAATAAGTGGGCCTGTTTGTGAGCCATGTGCACAGAGGAAAAACATCAATGAAGCTTTGAGATAAATGATACAATAATTAGGCTTGACCTACTTAGAGCAGGTAATGTGTGAGACAACTTAAAAACAAGCTAATACCAAAGAGGAGAAATGTTTATGTTAATGATTCAAGGAGAGTTGTTTTATCTTCTTTGTTACCTGATGGTCATGATAAAAAGTGAGGAAAGAGACCAGATACTGATCACAATCATTGACATTCATGGATTGCTTAGAATTCTACATACTTATTATTAACTTGGAACTAGAGATAGTAATATTACTTAGTTTAATATTTTATTGTCGCGTTACTTTGATAGTTAATATCTTTTGACAACTCAACCAGATCTAGAATAATCTAAAAGGCAAGCATGTGGCATGTCTGTGAGAGTGTTCTAGATTTGGCCAACTGAGGTAGGAAGATCCATCTTAATTATGGACAGCATCGTGATAATTCCTACAGTGTCACTTGTTTATTTTTTATTCTATTAAATGTAAGTATTATTAAATAACATTTAATGTTGATTGGCCATCAAAATGTTTTAATTACGTTTTTATTCATTAAAATCTGTTCTCTGGCAATTTCATTCCTGTATCTAACTTATTCTGTTTGTTCTTGTCCTGGCTTTCTATCCCTTTCCCACGCTCAGCAGTCTTTCTTTTCCCTGCAAGTCCCTTTGCCACCCTCACGATTTTTTGTCCTGCGGGGGTGTCTGTGTGACGGTGGATTTGAAACTCTCCATTGGAGCCTGGTAGCTTTGCAACAGTGGGCATACAACTAAAGGAAATAACCCCCTCTCTCCCCGAATCTGTCACTTGTCACTAGTTCAACAGGGAGGCACAGGGCCCCTAGAATCCTTCCCTGATCCATACCTACCTGTTGGCATGCCCATTTCTGTACCATCCAAGGGTAGGCAAGCACAGCTACTGTGAGAGTATGGTTGCAATGCTTGTGCCATTGTGAAATGTAAATAAAGAAAATATCTAATAACAATAATAAAAAAGATTGGTTCATTTCAATGTGCTGGAAAACTGAAGGCACAGGTTACTGCTTTAATTTTAAAATAATCTTGAGGTAATTATATTTGTCACCGAGATAACATCAGCTAGTTGCCTTTCTTTTATCTGCAAGTCTGTGAAATCAAGTATTTTCATTTTATATTTTGCAAGATATCAGTAGTCTTTGCAAAATGAAAATCATTTATGTGTTAAAGTGATATTCACTTGTTGATCACACTATGAATATCCTCTGAAAGAAATCCCTGAGTAACATTATACTTAGGTATTTGTTATGGTGGAGTCTAAGAATATGTGAGTTTTTTTTTTTTTAGCATAATTTAGTTTAAGAAATTAATGTCTGCCTTGCAGCCATGAGAGCTCACAGGGCCTCTTTGTCTGAGTTAGTCATAGGCTCATCTGATCTCTTGCAGGCCTGGAGACCCATAACATAAAGTGTCAGCTTAGGCTGCCTTTTAGCCTACTTATGCCAGCTGGCATGTACAGAGAGCAACCCATAGACCCTTGGAATGGTTCCCATGAAGGGTCTTATGTGGCAGTGGAGAAATGTGTGGCCTGGGTTAGGTTTTCTCACTTCAACTTGACTGATTATTACAGAGTCACTGTTATTTAAAAAATAGCTGCTGGGAAGAGCCTTTCTGAGGACGTTTATGCTAGGCTCCTGTCTGCAAGCCCAACAGAGTATCATTCATAGTATCAGGGATTGGTTCTTGCAATGGGGTAGATTTCATCCATCCATTGGTTGGACATTCCCTAAGTTTCTGCGACATCTTTGTCACTTTACTTGTAGACAGCACAAATTCTGCGTCGAAGGTGTTATGGGTGGGATGTTGCCCTTATCCCTTTACTGGATTCCTGTCTGGCTACAGGATGTGGCCCCTTCCAGTGGTTCCATATTCCCACTGTTAGGCATCTCACCATAGTAGACTCCCTAAACCTCCCTCATCTCAGGTTTCTGGCACATCCTAGAGATGCTTCCACCAACCCTGTCAATTTCAATTCACTCTCCAGGCCCTCCATGTGCATCTGATCCCTCCATTCCCTTCCCCACCTACTTTCCTACATGTTCCCCCCACCTCCATCCACCTCCAACGACAATGTTATTTCCCCTTCTGAGTGAGATTCAAACATCTTCCTTTGGGTCCTCCTTGTTATTTAGTTTCCTTGGGTCTGTGGATTGTAAGGTGGGTAATCCTGTACTTTGTGGCTAATGCCCACTTATCATGCATGTCCATGCATGTCCTTTTGGTTCTGGGTTACTGTCCTCAGGATGATATTTTCTAGTTCCGTCCATTACCTGCAAATTGCACAATGTCCTTATTTTTAATAGCTGAGTAATATTCCATTGTGTAAATGAACCACATTTTCTTTATCCATTCTTCGGTTGAGGGATGTCTGAGTTTCCAGTTCTGGCTATTACAAATAAAGCTTCTATGAATATAGTGGAACAATTGTCCTTGTGGTATGGTGGAATATCTTTTGGGTATAAGCCTAGGAATGGTATAGCTAGATCTTGAGGTAGAACTATATCCAAATTTCTGAGAAACCTGAGAAACCACCAACTTTATTTCTAGAATGGTTGTACAAGTTTGCACTTCCACTGGCAATGAAGGTTCTGTGAGACACAATGAGTGTGCTTCCAGCCCTTGCCACAATGGGGCTGCGTGTCAGGATGGAATCAATGACTTCTGATTCTGTTTGCCTGGATAGGAAGGCAGGCATTGTGACTTGGAATTGAATCAGTGTGTTTCTGACCCCATCCAATATGATGTGTGTCTGTCCTCATGAGTATTCTGGTGTCAGTTGTGACTTGGAATGTTGACCCCAGCCGTGTCTACATGTGTCGGGATGCTCTTGGGGCTTACTTTTGTGAATATGTACCTAGGTTCCTTGTGACCACTGTGAACTCATCTTTGGTGAATGTGCCAGTCAGCCATGTCTCCAAGGGTCTATGTGTGGATGGAGGAGACAAATCCTACTGTGAATGCATGCATAGTGGATTCACAGGAACACACTGTGAGACTTTAATTATCCTCTTTATTGGTCAAAGTCTTGTCACAATGATACAACATGTGAAGACACTGTTGTCGTCTATATTTGTCACCACCGACCTGAATATACAGGTGCACTGTATGAGATGGACAGAAATGAATGCAGTGGCAACCCTTGTCAATTTGGGGGTGGGGAGGGGAGAGCTGATGTGCTGATCTGTCCTGAGAGAATCAATAGGGACACATTGCTGGCCTGCCGGCCACTGTCAACTACATCAAAGCCTCAGATTATGTTTGTATCTGTCAGTCTGGACTCACTGACAGGAACCTAACACCTCTGTCCTATGAGACGCTCCACCCAACAGCTGACAGAGACAGATTCAGAGACCCACAGCCGACACTCAATTAGGGTGAGGTCAGGGTAGTCTTGTTGTAGAGTTGGGGGAAGGACTGAGGAACCCAGAGGGGATGTTGGTCCTCCACAGGAAGACCAACAGAGTCAACTAATATGGCCCCTTGAGGCCTCCCGTAGACTGAACCACCAACCAAAGGCTGAACCTAGCCTTCAGCCCACACATATGCAACAAATATACAGCTTGGTCTTCATGTGGTCCACCAACAATGAGCAGGGGCTTACCCGACTCTGTTGCCTACCTGTTGATCCTGTTCCCCTAACTGCACTGCTTGTCTGGCCTTAATGGGAGAGGATATGCCTAGTCCTGCAGTGACTTGAGGTACCTAGTGGGTAGGACTTCCCTCTTCTCCCACCTCTTATAGCCAGGCAGGACTCCCAGTAGAGGGATAAGGGGCATGAGAAGGGGGACTAGGGGTGGGGAAGGGGAGCGGCAATCAGGATATAAAGTGATAAATAAATTATTGGAAAAACATAAATATTAACCATTTAGATACTTTTCTTGCATTGTTTCCCTGCAGAAGGCTGGTTAGTGATATGGCAACTAAGTCAATTGCTTGATGCACAGCTGCTGTTATCAATCATGTCTGTGGTGTTAAGTTTTACTTAGCACTGTTCCTTGGAAGATTTATCATATGAACTTACCAATTTACATAATCAATTAAGAATTTTAACAGTGGTTCTTACTCATAAACATGCTCCTTGAGACTTGAACATGTCACTAGGAAAATCTGCCCTTTTGATTGAGCCTAGTGTGTGAGTGAGTAGCTTTATTATTTGTAGTCATCATACATTGAGATTCTAGAGGTAGAGGTAGAGATAGAGGTAGAATTTGTTCTTCTGTATGAAGGGAAAGACATTATTAAGATTTATTTCACTTAATCCTCTACAGCACCTTGTTTGTATCTTTTCATGATACAAAGGGTGCCTGCTGTCTTTCATTGTTTAGATTGTAAATTTTTGAGGGGAGACACTGACTCATTTTGTTTCTCCTAGCATTCCTCTTAATAAATATTTATTAGGCTGAGCTGAACCTAATATAATTTAAAAGAGAAACCTAATAGATATCATAGCAGAGATCCACATGGGTTGGAATGAGAAGAGGAGGAAGGTTCCCATTCTGACTCAGACATTTTACAGGATATTACAGTTAGCTTGTATTTTGATGTCAATAGGAGCAGAAGGGAATAAGTATAAACATATATAAATGTATTTATAAATCTTTATGCAAGTATAAATACATATAAATCTTTATGGCTCTCCTGAATATGGACAGCCTTGACTTTAGTCCCTTTAGTGTCCTTCTTAACACCGTAGTCATATGTCTGGTTTTCAGCTGCATCTCTGTATATTAGTTTTCCAAGAAGCAGATGGTATACTTTATATCCTGAATTTAAACTTACCTTATTCTCAAATTTAGTAGCTCAACTCATTTTATGGTGCTACCAGTCAGTCACACATATCTGAAGTCTCAGGATCTCATGTTTCGAATCCTCTTCTGTGTTTGTCTAGTTAGTATTTAGTATATATATTAATATATGCATAGTCTACCTGTATACTCTTTTAATGTAAATACACATATATGTTAAGGTATATACCCTTTCATATACACATATTATCTCTCATATACATATGAATCGATACTATAGGAATAGCTCATGTGATTTTGGAGAGTGAAAACTCCTATAGTCTGTCATCTGTAAGCAGAGATAAGAGTACAAATCCAGTCTGAGTTTGAAGGCTTGAGGGAGTGAGTGAGGAAGGAGTGAGTGAGGGAGGGAGGGAGGGATTGAGGGGGGATTAAGGAACAATATCATCTTCAAAGGGACATACCCAGTGGCTTCTTCCTTGCTAAACATCAGTTTCTAGTAACTCATTCACTTATGAACTCATCAGTAAATTATTTTTTATTAATTAATTTATTTACTTTTCATCATGATCAGAGATTCCTCTCTCTCCTCTCCTTCCAGTCCCTTCCTCCCACCTCCTCTCTCCCTATGCCCTCTTCCTTTCTCCTCAGAGAGATCTCTGCAGGTCTCTCATGGATATCAACCCGCTTTGGGATATCAAGTTGTAGTAGGACTGGGTGCATCTTCTTCTGTTGAGGCTAGATAAGGCTGTCCAGTTGTGGGAAAGGGACCCAAGGACAGGCAACAGAGTCAGAGAGCAGCTCTTGCTCCAGTTGTTAGAACTCTCACATGAGGACCAAGCTGTTCATCTGTTACATATGTGTAGCAGGTCAAGGTACAACCCATGTATGCTGTCTGGTTGGTGGTTCAGTCTCTGTGAGCACCTATGTTCCCAGGCTACTTGATTCTGTAGATTTTCTTATGGTGTTCTTGACATCTTGGGCTCTATTCTTAATTATTCAAGATCAATCCACTGATGAAGTTAGTGTTTCATATGTCAGTCCTTTCTTAAAATACTATAAGATTCAAGCTTTGAACATATAAACCTTTGTAAGAAATTCATATTCAAAGTGGGAGAGCTAGCAATAGTATTATATTTATTATATATTAATGGGGCCTTATTATACTTGGCCCCACTGTCACATAAAAGTAGCTATCACACAGTGTGAAAAGTATTAAATTAAAAAATCACTATGAAGGTGTGATAATTAGAGATGAAATTTCTCAGGAAAAGGAAAAATGCTGAAATTTTAAATAAGGTGACTTTAGGCAATTAATCAAGAATTATGTGTCATGTGTACACACGTGAATTTATTGAAATATGTGAGAATATTCTTATATAAGAGACTACAAAAGATCAAGGTAAGCACTTTCAAAAATTAATTTATGACTTAGTCAAACTGTTTAAAGTATAAAAGAGAATAGATTCAGCTTACTTTTTTGTAAAAATAAGCCCAGTGGTCAGTTATGCTACAATCAACAACAAGAACCTCAAACTAGTAGTAATTGAAACTGGGCTGAGTTGTAGCTCATTGTTAGAATGCCTGTCTAGCATGTGCCAGGCTCTAGGTTTGATCAATAACACTACAGATTGGGTAAGAGTAAATAAACAATGTTTGAGTTCAAAGTACTCTAAAAAGATCTGTGTATTAAGTATAAGTTCCATCACGTCACATTCATAAACTAAAAATTCAGGTACAATCTTAGCCTGATTTTAATGACAGATTTAGATGCAAGAGTTAGTTACTTTACTGTTGCTGTGATAAAACACCAGTACCAAGGTAAATTAGAGAAGAAAGTTTATTTGGGGTTTTGGTTCCAGAGGGTCCCATAATGCTAGGGACAGCACAGCAGCAGGTGTCAGAAACACAAAACCGAGAGCTGACAACTTTAACCTAAAACTTGAGGCAGAGATAACAAACCGAAGCATGGGAAGCCTGCTGCTCAGCAAGCTAGCCCCCAAGGACATGCCTCCCCCAGTAATGCTGTACCACCTACATCCTCCCAAACAGTTCCACCAGCCAGGGATAAATTGTTCAATGCCAACTGTAGGAGACATTTCTCATTCAAACAAGTGTGCATTTTAGTATTGATCTCACTAAAATATACCCAAAGAGAGAGCGTGACATAATCACACACACACACACACACACACACAGACTTAAACAGACACACACACACACAAACATGCACAAATTCACACACACACACACACACACACACATGCACACATACACCCACACACTTGCAAACATACATATAGGCACACAAACAAATTTGCACACACATTCAAATGCACATGCACACACATACACACATATTTTTGCCATGAATTTAAGGTCATTTAGAAAAAAAGCTTGTCCATTTAAAAATATTTTCTGAAAGTAGCAACTTACAAATGCAGTCATAACATCTTTATTAAGACTAACATCTGTGAGTTGTGGGTACAATATTTATATGATTTATTAGTATCGAAGAAGATAAGATTATTCTATTTTGAATAAAATAGAGGTTATGACAATGTTCTCCTCAGGGAGGACTATAAAACAAAAATAAATCCATGGATGAGAATGATGGTGTAATGCTGTGGAGAACATTAAGGGCTAGAAGTATTTATGCTGCATGATTTAGTGAATGATTTGAAATCTCAGTGGGAAGTCTTATTTTGTTCTCCATTGGACTACTCTGTGCTTTTTAATCTATGCTGCATTCTTACTTATAGGTAGGGAATTAATGTTGCAGACTACCTACAATGTTACATTACCCGCACAAATGTAATTAGTGTATATCAAGGTATTTAAATAGCAGTGACTTGAGAACTGGGAATCCATGTGAAGCAATTGGTTGTAGAAGTGCCCTATGAAAGGACACGAAGAGACTGTACAATCCCTTTGTCTTGGTGGTGAAGAGTTGCTAGGACTTTGCACAGGTTGTTTAATTTCTCCAGAACGTGGTCCTCCATCTATATTTAGCGTTTGTTTTCTGCCTGGTAGGGATTTTACATGGTTGCCATTAACTCATCAGGTTTTAAAAATAAGAGATCAGTACTTCATGTTCTGAATATGCTTCTCAGCCCAGGAATTGCTCCAGGTAGTGCAAATATTTAACCATAAATAGTAGAGGCACTCAACCCAGCCAAGTATGTGGGTTTGGACTAAATTTATCAACACATCTATTAAACATTTTATTATGGTGTATCTCTGATAGTGGTGTCTAACAATGCTTTATAAATACTTAGAGTAGACATTTGACCCAATATCCATGAGGCAGATTTACACTACAAAGTGATACAAGCTTAAGTTTTTCTCAGCCTACTTTTAATAATGGTCCTTAAATGCTTTAACCTCCTTTCTAGTCCCTCACCCATCAGAGGTAATGGAGAAGAAAGGTTATTAGGATAGAGGGGAAGTAGATCTGTTTAGAAATTGTTCTTTGGAGCAAATCCCATTTGCATCGTCAGGACATCAGTAGTTCGGTTCACAGGAATCATCAGCGGCAGCTCAATCTACTTGCAAACACTTCACGAATGTACCAGAAGTCCAGTTTGGCAGAGGTGGGCTAGCAAACACGAATCAGCCATGGCGGCACCATTTAGCGGAGACAGCCAGGCCTCAGCTGAATTGGCATGGGTGAGCAGGAGTGACCAGGACCACCAGGGACACCAGGAGAAGTTCTCTGCCATGCCTCTCTCAGCAAAGCCAAAACCAGTGAAGACTTGAGACCAAGAAGCATTTACACAGCTAGGTGTACAAGCCCCTCTCACAGTCCATTGAGGTTGTTGTTGTTGTTGTTTTTTCTAATACTCCTCCCAAACATTATATGTCGTCCACTGGTCTCACCATGTGTCTTGCCTCAGCATGTGAGTCTGTTTTACCAAAACTCCACTTAAGTCTGTACTAGCTGACATCACTCTGCCAACCGGCCTGAGTCCATGGAAGCAGCAAAAGTTGCCAGCACACCACCAGAAGTTTTTGGTGTTTACCTCTCTATGGAGTCACGCCACGACGAGTTCCACTATGAAATGTAAGGCAAACTAACAAATGCGTGCTATCAGTAAAGAATCCTTCACCACATGTCCTTTTATATGCTTGCTTTAGCAAAGCATCCTCTCACTTGTATCTCCATCTTTTCACCTGCGTCCACTTCAGGAAAACACCCCTTCACACGTTTGCCCCAGCAAAACACCATCATACACAACTGACTTTCCAACGAACACTTAAGTTTCCACTTCAAAGTAATTTTCTCTAGATAATTTAAAATTACATTTAACTAAAGCAAAGCAAAACCAGAAAATATTTGGTGATGATCCCACTGGACATATGTATTGTTTCGGCCAGTCTAGTTGGCTTTAGTACATTATCAAGAAAGCTGATTGCATGGGCTTGAGCTCTGGCCGGCTGGCTTTCCAATACTCAGAGTTATGTGTTTCCAGGGGGCCTGTCACAACCTTCAGGTAAGGTGGGACGTATTATCAAGATCTTTTTGTCTTTTTTCTCAGAAAACTCAATATGGCACATTGAAAAAAGGTCACAGATATCCATCATCATCCATTGTGGGAGTGTCTTTTACAATATATGAATGTTAACATTTCTTTTTTCTTTTTTTTTTTTTTTTTGTCTTTTGTCCGAGACAGGGTTTCTCTGTGTAGCCCTTGGCTGTCCTGGAACTCACTCTGTAGACCAGGCTGGCCTTGAACTCAGAAATCCGCCTGCCTCTGCCTCCCAAGTGCTGGGACTAAAGGCGTGCAGCACCACCGCCCGGTCGAATGTTAACATTTCTAACTGGAAGCTCTCCTTACCACTTGAAACATATCCAAGGCTCTTTTTTAAAAATTAGATATATTCTTTATTTACACTTCAACTGATTTCCCCTTTCCTGGTCCCCCTGCCCCTCTGCCCCCCCGTCCCCCCCCCCCTGCACAAAAGTCCCATAAGCCCTCTCCCCTCTTTAATGTCTTGCAGCCTAGGACAAATAGATTTAAGGTAAAACATGAAACATGACTATTTTATAAACAAAATTAATTATTATTTCTTGAGGATTATGCTGTATAAGTTATAAATTACTATTAAACTTATAAATTGTATGAAATAAATAAAGCATAAAGTGTATATGCTAATAAAATTGTGAAACTCTTTAGGTAGAATTAGCTCAGTGTCTCCTTTGAGCACAGCCGTGCAGTTGGATGCTGTGGGGTAGAAAATGCTTGCCCAATGGATGATCCATTCTCAAACTGATGGTTACTTTAAAAGTTTTATTTTTATGTATAAAAAAGTAGCACTAGAGTTGAGTGTGGTAGTTTATTTCCATAATCCCTGTCTCAGGAGGGCAAGGCAAGAGGATTGCCATGAGTTTGAAGGCAGCAGCTTGGGCTATAGAATGAGTTCCTGGCTGGCTGTGGTTGTAAAGTAAGACTGTCTCAAAACCAAAACCAAAACCAAAACCAAAACCAAAACCAAAATCAAACCAAACCAAACCAAACCAAACCAAACCAAACCAAACCAAACCAAACCAAACCAAACCAAACCAAACCAAGCCAATATAGAATACAACAAGCCGGAGTAAAGCAAATGACACAAGCAAGCAGGCAGGCTGATGAACCTTTTTCTTCCTTTTCTCCTCTGAGGAGAACTGAAAAAAAATATGGGAATTTTCATTCCCTTGGCACGAGAGTGATTGCCTCATCCCTAACTTAGAGAAAGGGACCATGTCTGATCCCCCATGTGGAACATGAAGCTGACATTTTGCAAAGTATATTGTTAGAGCAGAATTATCTCCAATGAATCCACAGCATGATTGCAAAGACAGCTTGGCAGTCGATACCTCTGATTCTGATTTCCAGTCCATGACTTCCCACCACGTGACAGTGGAATATGACAGGTACTGTAGGCTGCACTTTCTCTAACTATAAAGGGAATATAAAAATGCAATGCAAGTCTCCATAAGTAGGATGTAAAGCGTAAGGTATTGAGCACGATGACTGACAAATATTTATCAGTCGTTGTGGGGTATATGAGACTATAATGATAGTTCTCATTTTTGAATATTCAGCACATGAAAAACTAGATTTAAAACACAAGAACATAGTACCTGGGAACCTTTCTTATGGTATATTGGGAAGACACAAAACCAACAAAATTACCATTAAAACAAAAGACCTGGAAGAAGGAAGAGCAGGAAGAGAAGGAGGAGGAAGAGGAGGAGGAGGAAGAAGAGGAGGAGGAGAAAGAGGAGGGGGAGAAAGAGAAGAGGGAGAAGAAAAACTCCATATCAGAATGTCTTTTGTCTTCACTATATTAGCTTATGTTTTACCTATCCCATGGTTACAAGGGTATAGATGTTTATCCACCTCCTAATTTTTTTTACTTAGGATAATTTTATGTTATCTACTTAGATAATGCATTCATGTATTTTCTAATGGCATTTGCATATCCATATGAATTTAAACAACTTGTGATAATTCATCTTTAAATTCTTTTTTTTTAAGTATATTTCTTTTTTTTTCTTTTTTTTTTATTGTATATATTCTATATTTACAATTCATTTCCCTTTTTCTGGTTCCCCACCCCCAAAGGTCCCACATGTCCTTTTCCCTCCCCCTGCTCCCGCATCCACCCCCTCCCACTTTACTGTTCTTGTACTCTCCCACAATGATGTTTTGGTCCATTCTAGCACCAGTGTCCACTCCTTTCTTCTTGTGAGACATCACTTGATATGTGATTTGTGTCTTTGGTGTTCTAAGCTTCTAGGCTAATATCCACTTATCAGTGACTGTATACCATGGGTATTCTTTTGAGACTGGGTCACCTCACTTAGTATGACATTCTCCAGCTCCATCCATTTCTCTAAGAATTTCATGAATTCATTGTTTCTAATGGCTGTATAGTACTCCATTGTGTATATATACCACATTTTTTGTATCCATTCTTCTGTTGAGGGACATCTGGGTTCTTTCCAGCTTCTGGCTATTATATATAAAGCTGCTATGAACATAGTGGAGCATGTATCCTTATTGCATGCTGGTGAATCTTCTGGGTATATTCCCAGGAGTGGTATGGCTGGGTCCTCCGGAAGTATCACGCCCAGTTTTCTGAGGAACCGCCATACTGATTTCCAGAGTGGTTGTACCAGCTTGCATTCCCACCAGCAGTGGAGGAGTGTTCCTCTTTCTCCACATCCTCGCCAACACCTGATGTCTTCTGAGTTTTTAATCTTAGCCATTCTGACTGGTGTGAGGTGAAATCTCAGGGTTGTTTTAATTTGCATTTCCCTAATGACTAGTGATGTTGAACATTTTTTAAGGTGTTTCTCAGCCATCCGAATTTCTTCAGGTGAAAAGACTCTGTTTAGCTCTGTACCCCATTTTTGGATAGGGTTATTTGGTTTTCTGGGGTCTAACCTCTTGAGTTCTTTGTATACATTGGAGATTAGCCCTCTGTCGGATGTGGGGTTGGTGAAGATTTTTTCCCAATTTGTTGGTTGCCGATTTATCCTTTTGACAGTGTCTTTTGCCTTACAGAAACTTTGTAGTTTTATGAGGTCCCATTTGTCTATTCTTGCTCTTAGAGCATAAGCAATTGGTGTTCTGTTCAGGAATTTTTCCCCTGAGCCAATGTCCTCAAGGGTCTTCCCCAGTTTCTTTTCTATTAGTTTTAGTGTGTCTGGTTTTATGTGGAGGTCTTTGATCCACTTGGAGTTGAGCTTAGTGCAAGGAGATAAGAGTGGATCAATTCTCATTCTTCTGCATGTTGACCTCCAGTTGAGCCAGCACCATCTGTTGAAAAGGCTATCTTTTTTCCACTGTATGTTTTCAGCTCCTTTGTCGAAGATCAATTGGCCATAGATGTGTGGGTTCAATTCTGGGTCTTCGATCCTATTCCATTGATCCGCTTCCCTGTCACTGAACCAATACCATGCAGTTTTTAATACCACTGCTCTGTAATATTGCTTGAGGTCCGGGATATTGATTCCCCCAGAAGTTCTTTTGCTGTTGATGATAGTTTTAGCTATTCTGGGTTTTTTGTTATTCCAGATGAATTTGAGAATTGCTCTTTCTTGCCTTATTAAATGCTGGAAGAGGAAAAAACATTAGTATAGTTACACATAAAGAACTGAACTACGTTCTTCTGCTCAATGAGAAAAATCAGGGAGCTTGGAATATTGCAAAACCTTAGGCTTGAGGTCAGATATACCTGAATTTGGGTTTTGCAGTTCCCCAGAAAGATTAGATAGTATTTCTTATTTTTCTTTGAGATTTCATTCTTTTCATCTGTGAACTGAATTGAACGTTCCCTCCTTTGTGTACACACTTTAAAGAACTGATCATCTGTAGGGAAAACCAGGCTCTCCCGTGTGGATTCGGGTAGAGTCTTTTAGCCTGTAACGTTTGCTACATGCACAGCTGTATCACTGTTTCCACAGTGTTTCGTTAATCATTACCATGCTGAACCTCTTATTATGTTTATTATACTTCAGTAAGAACAGCCACTGCCCATCTATCTTTATATTTTGCAAACATTTATTCTCATGGTGTTCTTGATCGTGATAAGATTTATTTTTAGGTACCTAGAAGCAGAAAGAGACAAATTGTGGTCCTTAGTTCACATTCATCTTTTACTCTTTGTTCAGTCTGGACCATGGTTCATGGGATGTCACCACCCACATCCATGGCCATTTAAACTTTTCTGCAAAGGCTTTTTGTAGCTGACATGCCTAAAGCTGTGTCTTTACTTTGAAAAGCATTTCTATTTACTTTTTGAGATTATAGTATAATTACATCAATTCTCCCTCCCCTTTCCTCCTTCCAAACCCTTCAAAATAGCCCTCCTTTCTCTACTTAAAATTCAAGGATTCATTTTTCATTAATTGTTGTTACTGTAAACAGAACCTGTTCAGTCTGTGTAATGTTAGTTGTATGTTTTCAACGCTGTTCATTTGGTATTGAAGAGCCAACAATTTGCTTTCAGTATTTCTTTGTTGCCTGTATTTGTATTTTTTAGTATGGAATGGAGTTTATTTAGGGCATGGGGGGAGTTGAAGGGGTAGTAGAGAGAGAGAGAGAGAGAGAGAGAGAGAGAGAGAGAGAGAGAGAGAGAGGAGTGGTGGGGAGGAAAGAAGAGGAGAGGAGAGAGGAGAGGGGAGGAGAGGGGAGGGGAGGAGAGGGGAGGAGAGGGGAGGGGAGGCGAGGAGAGGGGAGGAGAGGGGAGGGGAGAGAGGGGAGGGGAGAGGAGAGGAGAGGAGAGGAGAGGAGAGGAGAGGAGAGGGGAGGGGAGGGGAGAGGAGAGGACAGGAGAGGGGAGGGGAGGGGAGGGGAGAGGAGAGGAGAGGAGAGGGGAGGGGAGGGGAAGAGAGGAGAGGAGAGGAGAGAAGAGAAGAGAAGAGGAGAGGAGAGAAGAGAAGAGAAGAGAAGAGAAGAGAAGAGAAGAGAAGAGAAGAGAAGAGAAGAGAAGAGAAGAGAAGAGAAGAGAAGAGAAGAGAAGTAGAGGCTGATCATGAATATGTGGAAAGTGTGGGGAATGGTGAGAGAAGGTACTGAGGTGGAAGAGAGTAAGAGCAAGAGAAGGACTGTATTTGTATTTGTTGTTTTTGCTTTGTGTGTGTGTGTGTGTGTGTGTGTGTGTGTGTGTGTGTGTGTGTGTGTGTTTAGGATTGAGGCCTTATGGGATCTCACCCCATCTATGTTAACATATTTATCAGCATCTTTCTTGTTCGTTTCATGTTTAGGCAAGTATGTAGGTGATACCTTATGAGTGAGGTTTTTGACCTTCCTTTGAGAGACACTATCTCATAGCAAAACCCTTGATCATCTGGCACATCTCTGTCATTTCTTCTGCAATCCTCAAGACTAGATATAGAAATTGTATTGTGGATGTATCCATTGGACTGGGCTTCACAACCGTGTGTTTTGATTGATTGTCATTTTTCATAATTGTCTTTGTTGCCAAAAGAGTTTCCTTGGTGAAAGGTGAGGACTACACTTATCAGGACCGATATTTAGGATGAAGTTTGCGATTATGCTGCTTCAATAAAGTGGTGATGTAGGTTCTCTTCGAAGATCCATGACTTCATTGTCTCTGGGAAATTGGTTGGATTTCTGCACTAGGTATGATTTTTTTCTCTTGATGAGAGAAATCCAATTAGGAAGCTGTTGGTTTCTGCTGAGGTATGCATATCACTATTGTACTCTCATCTTTATCATGCTGTGCTTCTTCTTATGGTTTGTAAGTGTCATAGATAATAAAGATTATAGGTTGCTTACATTTTTGAAAGCCTGCACGATGCTTTCTGGTACCATAAGAGCTAGTCCTAAAGGGAAGAGAATTTTCAGGTCAAATCCAGCCTAGGGACCTCAGGGCCTTGTGTCTAAAATCCGTGGTGTCTTTAGCAATAAAGCCTTATGTTCTAGCCTTGCAAACAAGGTCAACAGCAATGGCTTGTGATATTTTGGAAGTGTCGTGGACAACCTTGACTCAAAGGAGGGCCTCTCCTACCTTATGTTGGAGTTTTTTCCAAGATGGACTTTATTTCTTGACAGGAGCACAGCCAGTCTAGTTGGAGAAGTTTTACTTAAACTATATATGCATATTTCATTCATAGACTTATGCATATTATATTATTCTTTGGTAGATAGTTAATATAATATTAACTCTTCCATAATTAATTCCTTATGGATTTCTCAGACATCCTTACTGCTATTTGACCCACCTCCGTCCCTTTGTATTTAGCTCCATTTACCCTCCCAAATTAAAGCCCCCAATTTTCCCCTATTAAGTAACTTTTATCTTGCTATTTCCCTCTCTATTGCTTTCCTACTCCCTGACCCTGGGATGGTCCTTTATACTTTCCTTGTCCCTGCAGTTACTCAAGGATATATCACCACATCTGAAGACTTGGAGCTAGTAGCCTCAGAGGAGAGAGAACATAAAGATCACACTGAGTGAGGTAACCCAGACCCTTAAAGGTGTCTCTTCTAATAGATTTCACATCCAGCAGTGCTGACACTGAAGAGTAACCATCACAGATAACAGCCTGTAATGGACAGGTCATGGTCATCCTCTCATCAGGGTTATCCAGTCCAAACTGCCAGTGGAGCTAAGGTTAGGAAACATCTCTCTGTCTAGATAAATGTGTGCGCTGGAGGAATGGGAGATTGTAAAATTTTCTTACATTCTACAATTTGCCATCAAAACATTTGGGAACCTTAGGTGCCTTTAGTTTTACTTACACCCCCAAAGTCAATTAACTTAATTTATTCAAACACCCTGTACTTCAGAGCTTATCCATGAATGTTCTAGGCAGAAGCAGAGGCAGTCCTAGGACTTTGGTGTCTGTCATTAATATAAATTGCATTTGAATTAATAAAGTGGATGTGACTATTCCTTTTTTATTAAATCTGTAAGATGTACCTGATTAGGCATAGGTTCATGGGATCTGGTTTATAAACAAGGTACAGGAATCTAGTATGTCCAATACACTCAATGCTTTAGAAAGGTATTCTAGGTTTAGGGCACTGACAGTGCCAACACGAGTTTAAGGGACATACATAGCAGTGATGCAGGCATCTAAAGGCAGTTAGTGCAGGCAAACTTGGTGAGATTGGTGTAACGGTGAGTTCTAGAATGAGCACATTACAGATGGTGCCAGTTTCATAGGTGAGGGAGAAGAGAGCACGTGGACATCCCAGGTCTCAGATGATATGGGGCAGAACTTTGGGGGATGGTTTGGCTTATGAAGAACTACTCACAGTGTCTACTAAAAGTGAGGCAGAAACGACAGAGCCAAAGCCCCTCAATTCCATTAAATTAAATTATATTGTCTTTGATTGTGTGTTTTTTAAAAGTAGATTTACTTAACTTTCAGTGCTTTGGTAATACCACAGAGCAGCAGATAAATTTTGTTTTTCTGCACAAACTGTGTGGGAGTCAGGTCCTTTAAAACGTTGCATAAATTACATCATTTTAAGCAGGATTTTTATACACTCATCTCTGATAATTAGATGTATTAAAATACAATGTTTGAGGAAATGAAGGCATAACTTTCAGATGACTATAATTCCAGGAAATTTAGGTTATATGGAACTGGTGGTTTTTAGGTGTATAGTCTAGATACACTTTTTATTCCCCTATTTCACGTTTGTCACAACCTCAGAGGATGAGTCAGAGCCTTCCCAAGAACATTGTGAAAGACTGCTTTATCTCCTCAAACAGTTTAAAAGTTTTTTGTTTTTTTTTTTAAGTTCAGGATATCCATCCTTTCAGAGTTGCGGCAAGTGGGTAAGACTGTCTAATTCTGGCCATTGTCCTGGGGCCCAAGTAGACAGATACAGCACTGGTCTCCAGGGGACAGACGCACATTCACTCCTGTTGTGTCCTGGAGACAATTCCTCACATTGTCCTGGTTATTTACTTGCTTAATGTCTTTTTAAAAAGATTTATTATTATAGTTGTATTTATTTATTTATTTATTTATTTATTAATTTATTATTGTAGTTGTCTTTAGACATATCAGAAGAGGGTGTCAGATCTCATTATGGATGATTGACCACGTGGTTGCTGGGATTTGAACTCAGTACCTTTCGGGGGAGCAATCAGTGCTCTTACCTACTAAGCCATCTCATCAGCCCCCCTTGCTTAATGTCTTAGTGACATTGTCATACACTTTAGTAGCCTTCACTTTTTCTGTACACCAAACTCTTGTTGGAGTGGCTCTCTCTACTGTTTGGCTTTTAGGGATTGAACTCAGGTTGTCAGCTTCATATGCGTTACCTACCAGACCATCTTGATAGTCCTAAGATGTATTCTAACACAGAAGATAATGTAAATACTGGGTGTTTTTTTAGTGCCTCTGTAGGTTTAGCTTTACATGAATGTGTGTGTTAGGACTGTCAGGGGAGGATAGTAGGGTAAGTGAGAAAATCAGCCAACTCACCTGACTGCCACTGGTCTCTCAATGTGAAATCCACTTGGGGGAAAAAGATTACTTGAATCTACCAGCACATTGTCAGATTGTAGAAAGAACTACAAATAAGGTATGCCATTAGTGAGCTTGGCTTCCTTGCCCAGGAAAAAAAATAACAGACTCTAATATTTACTGTACTCCATAACATTACAAGATGTACCAGTCAAAATTAATCAATCACAGCCACTAGAGAACAAATCATTAACATATCTCATCATCATTCATCCTGCTAGCGGGCTGGCAGATTTGATAATGTGTGCTCTGCGACACGGATGTTTGCATTTAATTTGGAATGTAATCAGAAAATACTCAAAGAATCTTAAAACATTAGATGGCAAAGACACTATCCTGGGCTTATTGACATAACAGCTGCTCTTTCTTCCCCCTAAATGATTGGTTTCCAGGAAATGTTAAAACCAGAAGGATATGCAGCTATATAAACATATTTACTGAAATGAAATTATCCAAAAAATTGGTCCTTTGAACACTCTTGACATCTTGTATGTGATGTGGGAAGAGAAGAGTTAGTTCACGATGTAATGAAAATAACAACCAGGCTGTTCTTGAATTCAGAGGTTCACCTGCCTTGGCTTCCCAAGTGCTAGGATTAAAGGCACAGACCACTACCAACAGCTTAAACCACCAACTCTTTTATGAGCTTATTTGTGTATGTTGCTCTGCAAGTATAGATGGACATCTGAAGTTATTATTCATAAAAATGCAGACCAACAAACCAACACATCTCTGTTTTCAGGCTACCAATGATTGTGTCTCATAGATCTCGGTTTATAATATTGAATAAGCGTAGCCTGGGCAGCCATATTTTCCATTTATAAGCAACAGAAAGGTGCAGTAGTAATAAAATGTGTGTTTATCAGAATTTATTGAGATCTGTTGTGGGATGGTTGATTTGTTGGTTCCTTAACATGGCCTGCCATTCACCTTTTTTTTTTTGGAGCTATGACAAAATAAATAATTTAAAAGATGAAGGATTTGTTTTGGTTCCTGATTTCTAGGTTTTGGTTGTATGCTCTCTCGCCCCCATTGTGGCAGACTTATGGTAAGGCAGCACAGTGGGATGGGGAGTGTGGGTGGAGTAAGGCTGTCTATTTCATGGTGGGAAGGAACAGAGAGACAGGTAGGAAGGGCTACAGAAACAAAACATGGCCATCAAAGCCTGCAGTGACATTCTCCCTCTGACTATGTTACACTTCTTCATAATCCATTGAGCTAGGAGTTCCTAATGGATTAATCCATTTTTTGGTATCAGTGTTTTCTTTATTCATTGCCCCTCAAAAGATGCCAACTAAGACTTTAAGACATTTTAAAGTTAAGCCATAACATATACTTTTCATTACATCCATTTATTAAGTGAAAGTCACTGTAAATCTCTTTCCCCTGGTAATCACTTCTTCTATTGTGTCTTTCAATCCTTTGAAATCTTTTATTTTTCAACCTATGAGAAAATGGAGACTCACAGGTATCAACTTCCATAACTATGGTAAACTTAAAAGAAATAGTAGTTTCTACAAGTGATTATTATGAAATATTTTCTTTTATCTTTCTCATTTTGCATAATACATGTAGGATAGTGTGATGGTTTGTATATGCTTGGCCCATGGAGTGGCACTATTAGAAGGTGTGGTCCTGTTAGGGTAGGTGTGGCCTTGTTGGAGTAGGTGTGTCACTGTGAGTGTGGGTTTTAAGACCTTCATCCTAGCTGCCTGGAAGGCAGTATTCTGCTAGCAGCCTTCAGATGGAGATGTAGAACTCTCAGCCCCTGCTGTATCATGCCTGGCTGGATGCTGCCATGTTCCCACCTTGATGATAATGGACTGAACCTCTCTGAACATGTAAGCCAGCCCCAGTAAAATGTCCTTATAAGAGTTGCCTTGGTCATGGTATCTGTTCACAGCAGTAAAATACTGAGACAGATATTAAACAAAAAGTCCAAATATTCAGGTTGAGAGTAAAATATTGATCATTAGGCAGCACAATAATTATAGCTCAAATGATACAAAGTCACAAATATGTAAGGTGAATAAAACTAGAGTACTTAGCCAGACATGGAGAATAAATAAAATTGTATGGCATTAGGGATTTTTGTGAAATAAATAGCTTTCAACTGTTCTTGCCCTGGGTTGAAATTTTAGATTCTTCTGTTGCCAAAAATTGGATAGAATTTGCTAACTTATTTCAATTTAGCAATATTTTATGACCTATCTTTTATTTGTATTGTAAAGTTCTATTATAAAAAGTGGTGGATTAAAGGGAAAAGTCTAAGTCTCATATTATTTTCATATAATATAAGATATTGGAAACTAAGATAATTTTTAAAATATAGACTTGGTCTTTTCAATACACGTCCTTCCTCTTTGGGAGGAGAGGGGTGGAACTTGTATACAATTGAGATTGACAGAAAGCAGACAAAAAAAATGGGACAATGGAGAAGAAGAATAAAGGCAGGGGCTGGAAAAAGTGGGTGCAGCAATGCTAGTTTAAATAGAGGCATCAAAGAGTGTTCGGGACATTTGAGCAGAGGTCGGGCACCAGCATGGCAAGTGTGTGCATCTTGGGTAGCGAGGCCTCGAGTCTGCAGATGAGAGAGAGTGCAAACATTGGTTATGGTGGCTTGAGGGTAGTTATGGTGGTCCATGGGAGGGGAACAAAAGGACAGGTTATTGCTGGGGAACTGAGACCCTTGCAGAACACGCAAGGATTTGGGATATTTTTCTGCCATGCGGGATAGAAATTACTTGAGAACTTTGAAGAGTGTGACACATTTTTAAATGATCACTGTGGTGTGTGTGTGTGTGTGTGTGTATGTGTGTGTGTGTGTGTGTGTGTGTGTTTGTGTGTGTGTGTTTCTATGTGTGTCTATGTGCGTGTGAGATGTAGGACACAGAAAAGAAATGTGTTGAAGGAGAAGTAGAAGAGGAAAGCCCACTTAGGAGCCTATTGTATTAATCCAGGCACAATAAGTAGGCAGTGGCTTGGTTGTGGCTAAGAGCTATGAAGATGCTAGAGAATGAGAGTTTTCAGGATCTCAAGTGGAAAGATGAGCAGACAGACTGATTATCAGTGTATGAGATGTGACAGAGGAAATTTTAGGAATAGTCCACATTTGGGTATTAAAATGGTATTTTCTGCAACCAGGTAAAATGGTGTACAACAGGTTTGGACATGATAAAATTTATTTTTGGCATGCGAATTTAGAAAGAAAAGAAATATTTTCTTAGAACCCTCATTATTCATTGCCATTCCTTAGACATTTCATAGTCCCTTTGCTGGTAAGGATTTTTTTTTTCCTATCTGGAACAGTAAACCAAGAACAAACAGTACTGCACTCAGAGTACCTTATTATCTCCCTGTTCTTATTTTCATTATTCCTGATTCATGGAGATGATTCTTTTTGCCAAATTCACATTCTACTAGGAAGAGTTTAGAAAAAGAAGCCACTTCACTCTGTCTTGGTGCGTCGGGGGACGGCGATTCTCATAGAACTTCGCCCTTTGATCACCTAACCGCTCTCAGTGATCACCACCAGCTTGATACTTTAATGATAATTAGCTAATATTTGGGAATAATTACGATTATTCGGTGTTCTGATGCTCTTTATACTTTACTAGGGTGATTTAGTTTTTCCATAACATCTTTATTTCTTCATTAAAGCCATGAGCCAATTTTACCATCATCCTCAGTTTACTTTATGGAGTCTGTGACAGAGGACTGTGTCTTTGTTCCTGGATGACAGAGTTACTTCAGCAGGCATTTGTTATTGATAAAGAATGTAGTTCCTAAAACTATTTTTTTCCAGACTGTCTCTGGTCATACAAATATAACAATTTAATGGAAAATACAGACAAATAGAACTATAATTATTTTAACAGTCCTATTTTTTTCTTTGTCGAGACAAGGTCTCACTATGTACCTCTGGCTGTCCTGGAACTCAGACTATGTAGATGAGTCTGGCCTTAAACTCACAGAGATCCACCTGTCCCTGCCTCCCTAGTGATGAGACTGAAGGCATGTGCCACGACTCCGGGCAGTCCCCTTTATGGTATGAAATATGGAAAGGAAGCAGACAGAGTGTAGAGAATGAACACATTTAGTTCTGGGTATAAAAACCACCGAGAGATATTTGGAACCCGCTGGCATTGTGGTTGTGGTGAGGAAACATGTGGAATGTGGAAATGAAAACTAGCCTGGGCTTCACTGTCTGGATCATCACCTATGGGGGACGTGACTTCAGGCATGGGTACTGCATGCCTGAAGAAGGGGAGTCAGATTACTACCGCTGCAGAGTTCCTGAGGATGAGTGACAAGAACACATCACGTGAACTTCACAGGGAGAGAAGCTCTATCCTGCCAAGGGCAGATTACTAAATATTTCTAACCTGCATGGTTATTCAAGTCTGGGTCAGATGAAGTATTCCCTTACTATGGGGTGACAACATTAATCTTTAAAATATTTTAAACAAAAATATTTTAAAATATTAAGCATATTTATAAAGTTAGGTCTTTACGTTTTTTTTTTTTTCTTAGATGGCACCTATTGATTTTTCAAAGAATTTTCTAGTATGTTCATCTTTAAGATGATGAGGGAAAACACTCTCAGGGTATATCACTGGAACACCAGCAATAGCCATTTTGGGATTTATTAAGAAACTCTGACAGAGCCAGGAGGAAGTAGTGGCGCATGCCTTTAATCCCAGCACTTGGGAGGCAGAGGCAGGCAACTTTCTGAGTTCAAGGCCAGCCTGGTCTACAGAGTGAGTTCCAGGACAGCCAGGGCTACACAGAGAAACCTTGTCTCAAAACAAAACAAAACAAAACAAAACAAAACAAAACAAAACAAAACAAAACAAAACAGAAACTCTGACTGAAGGCTAATATCCAAAATATATACAGAACTCAAGAAGTTAGACACCAATAGTTCAAATAGCCCTATTAAAAATGGGGTACAGAGCTAAACAGAGAATTCTCAACAGAGCAATTTCTAATGGCTGAGAAACACTTAAAGAAATGTTCCCAAAAGGTATGTGTAAACACTTGTGTAAGCTGTGTTTTGGGGGAATGTAATTAGCTACATAGGTACTGCACAGGAAGACCAACAGAGTCAACTAACCTGAATCCTTGTGGGCTCCCATAGTCCGAACCACCAGCCAAAGAGGGAGCATGGACTGGACCTAGGCCACCATATGTAGCTGAAGTGCAGCTTGCTGTCCATGCAGATCCCCAATAACTAAAGCAGGGACTGTCTCTGAATTTGTCTCCGCCTGTGAATCCTGTTCCCATAATTGGGCTGCCTTGTCTAGCCTCAGTGAGAGAGGATGTGATTAGTTGGTCAGTGAGTGATATGCCTGGTGTGTGTGTGTGTGTGTGTGTGTGTGTGTGTGTGTGTGTGTGTTTTAGGTGGGTGATATCTAGAGGGGCTCCCACTTTTCAGGGGAGGATAGGGTGGAATGGGGGAGGATCCACAAGAGTGAAGCTATGAGAAGAGGGGCGCGAATATTGGCATGTAAAGTGAATAAATAGATAAATACATTTTTAAAAAATGAAAAGGAATCAGTATTAGAGACTGTTTTCCATGCAGTGATTCAGCAGGGCTGTACTTCAGATTTTACTGTGCTATCTTGCATTTGGTTTATGAGAAAGCATAAGTTTGGAGTTAGATTGTCCAGTGACTTAGTCTTGGCTTGGCTTTTTATTTCCTTGAATGAATTTGGATAAGTTTTAAATCTCTTTATCCCCAGTGTTCTCAACGTTAAAGTGTAGTTAATAATAACATTGTTAAACATTTATTACCAGACAGGTGATGGGAACAGTCAAGTGACCATCTGTAGTGCCTGGCATCTAATACCATCCAAGCTTTTCCTGGAAAGGAGATTTCAGAATCTTATTTTTTTCTCATTCTTTTCTCAAAAAATAAGCTCTCGTGACACGTTTCACCAAACCTTTCAGCTAATAATAAAATGCACCGTGGCAAGTCTAGATGCACAACTGCCAAAACGAGGCATAAAACCTCCACACACATATTCTCCAATTTTAGATTGAGTAGCTTGGGATGGGCTTTGCTTATGAATCACTCAATGCGGCGGGCGCTGCCAACTCAAGGCAGGCTATATTTACCTCAGCTGTCACTGATCCTTCTCACTCGCAGAGTCTTGTGAGAAAGACCTCACTGGCAAGAGCTGCCTGAGGAGTCCATCTAAGTGTGCAGTAGCATAGCAAATGCATTATGAGAAACAGCAGCACATGCTCTAATCTCGTCCAGAAGTCAGGTCGTACCCGATTCTTTCTGCGTGTTGCATATTTTAAAGGACACATTTCATATTTGATGTTCATACAACTGCCATACTTCCTCCTTGCCTTGAGGTTTCTTTTCCTTGCTGGGTCTAGACATTCTGTAAAGTTGGATGTTTAGTAATATTTACCTATTTGCCATTAGTACATTTTTTCATTGTAACTATTCATATCTCTCTCTGTCTCTGTCTCTGTCTCTGTCTCTGTCTCTGTCTCTCTCTCTCTCTCTCTCTCTCTCTCTCTCCCTCCCTCCCTCCCTCCCCCTCTTTCTTTCTTTCTTTCTTTCTTTCTTTCTTTCTTTCTTTCCTTCCTTCCTTCCTTCCTTCCTTCCTTCCTTCCTTCCTTCCTTCCTTCTTTCTTTCTTTCTTCCTTCCTTCCTTCCTTCCTTCCTTCTCTCATCTTAAACTCTTGGACCTCATCTCATTTATCTGCTGCATACCAGATTGTCAAATACTCAACATGTCTTCAATGTTAATAAAGTACTAGTGAAACAATGGATGAGTTTGAGCCCTTAGAGACCCACTGGCTCCATGCATACTGTTTGAGACCTGAGGATGCTGTTCCCCTCGACCTTTTAACGCTCCAGTTTCTCTTTACATAGTTCATTGTTTTATTTCCTCTTGTAACAAATGCTGCAATCCGTTTCAATTTTCATGAGACATTTCTCTCTAAATCCACATGCTTTCTTTTAGTAAACCATGGTTTTTTGGATCTTTTAGGATCATAATTCTCTGTTACATACTGGGTACCAATGCCCTGTGTCTAGTACCAGGCTGTCTCTGTTCCATCTTATAATAATGGATACGGTTGTTTATTAATGATTAGTATGATTGAATGTTAACTTGTCTGTTACCTGCTGTATTTACATCCTTTACCTTACTTATTGATACAGAACCCTGCAGAACAGGTTCCATGAAGACAGAGTGGCTTGTGCCCCACCACTTAACCACTGGTCCACAGAGCATCAAGCTTTCTTCCTCCTGAGCTCCATCACTTGCCTACATATGTCCTGGATAAAGATGCATTTAAAATGGATTTGGTTTGAGACTGAACTAAAAAGAGACCACTAAAGACATTCTGTCCATATATTTGTACATTTATACATATAAGGTCATGTATACTTTGTCTATATTTTGCTTGTTTGTGGGAAGTTGCACTTGTACTGGATATGGAACTAAGAATCAGTAAACAATCTTGGGTCTAGTGAGGGTACACGGAAGAAAAGTTATTCAAGTCCTTAAACAATGTTAAAAATAGGATATTAGGTTTTGTTTTTCTCCCAGTTTTAGGAGTTATATATTTGGATGCTAACTTCTTATCAGATAGTTAGCAAATACTTTCTCCCATTCTCTAGGATGCCTTTCACTGTTTTCCTGTTATTTACTTTGCTTTGTAGAAGTTTTAGGTTTAACGTAGGCTCACTTGTCTACTTTTGTTTTGGTTGCTCATGGTTTGGTTTGGTAGGAAGAAGACAATTGTTTAAGTTCATTTCATGAACCTTTCCATTTTTGGGGTCTTTTTTGTTTGCTTGTTTTTGAGGGAAAGAATGCAATTTCAAGTCCTACATTTGGTTTATTTTTATTCTTCCCTGAGAGATCTCTTAATTATTCTTTACAACCCTTCTCAAACAGCAAATTTTCTGTTCTTTACAGGTTCCACTGTGTAGAGGAAGGGGCTTCTTCTGGGTTCCCAAAGCAGCCTTTGTCCATAGATTCTTGGCCGTTATTGAAGTGGCCTTTAGTTATCACTGCACATGTCACTGAGAGTGGTAAGCATACTATAACTAGTGGTTGTCTGCACAGTGTCTTGGTGCTGTGGGAGCCAGGTTAATTTTCTTAAACAGATGCCTCTATAAATGCCATTTATGTAATACTTTTATATTTTCTCTTCTGTTTTCACAAGACATTATTTTTTTCTACCAAGATGTATAATTCTCATGAAGCTTATTTAGCATCTTTAATTTTTCTATTAACAACACTGGGAATCTTTTATAAATAAAATACTTTGTTTGCCCGTCTCTCTTGTTCCCAAGTCCAGAGTTTTCCTAATTAATGTCTTTGTTCCCTGAGCCGAGATATTTTCCTATACTATACTATATTACTGTATTTTATTTTTACAAGTTTTGCTTTCTGCTAGGCAACAGCTAATGTGTTAGCATTAGTGACTCATTCTTCTTGTGTGAGTTTAGATGCTATTTTTCATCTATGATCAGTGGTGGGAATTTCAAGACCTAGATAAGTGAAAGATACTTTTTAGGGAGTGGAGACTTACCATTTTCTCTAAATTATAATCTTTATCTTTTATGCCTTTGATGAAAACCTTGTGTATGTGTTTTCTATAGTCATTATTCCAAAATTGATAGAAAATTCTTTGTAAAGAAATTGTGTGTGTGATGAAATATAAATAAAAAATGGTTACTTGTGCTAGGATACATGAATTTGGAGACATTTCTTTATCACTATTTTCTTATTGAAAAGCTTGCATCTTTACTTAGAGATTATGAAGGCTTTTGTGTGTGGGTCTATGTGAATATATGCACATATGTATACGGGTGTGCAAAGATATGTGTGCATGTGGCAGCCAGAGGTGCCGAATACCTCGGCACTTTATTTAATCACTCTCCACTTTATGGTTTAAATTTCTTATATGTTTAAAAAATATGTGAATGCTTTGCGAGAACATATTGGTACACCACGTGCATGCCCAGTTTTTGCAGAGGTTAGGAGACATCAGATCCACTAGGATTAGAGTTACAGAATGCTGTGACCCACCTAGTGGGTGCTATGTACTAAACCTATGTACTCTTCAAGAGCAGAAAGTGCTCTTAACTTTTGAGCATGTCTATAGACACCCTCACCTTAATTTTCAAGATAGGGTCTCTTGATGAACCTGGAACTCATATATTTAGCTGGCATGTATGGCTAGTGCTACGGTAGTTAGTTTTATATGTAGTTTTATGTGTCTCCATTGACAGTCTGTATAGCAGCTTTCCATACTGTGAGAGCTATTCCTCAGGGAGAAACTTCCTGGTTAGTTCCAGCTGGTGTCTCCAAGTCCTGAGTCTGAAGCATTTGGTATCTTCAGTAATAAGGACTTATCTTCAAGTTCTGGGAGGCAATTAAGGACAACATCAACAGTCTAGAACGTTCTGGGAGTCTCTTGGATACTCATGATCAGTCAGTCACTCAAAGACAGATTTGCCTTGGCCACCACTGGGTTGTTTTTAGACAGTTTATAGTTCTTGTAGAGAACATCCTCATTCCCGAGGGGCATAATTTTATTTAAATATACATACACATATACACAATACACTGTTAAATAAACAGTAGTTTTCCTTATGACTTTTTCAATCATCCTTAATGTTATCATCCATTTTCTCTTTCTGTTTCTGTCTCTGTCTCTGTGTCTCTGTCTCTGTCTCTGTCTCTGTCTCTGTCTCTGTCTCTGTCTCTCTCTCTCTCTCTCTCTCTCTTAGTATTTCCATCCCTCCTGCCTCCCATTTTTCACATCTTCCTTCACAGCCCTTGTGTCCTACCATATCACCTTTCTAGACCTCTCTAGACTTTCTTCTTACCACTGGTCCCTTTTGATTTTTTCTGGTTCCTGTGGTTACTTCAGGTTATTTATTCATGTCTAAAGCGTCAGAGCTAGGGCCTACAAAGAAGAGGCATTTGTCTTTCTGCGTGGGAGTTACTTCACTCAGTGTAATGTTTCCTAGTGTCATCCATTTCCCTATACATTTCACGACTTTACTTTTGTTACAGATGGATAGAATTACACTGTGTACATGTACCACAAGTTCATTATGCATCTTTCTGTTGAGGGGTATTTACATTGTAAACAGACCAGCAATAAACCTGGCTGAGCAATTAAATTACATACCTTCATGATAAATCTTAGAGAAAACAGGATTGGAGGGAGCATACTTCAACTTTCAAGAAGTTACATATAACAAATCTATGGATCCAAATTACTCTGAAGACTGAGGCAGGAGGTTTATGAGTTCAAAGTCTGCCTTGGTTTGAGAGTGAGTTGAAAACTAGGATGGGTGGCTTAGAAAGTAAAGAGAGGTCATAGAAAGGGAAACTTGGTCCTAAGAGGTGGCTTGATGAATAAAGGTGCTTGCCATTAAACCTGATGGCCTGATAGTGATTCTTGGGGCCCATAAGGTAGAAAGAGAGAACTGATCCCTCTCTACAAGTTGTCCTTTGACTTACTTCTGTACGTGAAATGTTGTGTGCATGTACCTATATTTCCCCCACAATAAATAAAATATAAAGTAAAATTTAAGAAGAAAAGTAAGGAAACTGAAGTGTTGTAACATTTTTTCCTACCTTCTATAGTGCACACAGATCTAAATAAATTCATGTAATTGTCAGTTTGGGAAACCCAAAGGTGAAACTTCAGTCTCTTTTAAACATTTAGTATTCTTTCCATGTGTGGAGTCAAAGCATCCATTTCCCAACTATATTGCCAGGGATTCTTCACTTATTCACTTACTGTTTGGCTGGCTTCTCCGGGGCTGGAGGTGGATGGTTGGTGCCTTATCATTTCTCAGCCTCTGAATAGACTGTGGTTGGCTATGCAGTCATTCATGCTGCCCCCTTTGCATGTAGAAAGCAGTAATTAAAATGCCTGGGACCTTGTGAACCATGGAGACTGGCGGCCTTTATTCTTTTAGGTTCAATGGAACACAACAGCTCAGGGACCGTGGTACTGTGAGAATGCAGGAGTTCCTGGGAAGAGTGGAAGCTTGGCTTCACCAGAAGGGTAAAAATCTATTTTAAGGTTCTTTTCAAAACCAAGACAAAACATGAGGATTGCAAAGTGAATCTGAGCTAGGGTGAGGGTCATTTTCAATGCTTCGTGTCCATCAGCAATGCAATGTCATTTTTTTTACTGTATGAAAAATGTCAAGCAACACTTGACATTTTTTAAAGTACAAAAGGTAGTGGTTCAAATTTTGTTCCCGTGTACGTTTTGTTGACCCTGTAGAACTCCTGATCTCGGGGGGTTGAGTCTAAATTCTTTTAATGTTTTAAAGTGACAGTATTGTGACATCAAACAAGCAAATGAAACTGCTTTATTTTATTTTCTCACTTTTGCAAACTTTAGGCCCTTTGAAATGTTCGTGGTAAGGTACAATAAGATGACTTTGAAAAATATGCACACAGGAATATGCACACAGGTTAAATATGCACACAGGAATATGCACACAGGTTTTCGTTTCTACTGATTGATTTCCAGTACTATGATGAGTTCATATTGTGAAGAAATTAATCTCAAATAAAGGACCAATTTTATAGCCCAATGACATTGTGAATGTAAAATACAAATGAAAAAAGATACACATATAGTAAAAAAGCTTACAATTATCCCAAAGATTTAACATGTAGAAGATATATGTGATATAGGTCAAGTGACCTGCTAAGGTCAATCATGAACATGCTACTGGGAAAATTTTATAGCTAAATTTCCTCTTAATATTATATTTTCTATACCAATTATGTTAAAGTTCAACTGATTATATTATGACCAATACGTCTATAGTAATTCAAGATATTCTGAGCATATCTATAGAATACATAGAAACAAAGTTCACAAAGCAATGGTTTTAAAACCAGTTATTTGTGCTATGACTGCCAAATTTCTTTAATGAAAAAGTATCATTAGTTGCCTAGTAGTGTTAATATGATAAAAAGAAACTTCTTTTTTCATCTCTGTTAATTCCTCTCTGTAAGTATGCTATAAATTGTGTTACAGCATCTGGGAGCTCATTAGGTTTGGGATGAATTTCCTTTGGTAACTAGAGATCAACTTACGGCTTGGTTTCTGTTTCCTTTCTACCTTCATTCTCATTTTGTGCCTTTTTCTAAATTACATTAGCCCTTGCAACATGCCATCGTCAGTTTAAACTTTTAGGTAGTATTCACGAGCTTTTGGATTGAACAGTTTTCAGTAGTTGTTGGTACATTTCAGACTTTAAAAATCTGGGATAAGAATCCATTTCCATATGCATATATACAATCTTTTGAGCTTCTTCAAAGCTTGTTTGAGTGGGTTCTTGAATGCTTTTGATGATAGCTTCCCGGGTTGTACTGTCGATGTTAATCTGAAAAACGAAATTATAGGATAAGTACAACAAATGCATATGCCTGCAATGAAATACTTTAATGTACTACCCACTTCTTCAGAGTAACAAGATAGTTTAGGCTCAATTTTCAGAGGTATTTAAAAAGGCTTTTAGGAAATGAAATCTTCACTCTTTTTAAAAGTAAAGATCTACCATTAGCACCCAGGAATAGAATGAAAGCATGAAGTCTGTGACCAGGGAACTCTAGAAACCACTGCTTCCTTGGGACATGCCAGTGGTTTGCTGGTGGTAGTCTGCAAACATGGAAGTCTATGAACTGGAGGGCTCTATTTTAAAGAAAAAAAGGAAGTTGATGGCTGCTTTAAACTTTCCTTTCCTTAGTAGTCACAAATGCTGTGTTAGTCAGCTAAGTCCTGAAATGGGAAGCAAGTGAGGAGAAGTGAAGAAATAGAGGGGGAGAAGTGGTTATCTCAGAAAACTAAAAATTTCCAGAAGGGTTTGTGGGAATCATTGAATAATATAGGGTTATGCGGAGTTAAGGATATCTCCTATGCTATCCTCCACCCTTGCATTTAACCTGAATTGTAATTTTGGGTTGTCTCTCTGTCAGCATCCTCAGGGTTAGGCAGAGTGAGAGTAGTAATGGCAACTTGGATGTCGGCTGGGGTTGTTGAATTAGGATAATGTGAAATGGTTCAGAGGACCAATTTCACTGAAGTGCTCATTCATGGCATTTCAAGTTTATGATGCCAAGAATTCTTCCAAGAATCCCTTTGCTTTTTTTTAACTGCGCTGGTCATTAAGATCGGCTAATGGGTAGAGGATTTTGGATCAAACAGCTCACCTTTGAATTCTATGGTTACTACTCAATGACTCTACCACACAGTGGGAATTCATTAAGATATCCAATTCATAGGTTTTGTAACAGAAAAATAAGATGAGTAGCTCTTAATTTATATAATTTTAGGAGATATTGGGATGGAATATGACTGGCATTAATGGTGCTCAAATTATTAGTGTCTTCCAAGGAGTGACCCAAGTGCTGTGCCCCATCATTACCTCTCTAGGAGACTGTGGTTGGATGTAGATATTGTAAAGCTTTTTTGCTCTAGAAATTCTGCCCCTCCGTGAAGCAATTTTCTTGTAGGTTTCACATGCCATCCAGAATTTAATGTTCTCATCACTGTGCTCCAATTTTAAATATGCTGTGTACACTATTGGGCCATCTAAAAGTAGGAAAAAAATGTGATTGTTTTCATGGGATAACCGAATTTAAACAACAATTCATACAATTTAATACAGAAATCCAAAGAAGAGCTCTAAAGGTACAGAACAAGTGGATACTCTCTAATTATAACTTTATCAGTTACACACTCTATACATCTGAAGCATATTCAAAGATGCCACTCGTTGGAGAAGCTACCCCTTTGTTCTGAGCCACTCCGTGGAACAATGTTTGTTGGTTTTGATGTGTCTTTGACAGAAAGATGACAAAATGTCAAGAGAGCCCACACAAATGACTTAAGTTACATAGGCATACAGAACTCTCCTCATAAAATTATATAAACTATTTAAGACCTCACAATAAAGTGATAGAGAAGAACTAGGTTAACAATCTGGCAAGTCAGGGTTGGGAGGAAACTATCTAAGCTATGTATGAATGATACTTTGATGAGCTAGAGTTGTCTGGAGTGTTTCTCAATGTCCAATCAGCAGCAGAACAGGAAGATGAAGAATTGAACATCATATTTATAGTTTATGGTTCAAGCCAGAAATAGGGACCAAGTAAGGAATGGAATCCAGGCGGATATTGGACATCTTCTCAGAACCTAACACAGGGCGATGTATTGTGTTGAACATTACCCTGAGATGGCACTTGGTGCTCAGATAGTTCTCTTCAGTTCTGGTATTGAAAAGCTCCTAGTGTGAGAGGGTGAACAGAAGGACTTTATTCTGACCCCTGTTTGCGGGAGCTTGTGCTCATAGATTAGTCATGCTCATAAGTGCAGCTTGTTACTCATCATCCCTGGGACCATCACGCATCAAGGCTCAAGATGAGTGCATTGAGACTGACCCTAAACTCATTGTGGTGACTGTGTACAGATGAGACATTTAATTGCTAAATGCTAAAATGATGAAACAACTTTCAATTAATGTTAATAAAATGATGTTTAGTCAGACGGAATATGAGACCACTAACAGACTGACAGCGTATATATTTTTTTCTTTTACAAACACTCACTGCATCGTTTAATGTTTGCAAGTTGATGAGTTTTGAGGTCAGTACCGTGAGTTGTTTCACTATCCGTGAAGTTGTTAACCATAAGTTGTGCCGCAAGTGCTCATTATTTTCTAAAGTATAGAATTTTGCTAACAAAAATGTTGATTAGTATCATTAACTGTCATGGGAAATAGTGACAATGAAATGGAATAGAAGGGATGAATAAAGTCATATTTCGCTGCATCTTCATAGAAGACATTATTACATTGATTTCCTAGCATTAGAAAATCAAGTTACTTGGTCTTCATGTGGGTCTGGAACAAATGGAATAGGGGTTATGCCTAAAGCTGTCTCCTGTAGGTGGGAGACTAGCTGGGCTGCCTTGTCTGGTCTCAGTGGGAGAGGAAGCTCCTAGTCTCTCAGAGACTTGAAGTGCCAGGGTTGGAGGATTCCAGGGGGTGGCGAGGGTCCACCTGCTCAGAGAGAAGGCAGGATAAGGGAAGGATGTGGGATTGTGGGTCACTGGGAGGGGGACAGCGAGTGGGATGTAAAGTGAATAAGTAAAATATAAAGTAATTAATTAACACACACACACACACACACACACACACACACATCCCACACGGGTAAATAACTAACCCTAACTCTAAAACCCAAATACCCCTGGAAAGATCAGGACAGTTACACGTATGTATGTTCATTGCAATTTAGGCCATAGAAAATTGTATCGCATTCTTTGAATCACATATGTCAAAGTACACAAAAGTAATCAAGCTAACACCACTGAAGAGATTAGATGAACTATTACACATATGCAGTGTCCTTGTATATATGCCATAGGAAATTGTATTGCACTTTGTAAAATGCATATGTAAAAGTACAGAGAAGGAAAAAAAAAAAAGGGAAAGTGTTCCCTTACCAAAACAAACCACATCCATAGCAGAGATTACTAAATTCAGTTGAATGTGAAAACAAAACAAAAACCAAACCAAACCAAACCAAACCAAACCAAAACAAAACAAAAAACAAAAAACCCAGGATGTTCTGGGAGAAAAGACCTTACCTTTCTTCTTTAAAACATGTATGTGTACAGAAAGAAACCCAAATTCTAACACCATTGGGGAGATTAGGACAATCTGTTACACATATGCATCCACATTGCTTTTACACCATAGGACATTGTGTTGGATTCTGTGAAATGCATGTTTTGGAAAAAATGTTTTGGAAGACCTTGCCTTTCTTCTTTAAGACGTACATGGGGTGGAGGCTTGTTCTATGTATTGTAATGTTAATTTCTAGACCAGGTCTGGTTCTAAGAGTGACTTCTCAAGTTTACAAGCTTTTGTTCTACAAGCCCTGTTCCTTGATTTCAAACTATTGGTTAAATAAAGTTGGCTACAGCCAATTCCTGGAGGGGTTAGAGGGAGGTGGGTTTGGGGGAGAGATTAGGAGGAGAAGGAGAAAGAAAGAAGAGGAGAGAGAGGAAGCCACCATAAGAGGATGTAAAGGATGAACACAGGGCGATTATCGCTGGGGAAATAACCAGGTTGGCAGTTAAGAGTAGATTAGGCATTACCTCCCGCGACTGTCAAAGCCAAATAAAAAAGAAAAGAAAATCAAGCTACATGCTCCTTTGAGTTTTTTCACTGATTATATCAGCAGTGAAATAAGAAGAAAGACAACATTTTATATTCAGGGAAAATAATAGAGATACAGGTAGATACCGCTTATGAAACACTCAGGGATGGGAGAAGCCGGTAATCCTCAAATGCGGCATGGGGATGCAGAGATCTAGGGCATGACTCACAGTTACGTGGCTAGTTGCAGCCTGTAGTCAATGAATGGAAGAGGTTTGAAAGGAACTTCACCTTGGCTGACAGTACAAATAATGAGGGCACAGCCTGCATAGATATGTAGGCCAGGAAGGGACAGAGGTAGACATGACTACCCCATGAGAAATATATTGTAACATATTTCAAGTAAGAAGTTTGTTTTCCCACTGACATCGCTTAATGATAGTCCATGTCTCGCCATGAGCAATGAAAATTAGGAGTCGAGAAATGCAGTTGTGGTTATTGCTGCATGTTAGAGAAAAAGCTCAGGCTGTGGGCAAAGTAACCAGCAAAAAGTCATTACTTCTTTACTAAGGAAATTCAAAAGCCCCAAATTCCCAGCATGCATTGAAATGAAGTCTTATTAACATGAATACATTTATATCATTGGTACTTAGAGGCATGTTGACTGAAGACTTAAGTAGGACTAGGAATCAAGGACATTGAAATATAGAAATAAGCTGTAAATCAGAAAATAGATATTGGTGAAGTTCACGGGTCGTTGCATGAGATGATGTCTGGCCAGTTGGACAGTTAGTTGACTGAGGTGAGAATATGATTTGGAAGCCAATACTGGGTTTTAGATTACATCTAGATGTGTATTTATTTTTAATCTTGAACTTGTACTAATCTTGAACTTTCTGTAGTAGACCTACTATTCTTTTCTTTTCTTTTTTTTAAATGAGGATAGATTTAACTCTTAATTTATTCTGGTTAATCAAGGTTGATTATCATCGATATACAAAGAACTTTAATTAAAGGAGAAAATGTATGAGTGAAAGCCACACATTGTTTTGATAAAATAACTAGTAACTTATAACACAAAATGACTCATCAGTGTCAAATTGGAAAAGTAGGAGCTGTAGGAGCTGTTGAAGGCTGGATGTCCCCAGTGCAGCCTTCTCATTGTGCATCTAAATGCTTTTAATTCTTTCTCCCTGCAGCACAGGAAATGGCTATCAATGCTACCTTTATGCCCCAGGTGAAAACACCTATTATCTGATTTTGTTCCTGATTCAGAAAAGAAATGGACTCCGTCTCTCATTTTAATGATTTTATGGTTTCTGGTTTTGATTTTTTTCTTGCACAGGGCATTATTTCCAGTCCTGTTCCTTTAAGAGGTCTATAGTTCCTTGTCCCACTCACCTCTACACTGGTTCCTCATTTGCATGGGTCAGTAAAAGTTATGCAAAACTGCATTTTTTAAAGTGGAAGCAGACTTTTACCCTCAGGTGGCTCTTTTCTTCCCTTGTCACAAGGTGAATACATCTAGAAGAAAGCTGCTCTTTTAGCCCAACGCCAGAATTAAGGCGTGGAACAGAGTTGCAACTGACCTAAGTCGTCGTATATCATGAATGAGAAGAAAACCTTCTTTACTGTAATCAAGTTGGATTTTAATGGTACTTATTATTTCATCATAATTTTGCAAAAGCTGACCTAGACAACTAGAACCCATATAATATTTCAGACGTGCTCTAGTGTGCAGAATGACTGTGCTTGCATAATTGTTTTTTTTTTTTAACAGACATCTGTGTAAATCCTAGCTACCTAAGCAAGCAGCTAGAACAACATCTGTGCAAAAATAATTTCAGGAATCTTAGTAAAATCTTAGTAAATGGAAAATCAATTTGCTGAGTTTATAGTTCTGGTGACTCATATCACAAGTGAATTACAAGGTGAAATGTTTTTCCTAAATTAGGTAGCAGTGCTCCAAATAGTTCCTTCTGAAGTTTGAAATGGTGCTCGGGAGACTCAAAGCTGCTTGGAAGAGCCAATGAAGGAAAGTCCAGGACTGATTATTTGAGAGGATAAGAAAATAAGTTTGTGTTATATTTTATATATGCATTTTCCTTTAAAAATGTGGGTGGAACCTTTAATAATCTCCATATTGCTCTTTAGAAAGTACTGAGATTAGTTTATCTGTGGTACACAAAGGGATATGTGACAGTTACCTTGATGGGGAAGGAACATGTGAGATATTTTTTTTGAACTGAGTCAGAATAGTGTCCTATTTTTCTGATTTTGTGCTTTCTGCATAAGGCAAGTCTTAATCATGCATTAAATCTGGCAGATGAGACATGGCCATTCTGAACATATACATGCTAAAGTATGTGCAAACTAATTTTTAATTCAATGTACATCACCAGGCACACTAAAGTTTATAACTCCACCAGAATTTCTATAATCTTTTATAGCACGCATTCTGTTTTTAAATTAAATTAAATCAAAATTTGTGTTTTATAGTTAGAATTTTTCTTTCTTTTCTATTCTCTTTAAATGTTAAAGATACTATTACACTTTTGCATTATCTTCTGTTATTTGCACATTATTTTGAGGTATATTTGTAGCCATCTTAAATAAAGAAAGCTTTAGTAATTTTCCAAATGCTCCTTTCAGTATTATCAGGAAGTTTATTAGGGGAAAAAGTTCTTTAAAAAATGTAGCCATATTATTATGCCCTACCAATATCTTCCCATGACTCCAATGATAAAGGCTAGAGCTTTTGACTGTAATTGCCAGGCTTACTGGGCATAGCACTCAACCCTCCCACCTGTGCTTAGTCACTCATAAACATGGTGCCTGAGCCGTGTTCAGATGCATGTCTCTAAACACACTTTGTGGTTCTCTGGCATGTTACTCATTTATATAGTTTCCTTCCGGTGTTGCATTTTATTCTCTATCTCAGACTTAGCTTATAGATCACAGCTCTGGGTAAAGTTCTCTGAACTCTCCTGGTTGCATAACTATTTTGTTAGTTGACAAACACTCCTAATCCAAAGAGAGTCTATAATTCCAAGAAGCATATCACGATATATTATATTTATTGATTTCCTCCATTCAACTGAGAAGCCATGAGAACCAGTACTGTAGGTTATCAACTACTGTATTAACTACTGTAGAGTTCCTATTCACTGTTAAATGCCAGGTACTGGTGGATAAAATATTTTATAACCTATGCTTCTGTCTCCTTCATGCTTTTATGTTTAAATAGACCCTCTTATACATTTTTAAAAAGTAAAGTAGGTTCTAGTCATTCCTCATGCAGGAGATGCTGAAGACCCAGGGATATATAATAGTATACCATTGCTTTTCATTTTCTCACAGTGGGAAGAAAGTGCTGGTTGAACAGCAATGTCTATAAAAGGCCATTTCTTTTCTCACTTTGGCAGGTGAAAAAGTGCATGAGAAACTGGAGAAGACAAAAAAGTGCTAAATGGAAAGGGCTGAGGCAAAGTTGTACAGTAATATAAGGTGCGATGAAGGTAACCATGGCAACAGCAATGGTTAGCAGACATTAGGATAAATGGTAGTGTAGGAAGCTGCCAATCCCCGTGTGGGAGGCAGGAAATCTCTCACAGATGCAGAGGGCTGAGAAAATGCACAGGGGGAGCAGCAAAATCCACCAGTTACTTCTCGTGTCGGCCCCGAGCCACTATGCCAACAAAGGTGCTCTACCAGCCTGATGATTTATGAGCAGGGAGAGCTTTCATTGCCTTGAGCAGCTTGCCAATCCTGCATTGTTAAATTCAGCGTTTTAAATGATCGTCTACCTGTAATTATGACACATTAGAAGGGGGAGTATAAAGTACATTTAAGTATAATTTTGACCCAAAGTAAAGGACTAATGCTAGCTCTTATTCAGAACACCTGCCTATCCAGAATATCAGTGCTGGGCAGCTGAGCGGGACACAGGAAAGCCCACAGCTGTGCTTTCTGAGTTAAAGTGATCTCCACAATCATTTTAAACATCGCTCAACAATGTGCAGTTGTCAATTGCTATTTCTCTGACATCATAGCCCTAGAATTTTCCCAAAGGGTTATTTTGGCTCCTTTTGTACTGGCTAGAGATTTCCCAGGTTCTCTTCTGCCTTTGCTTTCTTTAGGACTTTACATGTCCTGGTTGCTTGTGCTCTATTATCTCCTCTCCTGTCTGTCATCCCCACCGTTAGCTGTCATCATCAGATGAGCATGTTGCTGTGTTTCCCAGCTGCGATTAGAACAACTCTTGATCCCACATCTCCTTCCTGCTCCTGACCATATGTCTCTTTCCTGCCTCTGTTATTTGCATTTGTGTGTGTGTGTGTGTGTGTGTGTGTGTGTGTGTGTGTGTGTGCCAGTCCCCTTACTAGTCTGGGACTGGCAACGAAGTTTAGGCTGGGTTGCCCACAGGCTCCACCTGTCTCTGCCTTCCCTAAACTGGGATTGTAAGTATGCACAACTATGCCCAGGCATTTCTCTTGTTTTAGAAGGGAGCCTCTAGAGATTGGACTCAGGTCTTCATGCTTGCAAAGCAATTTATTGACTGAAGTATTTCTATAAATACTCTTTTCTGTTTTTCTTGATAGTCTATGTTTTTAAACTGGTAAATAGTGACAGTTCTTAGTATGTTGTACACATGTGCTGTTTTAGCTTATGTGTGCCATATGTAATGATTAGATTAGAATAATTGGCATATTTATCACTTCAGACATATAAAATTTGGTAGCACTCAAAACCGTTTTCTCCTACCTAGTTTGAAATGTTTAATTACTTGCCTTCACACATAGTTATCCTAGTGTGTTGCATTAGAAGTTATCCTCCTTTGTGCCCCTTCTTCACCTTTTCTCTGTTATTGTCTCACACTCTTCTCAGAAGCTGGAGACCAAATTGGATTCACTGCTTTGAGAATAACTGTTTAGATTCCACATATAAATGAGAACATACACTATTTGTCTGTGTGGGTCTGACTAATTTCATTTTTGAAATGGTGCTGTGTGTACAATGTGTGTGAGTGCTGGATCAAACATGTCAAGCAGAAGCGAGAGGATAGTCTTGGGTGTCAATCCTTGCTTTCCAATGAGTTTGAGGTAGGATCTTTGGCTGATTGTCCCCAAAGGTTTGAAGGATCCTTCTGTCTCCATTTTCCGTTTCTGTGTAGGCATACTTGGAACAACAAGTGTGTGCCACTGTTTCTGCCTTAATTGGGTACTAGTGATCTGAACTCCAGATTTTACTCTTACCTGACAGGCACTTAATCCACTGAGACATCTGTTGTAGGATACTCAATCATGCTGTGAACATGGAGATTGTGGAATTTCCTGGATAAACCTGTTTCTAGTTGTCCTGTTCCTCCGCTCTTAGCACAGACCTACAATCCCTCCAGCTGGAATACAGACACTCCCTTATACATACCTTTAATTCCAAACAATGAAGGCAAAGTTGGTTTATAAAAGGAGCCAGCCATGTTTAAAAGTGATGTGTAATTCAGAGGCATACAAAGTCATGAATCAGAGGAAGATTTTACAGAACAGGATATGCTCAGCTCTCTTGAGATGATGGAAGGGGAAGCTACATACGAAAGAGCAGTACAGAGCAGTACAGAGGGAGAGAGGCAGTTTTACCAGGAGAGTTTTACAGAGACAGATTGAGGAGAGAAAAAGCTAGACACAGGTAAAGACAGAATGAATTAGAGAATGAGAAGGAGCCAGAAGATTAGAACAGATTCCTAGAGTCAGTTTGAGGCCAAGCAGAGAAATTTAGTCAAAAACCTAGAGAGAAGCAAGATTGAATCAGTCAACTTGGAGAGGAGTTTGAGCCCAGAATAGCTGAGTTGAATCACCCAGGCTGAGTTCAGAAAGAACAAGAAAGGGTGAGCTTATTCCACAGTAAGTCTCAGAGGCTGAAAACACTCTAGGCATAGATAAATTGGTATGGAGGCTAGACGCTTCCAAGAGTAGGCCTAGATTAGCAGATGGCGGCAGTACACTTCAGAGATTAAATCAGTTGAATAAAAGATATTTTTTTTACATCCACTTGACTTTTGACTTTTTTTTCATAATTATCTCCAGATGCACCTGTGTTCCCACAACCAACAAAATTTTATTATTTTATGATTAAAATATTTTATTATGAATATGTTCATACATATATGTCAGATACATTTTCTTTACCAATTTAAATACTTTGACACTAGTGTTGATTCCACATCTGGCTGACAGAATAGTGTTGTGAAAAAGTTTAAGTACTAATGGTTTTTTCACATGTTAACTGCTTTGGCTATGTAAACAATAGTGATATTACCAGATCATGGTAGTTTTATTTATTTTTGTTTTTGCTTTTGAGCCCCCGACATGCTTGATTTGATACTACCATCAACCATGTGCAAGCAGTCCCCTGTCTTCAGATTCTTGATAGGAGCTTTTTTTGTTGTCCTTTGATAGTGGTGATGGTGATAAGGTGTATCACAATAGTCCATTATTTGGTTTGCACCCTCTTGATATGTAGTGATGGTGAGCCTTTTTTTTTATATCATGACTAATGATTTGTACATTCTATTTTGGGAAATTTCTATACAAACTATCTATTTTAAACTAGAATGTTGTTTTTGTTATTGTTTTAGTGGTGAGTTGTTTTAATCTCTTATATATCCTGGAAAGCAATCCCTCCTTAAATGAATAGTTTATAAGTCTTTAACCAATCCTTTAGGATGCATTCTTACTTTCTTTCCTTATTCTCTTGGCTATATTGAAGCCTTTCAGGTTGATATAATCCTGTTTGTCAGTTCGTCTCTCTCTCTCTCTCTCTCTCTCTCTCTCTCTCTCTCTCTCTCTCTTACACACACACACACACACACACACACACACACACACACATCTGGGTATGTATTGGCTCTACCCATAAATTTTTGTTTATACCAACATTCTAAAGTATTTCCTATGTCTTATTCTAGTACCTTTATGGTTGAGTTACACTCAAGTCTTGGTCTACTTTGTAGGTAGGTCCATCCTGCTTTTTGTAGATAATGACGATGATGATGAAGCAGGTCTACTCCTGCTTTTTGTAGATAATGATGATGATGATGATGATGGTGATGTGCATATGTGTGTGTGTATGTGTGTGTGTGTGTGTGTGTGTGTGAGAGAGAGAGAGAGAGAGAGAGAGAGAGAGAGAGAAGGAAAGAGAGGGAGAGGAGAGGGAGAGGGAGAGGGAGGGGGAGGGTAGGAGGGAGAGAGGAAGGGGGTGTTCAGGTTTCCTCTGAATTTAGATAATAGTTTTTAAATCTCCCAAGAAGTACTAATTTATTTCTGAAATGTTCCATTCTGTTTTATAAGATTTTGACCTGTTCTTAATACCAGTCCATTTTTGTTTTGTATTGCAAGCAACCCTCTAAATTATGTTTTGAGTCTGGTGTTATAATGAATGGCCTTTTTTTTAATTTGCTTTTTGTTCCTGGTTTATTTGATAATTTGGGTCTTTTATGGTTCCATAGAAATTCTAGAAGTGTTTTTATTTGATTATGTGAAATATAATTGATAATTTAATAAGGAGCTTTTTAACTTTCTATGCATCTATTTATACAATTTCCAAAATTCCAAATGTTATAGGTATCTAGTTTTACTCCATAATTAATAAAGTAATAATTAATAAATAGTACCGCCCACCAGGTCTCTTGGACCCTAACCACGTCCCAACGGGTCTCACTCAGGGCAGCTCTCACTGTTGCTGCTGTGCCAGTCTATTCTAGCCAGCTCTCACAGCACCCAGCTGTGTTTCCTCTCTGCCATAGACTTTGTAAACAGTGGGAGTCCCATGCTTCTGACCAGCACCCACTCCTTCCAAGTATCCAGTAAAGCATGTCTCTTAAACTTGAATAATTAACCAAATATATTTATGTATAACAAACTCCCAGTTATATAATGACAATTTATAATGATAAAGTCTTATCCCAATATTTCTTACTTCTCCAAAACACCAGAAATGAGTCTGAAGCCATCTGGATAGCCGTGTCTCCTCTGCCTCCTCTCGTCAGGTCCACCCAGCCTCTCTCCGCCCCTCACTTCCCTTAGCTCCTCCTCCTCTCTCCCCTCCAATCACTGACCCCTCACTGCCTCACTGTGAATGGATAACAAGTATCTTGCAACAACTCCACTGTGATCAGAGAAGATAGATGTCATCATTTCAAGACTTCTATGATTATTAATTAATTGTTTTATTTATTTACATTCCAAATGTTGCTCCCCCTTTCTGGACTCCCTTTGGAGAGGTTTTCATCTATCCTCCCTCCTCTTCACCTCTTAGAGAATGGCCCCCATGAGTATCTCCCTCCATGTGGCATCAAATCTCTGCAGAATTAGGTGCATCCTATCTCACTGAAGTCAGAACAGGCAGGCCACTGCTACAAATGTGCTAGGGACTTGGACAAGCCTGTGTATGCTCTTTGGTTGGTGACAGTCTCTGGGAGTACCCGAGGGTTCACGTTAGTCAACACTGTAGGTCTTCCTATGGAGTTGTCACCCCCTTCGGTTCCTTCAATCCTTCCCCTAACTCTTCCATAGGGATCCCACAGGGGAACACTCCGCCATAGCTGGTGGGATTGCAAACTGGTACAACCACTCTGGAAATCTTTATGTGGTTCCTCAGAAAATTTAAAATAGTTCTACCTGAAGATCCAGATATACTGCTCCTGGGTATATACCCAAAAGATGCTTCAAAATATCGCAAGCATACATACTCCACTATGTTCATAGCCACGTTATATGTAATAGACAAAAAAAATGTAAACAACCCAGATGTCCCTCAAGTGAACAATGAATATAGGAAATGTGATTCATTTATATAATGGAACTCAGCTATTACAAACAAGGATATCATGCATTTTGCAGGCAGATGAATGGATCTAGAAAATATCCTGAATGAGGTAACACAACCAAAAAAACATTCAGGATATGTACTCACTGATAAATGAATATTAGCCAAAAGTACAGAATACCCATGATACATTCCACTTAGAAGGGGGAACAAAATAATCATAGGAGGCAGAGGGAGGGACCTGAGTGGGAGAAGGGAGGGGAAGGGGAAAAGGGGGCAGGATTAGGTATTGGGGGGAGAGATAGGATAGAAGTCCAGAGAGCAATGAGAATGAATGGAAATATGTAGCTGCTGGGAGTGGGGGAACTTTTAGAATGTCCCAGATTCCTGGGTTGGGGGAGGCTCCCAGGATTCAATGTGGATAACTTATTTGAAATGCCCAACAGGGAGGAGATGGAACCTGAAGAGACCATCTCCAGGAGTTAGAGAGAGACCCCAGTGGAGGAATGGGAACACCACCCCCCCTTCAAATATTTCCACCCCAAATTGTTCCTGTCTAAAACAAATGCAGGGACAAAAATGGAGCAGAGACTGAACAAATGGCTGACCAGTGACAGGCCCAACTTGGGACCCATCCCATGGGGGTGGGGTGGGCACCAAGCCCTAACCCTATTACTGATGGTATGTTGTACTTGCAGACAGGAGCCTAGCATGACTGTCCTCTGAGAGGCTCTACCAGGAGCTGACTGAGACAGATACAGATACAGCCAAGAATTGAACTGAGGATTTCAAGTTTTTAAACTTTGTTGAGAATTGGTTATGCAGGTAAATATAAAATATCCAAGTAATTGCCCTATGCTATGGTGAGAAATGTGTATTTTTCAGCACTTTGATGCAACTACCTATAAACTTCTTTTCAACAGTCTGTATTGTAGTCTAATGCCAATGGTTGTTTGTTAATTTTTGTCTATTTGATAAAAGTAAAGCACAGTAGAGTCCAGCTCTTCAAGTAACACTTCATACATTGAGTTGTTCCACCTTTGGGTACACACATTTGTATTTTTTCTTTTTGATAAATTGATCTTTTTATTATTATTTAGTGATCACTTTGTTTACTTGCATTGTTTTTTAGTTTTAGTATGTTTCATCTGACACATGCATAACTATTTTTGCCTGATTTTAAGTCTAACATTCATGGTTTATCTTTTCCTTCTTTCATTTTCAGTCTGTACATATCTCTTTACTGCTAAAGTAACTTTGAAAGGAAGCATGTAGTTGAGTCTAGCTTTTTGGTTTTTTTTTAAGTATCTATTTATTAGCCCATATACTTAAGTTGGGGGATTGTCAGGAGCTATCATAGGAGAAGCTAAAACCTAGCAGGTAATCTTCCTGAGATGGGTCTGCCTTGGATTAAAATCTATGATAGATTTGTTCTGGCAGGCAAGGCCCATAAGATATTCATTTTGGGAAAGAATCCTGCTATTAATATGCTTTTCTTGCATATATATGTCTATGTCTATCTATATCTATATCTACATCTATATCATCTATATCTTTATAATAAGTAGGAATTAGACGACACTTTTGATCAGATCTCTGCAGAGCAATGAAGATGTACTACTGCTATATAGACAAATAGATGACTTCTTAATTCTTAATGATGATCCTATAAAAATTCCTAAAATTATATTAGTAATTATTAAGCTCTTTTATAGTGGAACTGCTATTAGATTCTCTCTGATAATCAAAACTGCAGTGAGAACTCTGTCAGTCTCCAAATGTCATGAATTAATTGCTTCTGAGATAGCCATCTGACCTGTTCTACTCAGAGCACATCCCAAGAGGTTGGAAAACCCTTAACATAAAAAGGGAGCTAAGGATTTACAATAGGTACAAGGACAGAAGATAGAATATTGACTGGGTCTATGTATACAAAACTATACTAATTACTTAGGCACAAAAATTGTGGTTTTTAACTTTCCATGAACCTGTAGAGCTGACAGGTGATGAATATTTAGCCAGATAATTACTCCTAAGGGATGTGCATATAAACATTCTCTGCTGTAAGCTTTTTAGATTTATGATTTGAACCTATGTGTAAACTTGTGATGAACTTTTTCCCATGTGATCATGTATTCTGAAACACTTATAAGTGCTTAGGACAAAGAGAGGAGAACACATCATATTCCCCATTTCTTAGCCCTGATCATCCCCCCTTTTCTTGTTTTAATCTTTTCCTTTTTTATCCTCTTATCCTCATTTTCTTATAAGCCCTTTCCCTCGTTTTCTTAGAGAGCTTTCATAGGAAACTTTTTAAAACTTAAAAGTAAACTCTGAAATCACGCTTCAAAGTGTCCCTTTTTTCCCTGCGACTTTAACTAGCAGGCTGGAAGTTAGACCTTCCCAATTCCTTTAGAGATAGAATAAAGGCTACTTTACTTAATCTCCTGCTGTTTTATGACAAGGGGCTAAACAGTTCCTGGCCTTGGAGGAACTCAGACAGGTAGGTCAGCTACTGCAGAAAAGTGACTTAGACTTAAGACAAGAAAATGTTTTATACAGCAACTCTAAATATCTCCTAAGATCAAGTGTTACCCCTGCTGATACTCTTCCCCCTCTGCTGCATCAAAAAGAACCAGAAAAAGAAATAAGAACTGCTGGTGCAATATTTAATATTATTTATGATGAACACACACACACACACACACACACCAAGTGTTGCTGGAAACTATATTTATAGACTCATGTATGATATGCCAAGGCTCAACTATTGATCTTTAGAGCCAGCCTCATGTAATTTATGGAATTTGGTTTGTCTGATTTTGACAGTTTGACTGGAGCATAGTTTGTTACAGAGGAAAGCACAAAGACTTCCTAGCCAGCCACCTTCCAATCTTTGTTCTTTTATCTTTTTATTTTTACATCAAAATCTATATAAATTACTTTATAAATTCTACCTTGCTTTCATCATGCCACTATAAGTGCTTCTGTTTAGTTATAAAAATGGGCTCTACTATAACGATTTCTTTCCAGTCTTCAGCACATTTCATGGCACTTTCCTTGAAAAAAAAACCTGTATCATTTGGCTTCCATGGTAACACACTATTTTTGTTCATGTTTAATTTACCTGATGTTTCTTTGTATTCACTGGTTCTCCTTCCCAAACTCTGAAATATCACATTGTTTCCAAGCACCATCTCTTTTTCTTTCCTTTTTCATCTTAACTCTTCCAGTAATCCTTGGCTCTTGATGCTAATTATTTTCAAGTTTGTCTTTTCTCCTGAGTTCAGATTTTAGGTTGGCTTATTGCATTATCATTATAACTAGTTTCCCTTCATTTTTCTTCAGAAAAAGCTGGGGGAATCTTTGAAAAATATATTTGCTTGCTTACAAAAATTTGGTTAATATTCAGAGTGAGGTCATTCACATGTCCTCATAAGGCCTTAGGCAGCTGAAGTATTAAAATGTCTTTCAGTTATTTGTCGGCACCACTCTCTCATCTGTGGATCTGTTAGATATGTTTTCCTTGGGTTCATATCCAAAGACCTCAGCACAGATGTCTGCTTTTTATGACTAATCACTCTGTTCAAATCTTATCCCTTCTGACAGTTTTATTCTCTCTCAGAGATTCTGGCAGTTCTGCTCTTTCTGACAGCTTTTCTTTCCCGTTAACAATTCTCAGTTGAATTATTGTAGTCTTGTACCTTCTTTCCACATCACTTGATTTTATTTTTCAAAGCACTTACCACTTTATGGAATTATCTATGCATTCATATTCTTGTTCCTTGTCTCCTCAATTTAAGTGGAATACATGGCCTGAGTGGTGTGTGTGTGTGTGTGTGTGTGTGTGTGTGTGTGTGTGTGTGTGGTCTGTGTGTGTGTGTGTGTGTGTGTGTGTGTGTGTATACACACTTCCTTCATTTCATCTCCATCCTCATGTTGTCTTCCACATACTTGGTAGGATGGTTTAGTCATCCAAGTGCTCTTTTTTTTTGTATAAAGCAAGATATATCAGCAAATACCTTCTATTGTTATCTTTTGAAAATTAGTTTTCTCCCAGAGGTAGAAGGTAGGTTCCTATTGCTAAAGACACTATGTACTATGAACTACAGACAGAGGACTTGCCTGAGGACTGGTTTTCATGATACAGGAAGGTACCATGAAGCTTTCATAGGAAGAATGCATCCAATAGAACTGCCTAGCTATGTCATTTATGAACCACAATAGTGAGCAGTAAAGCATGATAATTCTAAGGCTGCAGTAGCAGGACGCAAATCTTGGCAATAACCAATAGCTCTCTAATTGAACTTAATACCCACACAATAAGAGTGAATCATGCCTGGTACTGGAAGCCTGGCCAATTATCCAGGGCTAATGAAGTCATGAATCATAGAGAAGAAAGTACAAGTGCTACTTGATTAAACCAGGATACTCTCTATCTACATCACAAATATTTGTGCTTATACCCAAAGATTAAGTGTGTTCTTCAGCCCTCATCAAGGAAACTTCTCGCTGGAACAGACAGATACCACTGTAGAAACTACAATCAATCTAAATACAGAGTTCTGGAGCCCAGTCCTCATGCCAGAAGAGAAGGCAGAAAGATTGTAAGAGCTAGAGAAACAGTGAGTTTGCAGTGATGTCTGTGTCTCCTAGGAATTTCAGAAGCTACATCCATAAAGTATCACCAGTGTGACTGCTACAAAAGAATGACAACAGACATGTTAAAGTGAATGAGGGAGAAGGCCACGTGTCTTCAACTCTCAGCAAAGAACTACAGGCAACAAAGAATGCCGAAAGCTGGAGAAATATCCTTCCCCAAAGAGGAGCACACAAAGAGGTTGTCTAATGCCAGTCATCCCTAAGACATATATACAGGTAACACTGTACACATTGAACAATTGGTATTTTTGAATTTAGGAATGTGTGTGTGTGTGTGTGTGTGTGTGTGTGTGTGTTTAACACCAATTAATAAAGAGAAAGAGACCCTGAATTTGAAAGAAACAAAGGGGGTATATGGTTTTGAGGAAGTAAAAGGAAGGGAAAATGATGTAACCACATTATAATCCCCCAAAGGAAGATATAGTTAATAAATTATCTGTCTCTAAAAAAGGCAAAAAGAAAATTGGTTATGTATTTTCTGGCATTATAGATTCTGATTATTAAGTTTTGACCTTATCCTTTGAAAACTTCTTAGACCTTCCTGATTTTGATCTTCTATAATTTCAAATGTATCTTTTTGTATCTTTTGTTGCTTTTGCTAATCTCACCTAGTGTTTAGTTACCACAAGCACCTACAAAACTACTTTTCTGATATTCAGGTGTATGAAGCCAGGGCCTTGATAGCAATTTTGATTTTAGTAACATAATCTGGATTCCTATGATTTGCTGGGAAATCTTAGATAATTCTTCAGTATTCTGTTGGATAGATGACAAGTTTTTTTTCCCCGACACATTCATATTTTTGACACTTCTAAAAAGTATTTTCTTAATATTTATATATTTAAGAAGATGAAGAATTTTCAGTCACCTGTAGACTTTTAAAAAGTATAGAGCATTCCCTGCTTCATTCCCTGTGGATGATTTTTAAATGACACTCACTTTCACAACAAATACCAAGGAAGCAATACACTGCATTTTTTTCATTTAAAAAACACAATTTATCTATACCAGCTTTAGTTCTTAAATAATTTATTGTATTTAAACTACTGTCATTCATCCATTTATGTAGCCTTAGGAAATGATATTAGCCTTTCCATAGTCTTCCATAAAATCGTGATTTTTTTCATTCCTTTTTAAAGAACTTTCAGATTTTTAGAAAATATCTCTTTTTCCTGTGAAATTTTATATGTGTGATAGGTCCATAATAAGCATGCTACCTAATGATTAAGACAGGCTTAGTATCTACTATTAGTGAATATGTACACATTATTATTTTTTAATTTTCTAAATTCTTTGTTTACATTCCAAATGATTTTCCCTTTCCCCTCCCCCTAGGTCCCATAAGTCCTCTTCCCTCTGCCAGTTCCCCAATCAACGCTGTCCTACTCCTCTGTCCTGGCAATCCCCTATAATGCTGCATCAAGCCTTTCCAGGACTCAGGCCCTCTCCTTCCTTCTTCTTGGGAATGATTTGATATGTGGGTTGTATTTTGGGTATTCTGAGCTTCTGGGCTAATTCATTGACTGCATTCCATGTGTGTTCTTTTGTGAATGAGTTACCTCACTTAGGATGATATTTTCCAGTTCCAACCATTTGCCTAAGAATTTAATGAATTCATTGTTTTTAATTGCTGAGTAGTATTCTATTGTATAAATATACCACATTTTCTGTATCCATTCTTCCATTGAGGGACATCTGGGTTCTTTCCAGCTTCTGGCTACTATAAATAAGGCTGCTGTGAACATAGTGGAGCATGTGTCCTTATTGCATGCTGGGGAATCCTCTGGGTATATGCCCAGGAGTGGTATAACAGGGTCTTCTGGAAGTGTCATGCCCAGTTTTCTGAGGAACCACCAGACTGATTTCCAGAGTGGTTGTACCAACTTGCATTCCCACCAGCAGTGGAGAAGTGTTTCTCTTTCTCCACATCCTTGCCAACACCTGCTGCCTCCTGAGTTTTTAATCTTAGCCATTATGACTGATGTGATGTGAAATCTCAGGGTTGTTTTGATTTGTATTTCCCTAATGACTAATGATGTTGAACATTTCTTAAGGTGCTTCTCAGCCATTCGAAGTTCTTCAGGTGAAAATTCTTTATTTAGTTCTGTAGCCCATTTTTTAAATAGGGTTATTTGGTTCTCTGGTTTTTGAGTTCTTTGTATACACTGGATATTAGCCCTCTGTCGGATGTAGGGCTGGTGAAGACCTTTTCCCAATTTGTTGTTTGCCATTTTGTCCTTTTGACTATGTCCTTTGCCTTACAGAAACCTTGTAATTTTATGAGGTCCCATTTGTCAATTCTTGATCTTAGCGCATAAGCTATTGGTGTTCTGTTCAGGAACTTTCCCTCTGTGCTGATGTCCTCAAGGGTCTTCCCCAGTTTCTTTTCTATTAGTTTCAGTGTGTCTGGTTTTATGTGGAGGTCCTTGATCCACTTGGAGTTGAGCTTAGTACAAGGAGATAAGAATGGATCAATTTGCGTTCTTCTGCATGCTGACCTCCAGTTGAGCCAGCACCATTTGTTGAAAAGGCTATCTTTTTTCCATTGGATATTTTCAGCTCCTTTGTTGAAGATCAAGTGACCATAGGTGTGTGGGTTCATTTCTGGGTCTTCAGTCCTATTCACATCACATCAGTCATAATGGCTAAGATTAAAAACTCAGGAGACAGCAGGTGTTGGCAAGGATGTGGAGAAAGAGAAACACTTCTCCACTGCTGGTGGGAATGCAAGTTGGTACAACCACTCTGGAAATCAGTTATGATTTTCGCCTACATAGCTATGACTTTTCCTTTGTATCACTTGAATTCTGAGGTTTTCACCATTATACTCAGAAGCACTGGAATTAAAGACTGAAGAGCTTCATGGAGTTTTAGAATGAGGCTTGATCTACCTGCCTGTCACTGTACCAATACCATGCAGTTTTTAACACTATTGCTCTGTAGTACTGTTTGAGGTCTGGGATACTGATTCCCCCAGAAGTTCTTTTACTCAGAGGTCTAATATCCAATATATACAAAGAATTCAAGAAGTTAGACTCCAGAGAGCCAAATAACCCTATTAAAAAATGGGCTACAGAGCTAAATAAAGAATTTTCACCTGAAGAAATTTGAATGGCTGAAAAGCACCTTAAGAAATGTTCAACATCATTAGTCATTAGGGAAATGCAAATCAAAACAACCCTGAGATTTCACCTCACATCAATCATAATGGCTAAGATTAAAAACTCAGGAGACAGCAGGTGTTGGCAAGGGTGTGGAGAAAGAGGAACACTTCTCCACTGCTGGTGGGAATGCAAGTTGGTACAACCACTCTGGAAATCATTCTGGTGGTTCCTCAGAAAACTGGGCATGACACTTCTGGAGGACTCTGCTATACCACTCCTGGGCATATACCCAGAGGATTCCCTGGCATGCAATAAGGACACATGCTCCACTATGTTCATTGCAACCTTATTTATAATAGCCAGAAGCTGGAAAGAACCCAGATGTTCCTCAATGGAAGAATGGATACAGAAAATGTGGTATATTTACACAATGGAATAAATACTACACAGCAATTAAAAACATTAAATTCTTAGGCAAATAGTTGGAACTGAAAAATATCATCCTAAGTATGGAAACTCATTCACATACACACACACACACACACACACACACACACACACACACACACACCACACACACATGCAGTCACTGATAAGTGGATATTAGCCCAGAAGCTCTGAATACCCAAGACAAAACTCACATATCAAATCATTCCCAAGAAGAAGGAAGGAGAGGACCCTGGTCCTGGAAAGGCTTGATGCAGCATTGTATCAGGATTACCAGAACAGAGAAGTGGGAGAGGGTTGGTAGGGGAATGGGTGGGCGGAAGGAAGAGGGCTTATGGGACTTGTTGGGAGTAGGGGAACTGGGAAAAGGAAAATCATTTGTAATGTAAACAAATAATATAGAAAATAAAAAAAAACAAAAGAAAATTTAGCAGGTATTTAATAGGGATAACACTAAGGAACTTAGGAACTAAGTTCAGTAGAATTTTGAGTATCCTCTACTTTACTTTATCTTCTTGTTATTACCATTTTCTATCATCTACCAGGATTCTTTTGTTCCAAATATAATAGACAGTTTTCCTGAGTACCCCTAATTCTTTATATTAACTGCATTAAGTTTCTAAAGTTATGTTTTTCGCCTACATAGCTATGACTTTTCCTTTGTATCACTTGAATTCTGAGGTTTGCACCATTATACCCAGAAGCACTGGAATTAAAGACTGAAGAGCTTCATGCAGTTTTAGAATGAGGCTTGAATTGGTCGTTAGCTTTGACAGCACTTAGAACAGCAACTTTTTAATAGTTTCCAAGCACTAACTTTAGCAAGCTATGGGAAGGCAGTATATTTCAGTATGTGTTACTATTTCAGCATATTCCTGATGGGTTTCGTACATATACTTGTGAAGAATAGAGACCCACAGTGACTAATCTTGTTTTAATTAACACCAAAGAAAATAACAGTGGTTGGCATGACAAACTATTTTCAGGTTTTCCTTTTTTAACTGTGTCAGTTGCCATTTAGAAGGCAGTGAGCAGAGCCACACTTGTCATCTGGCGCCCCTCCCCCACAGCGATGAGTGTAAAACAGGCTCCTCATTAAAAGAGGCCGTGTGGATAGAGCATACTCACATTTTGTAGCCATCAGACTTTCCAAAGATTGGGCCCATTTTAAAACTTCATCCAAAGTAAGGCTTTGAAAAGAAACAAAAGCACGGATTGGGATAAATTATTATCAAAGTTTTGCTGAACTAAATAAATCTATGCTATGTTGAGAATAATCGAAGAATATAATTTATGTTGCTTATTATCCTTAGCCTTTTATTCTTTATTTTTCACTGAATTTTAAGCTGTGAAAAATAGAAAAGGTATATACTTGAGATTATAAAATAAATATTAAAGAGAGTTGTATAATCTTGTTTCCCATTTCCCATTAGAATTGTGATATAGTTTTTGTTATGTATGTGTTTTTAACCAAGAAATTACATTTTCCATGCCTAGTTTCCATGTCTATGTTCTTCTTTTACCCATTTTATTTGTGATTACTATGATCTTACTCTTTAATTTGTGATCATAAATTAATCATACAGAGAACATCTTGGCGACAGTGTAATATTCTACAAGGGGCCTTTCAGAGCTTATGTAGTTAATCTAAACAATTCTGAGTATTTCTTATTTTTCCCCATTAAAACTATGTATAGTCAGACTAATATGGCAGCGTTGCTGTGGTAATTTTGAAGGATAGCAGAGACAGGCTGAAAACTGGTGGAAGGCACACACTTTGAAAGTTCCAGCAGACTCCCACATTGTTTCCCTAGGATTGTCTCATATTTTACTACTACTGTCAGATGTGCACCCACTTACTTAATGAATGCAAAGTTTATTTACAAAGCTTATGTGCACATTTTCATGTACTGTCTTGTCTATTATGCTTGCAGTTCCTTATTTGATATGTATGTACTTGTGTATTGAGTTTTGAAGGTTTTAACTTTAGTGATGGTACAATATGCCAGGTTACATCGGACCTAACAGAACGAACAAAGCCATACTTGACGGTGTTGGCTTGAATGCTTCGTTTCGGTTTCTGTGGGTGAGCTTCATGAGGTGACTTGCAAGTAATCTTGCTTTCTTACACACAAACAACTTTATTTTCCTATATCAAGATCTCTGATATAATCATCAGCATCCAGCTCCTGCTTCATGTGTCTTCCCGCCTTTTGCACTTGTGTAAGAAAACTGAAGACACAAGCCAGGCCTGCTCTTTGCTGCATGGTGGAATCAGCTTGATTGTTAATTCTTTTATACTGAGTATTAACTGGTTATGAACATAACAAAAGCTTAAAGAAGTTAAGAAATATTAGTTCTGTAACAACTCTGGTGGTCCTGCTAGCTCCATGGGGACTTTCACCTCAGCTTCTAGGCTGGACAGTGCACTGCGCTGAGTGCTCTCAGAAACTTTTGCATGAAATTATTTCTGACTCATTGTCTTTTTCACTCACTAGAACTTCAGAGGAATAAGCTAAAATAAATGCTTTTAATTTATTGAAGTGGGAAATAGGAGGCGGGTTTCTTGCATACTTTTCTATTTCACAGATTTCCTTGTAGAGGAAAACTAAAATCTCCAGTGAAGGGACAAAATATCACTGTGTTGAGAAGCAGTTGTGAAGAGAATATGTTTGCTTGTAAAATTTATGAGTCGTATGAATGCAGACCATGGTCAGAGAAATTGTCTTATTTGAACTCCATCTTTGCCCTTGCTTATTTTCTATGTCACAGATTTTGTGCTGACCCGTGAAGAAGATGATCTCCTCAGATTATTCAAAGATTATTTTAAGCACATTATGTTACTGAGTGACCTAAGTTTCCTGATCAGAATTCTCTGATTTTGTGCCTTTTCCTTTTTCTGGGTAGGGGAATCAGTGAAAAGCAATCAGATATGGGGGCTTTATGAAATTCACCACTGATGCTTGGAGTCTGAGGATTGGGGGATGCAATCCTGACACAGGACTTTATACTCCACACCTTAGTTTTGTTATTATCTCTATATCTGACATAGTTATTATGAATGTAAAATGTCATATCAAATGACCTTAAGCAATCTTATAAATAAGAATTCTCTTTTCCAGAACTCCTCCTTTTTATTGAGGATCTAAAAGGCAGAGAAGAAGAAATCCAAATTCTTATTGTGATAGGCCATAGGGATAATCAATAGAAGAAAGTTATTTGCAGTCATTTAGTTATATCTTTCTCCATGGGTATACACGCATGGTTCACAAAACTACAACTGGTCACTAGAATTTTGAGCATTGGGATTTATCACCCACCACAATACCTACCTTTCTTCACCAAGCCATAGTTTGGGATCTTTTGAGATGGCTCTTACTTTAGTGGGAGGTCAGATGGATCAAGAGTTCTGATTCACGAAGATGTGTTCACAACTGAGGCCTTCAGTGTGACCTGGGTTAGGCATGTGTGTTTAGTCTAAGAGGGTCAATCTACAACCTGTAAATTCTTTGTGATAAACCCAACTGTTGGTATGCCTTCCAGTCACTCTATACATTTTAATATACCAGATCACGGGGCTGGGGGGTTGGGGGTTGGGGTAGGGGATAGGGGGATGGGGGAGGAGGGGTGGAGAAGACCAGATTAGGAGGCTTAGGCAGTAAGATCACATGGTTGGGGATGGCCTGGTCTCTATGGACAGACACTGAGAATATGTTAGATTAACAGAACCCTTTAATATAAACACCACAAGGCTGTATTGTAAAGCATGTTTGTAACATAAAACATTAAAGCATTAAAGTTACCAAATTTTCAGGTGTACACCATGAATTATGGAAATTGTGACACATGATCACTTCTCTGGTGGAGTTTCTCATGTAAAAATGAGCAAAATATATTCAGAACAAATATATTAGAAATATATTAGATATGCACCTATTTATCATGTGACTAAGAATTCTTTTAAATTGCCATAACATTTAAAAGCTACTTACTTTGAAGGGAGCCTCTTAGATTCATCTCTGCATAGCTTGCAAATCCAACAGATATGCCTGCTCATTTTTTCTAAAAAAAAAATTAAATAAAAGTATATAGGTATATAATTTAGTCATGTAAAATGACTGCTTGAGAGAGTCAATTTTCAAAGAGTATATAAAGTCACAAATCACAAAAAACACGAATTCTTAGTTACTAGACATCATATGGGTCATGAAGAAAAAACAGGGGGAATGACTCATTTCATACATATTCCATAAGAATATAAGTGATTAGATTTCTCAGCGACTTTGGAATTCCTCTTACCCACCTACTCATTAATAACAGAGTTTTTTCCCTTCTAAATATAGGACTCTGAGAGCTGTATTTTAATTAGAAGCCACTGACAATGAACTCATCAACTTCTAAAGCTTCCTTTTTGGGACAATTCTTATTTTTAGAGTGTTCCCTAAATATACGAAGGAAAACTTTCCTCTTTGTGATTGGTCAAATTAAATAGCATAAACCAGCGAAACAAAAACTCCTTAAGCATGCATTCCAAGAAGAGTAATTGTTACATATATTTGGGCATTTTTGGACATTGTAATTTTGAAATTCTGACAGAGTTGACTTAGTCTAGGCTACAGCAGTGCATGTCATGTTAGGCTTTTTTTTTTTTTTTTTTTAACTTGGGACTTTGAAAGAAAGAGCTAAAAACATGCTATGAATAATTGAGTCCATGTTTTATATAAAATATGGAGATAGTTTAGTGATTATGCATAGGTAATTATATGATGTAAACGCTGAGGATCAATAGTGAGCTTCTATGATTTTATTGACTCATTCAAAGTGTCTTGAACGCCTTTTCTCTGCCAAGCTCTCAGTGGCAGTGAGTGATGTTCATAGATCTTGTTTCTCCTCTTCCTGTCCTTCTGGGCAAGATGAAAAACCATGGGGTTTTCTTATAGGGGCTGTCTAAGTGCAGGGAAAGAACTGTGTCAGAGTTGAGAATAGTCAGTGACGCCATCCCAGCAATGTACCATCTAAGCAGGAGCCAATAGGCTATGCTGAGATGGAGGATGGAGGAGGGTTTGCTTAGGTAAAGCTTAGGAGGTAATGGTTAGTTGAAGACGGGAAGGGAAGAGGCTGCCAGATCCATTAGAATGCCATCCGTGAGCAACGTGGACCAGAGTTGGCAGCAACAAGGTGGAAAAAAATAATAAAATGGAGTGCCTATCCCTCCACTCCTCTCTGCTGTGAAAGCTGTTGAAGAATGACGCAGCAGGGATATAGAGGCAAGACTTACCCTTGAGTGTGCTGGTTTTCATGTTGATAGTGTGTGAAAGTGAATTTGTGACAGTGTGAATTTGCTAAAAGATATCCATGGGTGGAAGACGCGAGGGAAGTGGGTAAAGTAATAGAATAAGCATTGTGCAGCTATATAGATGTACACAAGGGAACAGACGGGGGTGGGAAGGCTGATTGATTAAGGTTCTTTTGATTGTATATACAGTAATGTATGTAGACAGGAAAGTTTATAATGTGGCTGTGTGTGTATGCAACTAGATTTTATATAATTGTAGATGCCAGAAAAAAATCATTGCATTTTCAAGTGTGGTTAATAGGTTGGATCTGGAAAATATCATCCTAAGCAAGTTAACCCAACCCATGAAATGCAATCACCAATAAGTAGATATTAATGAGCCCAGAAGCTCTGAATACTAAAGGCACAATTAGTAAATCAAAAGATTCCCGAGAAGAAGGAAGGAGAGGACCCTGGTCCCGAAAAGACTGGATCCAGTTTTATAGGAGAGTACCAGAACAGAGAAATGCTGTGTGTGTGTGTGTGGGGGGGTGATTGGGGAATGCGGGGGGGGGGGGAAGAGGACTTATGGGACATATGGTGAGGAGGGAACTGGGAAAGGGGAAAGCCTTTGGAATGTAAACAAAGAATATAGAAAATAAAAACATATCAAAGCAGTGAAAATAAAAGTCTTTTTTTAAAAAAAAATAAAATAAATTGGACTAAAGATGATTATAACAAAATAACTTGAGGCTAAGAGAACTGGGACATTGGCTGGCTATTTATAATGATTGTGTATATAATTGGGCCCCGAGCTATATTGGTGAAGCTGAGTTTCCATACCTAACGTCTCTTGTGTATTCTTGAACATTCTCACTGTTAATGCAGCTAATCATCCTTGTCTCCTACAAGGATTCAGCATTTCTTCTTTAACAATTGATTTTGTTTCATTGTCTTTTCACTCCATCTACTAGAGCCATGTGTACATATTTTTCATATTTTTATCATTTTCTATAACTCTAATACATATCTGTTATAGATTATAATATTCTTAACAGATAATTAATGGAATCAGACAAAACCACAGCAGTCAGTGTGCAGCAGTCGCTGAGGTTGGATGCACAGTGGAGGTGCTTCGTGAGTGCACAAGTCTTTAGGGGTTTCCCAGAGCCCCTGAGAGCGGCATGTTCATGCTCAGGGTTCTGAAACTAGAACAACACATGCTTGAATGGAGGCTTTTCTTAGCTGTGTGACCTTGAGCGTATTAATTTACCTCTCAGATTATCTATTTCCTTTTCTCTGAAGTGGAACAATGAAGATTAGAAAAAAATAGATGCTTGCAAAAAGTTTCTGTTCCAGTTTATCTGACCTTTAGCTTCTTGTACTCTGTCACTCAGGAAATATTTCCCAAGCCCGTTTGTAGAAAGGAAGTATGTGTACTATCAGACTATATTCCTTCCTTCTTTTAAAATTTCAACTCAGATGACTACTTTTCCTTACTAATATTGACCATTCTTCTACATGTGCATATACACACTGAAAATTCTGTCTCTTTTTCCTTTTATTGTTTTAACTGCTGCCTCATTTTTCTTTACTGCTTTAGAGATTAGTTCATCAATGGGGTCCTGTGAGTCAGCTCCACGTATTTAGAATCCTCCAGGAATATATGTCATACTGAAGGACAGAACCCACAAGGTAGAATTTGCATGGCCAGAAGTTTAAGCGCTAGAGTAGAAAGGTGGGAGAGAGCAGTTCCCCAGGTTTGTCCTCTTGAAGATTATTGTGCAGGTTGTCTCTTCTATGTAGATGCACAGTTGAAAGGGAACCAAGAGAGTGAGATCCAAATAGGCACCCTTGCCAAGCTACAGGACCTCAAGAAGCTACAGGGACCCATGTGTGGTTCTAATTTTTCTAATCCCAGCAAAGCTCTGTCTAGATCAACAGTATCCTGGGCTCAGTCAGATGATTGATACAGAACAATGTTCTGTGGACCAAACTGTTCATTACTTGGGAAACACTTGAAGGGATTGCTATATAGCTATAATTATACATGCATTATATACATAAACATGTTATTTAAAGTTCTAGCTTATCAGCTACTATTATAAGTAATTTCACACATTATTTAATAAACATTTGTAGCAGTTGTTTTCATATTATTTATGTATTCCAAGTCATTCTCAAAGATTTTTTAGATTGCCGAGTATAAATAGAATACAGTGTCATAAAATTACCAATGATTAAATTGCAGAAAATATTTAGAAATATTATACATAGAATACATAGAGCACAGAACGAAATGTGTTCTCTGATATTCTCTGGCTCTAGGTTTGTCGGCATCTTGATGGAGATTGTCCTAGCATTTCAAATCTGTTTCCAGGTCTGCCTGGGACCTTTGGCCCTTTTTTGCACATTAAGAACTAAATGCCCACCCACATGCCTGTGCACCCTCATGTTATTGGATTGATGACCACGCACCAAAACTTGGCTGGGAGGAAGGACAACACTGTTATATCTCACCAAGTTCTCTAGATTGAAGTAGAGAGGCAAGTCACAAATATTCAATTTTAAATAAAAAGGTCAGATTGACCAGTTAAGTTTACACTCTCTTCCAAGCAAAACACAGGTAAAATGAAAGATAAAGAACATAGAAGACTTAAACATGGAGAGGAAGAAAAAGAGTAAAGAAGAAAAATAATTCACAAAATATTTTAAAGTTGTTTTGGGAGCTAAAAGGAAGGTAAAGTTAAAATTCTGAGACTTCTGGAGTGAGAAGAAACACAGACTTTGGAATTTCATTTGACCAAATGAAGAACACATAACTCACAGACTGAGGATGAAGAATTGATAAAAGAAGTATTCTCTAAATACTTCTAATTTAAAAATAAGGAAAAACCACGGCCATTCCACATATTTTGTCATTAAATTGTACTTCTTCATTTTTAATCTTCACCAAAATATAAAATGGCAGGGTCAAGTGGCTCAAATGTAGAGGAACTTTAAATCAGTATTTCAAAATTGTGAATTCTAATTTTTAAAAGAAGCGTAATAAGCATTTAAATTTATGTACCTCATTTGTAAACTTAAATTTGCTTTCTTGGATAAATCCAGCTAAGCTTTAGTTAAACTATGTTTTTCAAATTATAGCTCAAATAAAAAATAAAAGGTAACCTCAAATCCTCCCTAGAACGTGAATTCTATTTTGGTAAAAAAGAGAGTTCCCAGTTTAGGATGACCTAAATTGATGTGATGTGAGACTGATTTATATTGTGGATAAACTCACCAGGCTTCAAATCAGTGATGATCCTGTTTTTCTCATGCTGATGCAATGATGTAGAAACATTTCATTAACCTAAGAATAAAGTAATGATAAAAATAAGTGGAAGTAGAAAGATTAATGTGAAATAGAATATTTTGCAAGGATTTTTTACAAGTATTTTGCCTTTGTTTTCAACCAATAACTTCTACATTATTTCATAGATTATTATAAAATACATGAAATGAACTTTATCTGTCTTTTCATTGGTTTTCATTTAATTGTCATGATTATTTTAATTACATATTAATTTTCTGACCTTCTTTTCTATACGCTGTTGGTAAAAGTGTATATTTTTACAACTCGCTTTTATTTTTCAGAGCTGAGGACTGAACCCAGGGTCTTGTGCTTGCTAGGCAAGCATTCTACCACTGAATTAAATCCTCACTCCACTTTTATAACTCTTTAAGCATAGCATATTTAGGGTAAATGTCGTTCTTCATATTTTTCAATATTCTCTTTGGATAACTATTATAAGAGGAGCACATTTCATCAATAGACTACTAATAAATATACTGCTAATAGTATGAGTCCTGGACATACTATGGCTTAAATAGATCCACATATCCTCCTGCCTTTAAATTAAGACTTAAAGTAAAATAAAGACAAATAAATTTTAAATTTATCCCTTTTACTCCTCACAAGTAATCAATAAATTCTTTCTGTTCATATTCAAACAAAGAACCAAATAACATATCTCCCCCCTCCCCGGTCTCTTTTATTTTAGCAGGTTGAATACAGTTTAGAAAAATGTGGACTGCTTTACATTTTGACCAACTTTTTTCTGCAATGGTACAAAAATTCCTGCCCTTAAAAACCAGTAATTTTATGAAGTTTTCCTTAGGCACAGCATAAGAGAAGATATTCAATATGCCACATTTAACAGGGCATCTGTCAGATCTTCTCCCCCTCCCCCCAAAAAAACTCCCACTGGAATAACAGAGCTAATAAACTGATTGAAGCAATAACAGTGATCAGTGATTTGAATACTGCATTTTCTAATTTTATATTTCTATCACACACATTAGAAACCACATAAAGAGAACATATTCTAACATGCAATATATCTTCTGCTGGCTTATTTAATTTTTATAGAAAGCAATTCTTAGTTTGAGGTACAGAAAATCTAAGCCAAGAAAGAAACAAGTTTTTACAATTTTGTTTATTTCCTGGAGAAAAAAAAATACCTTATATGCACTGCTACATCTCAGCTACTGAAGTCAGTACCCATTAGGAAATTACATCAAGAAAACAGTTTTCTCTTTTACCAACTCTTTTACTGAATCTCATACTCACAAATATATCCCGTGGAGCAGTCTACCAAGCTACATTTTATTTTCTTCTTGTTATGATCCTTTTGAAATCAGGCTCTGAAATTGCACGAGACACCAAGTACTTTTATTTTTCCTGGCATAAAAGCAAGCCACTGTCTGTATAATTACCTTCTATGGCACTCCGGGTCTCTGTGCTATGAAATTCTAGTTTTACAGACACATATCTATGCAAAGAGAGGTTTTTTTTTGAATATGGAAAGTAGTGCTGTGGCATGGCAATGCCTTGCTGATAAAAGAGGCTTTTATCTAAACTTATCAGAACATCTGACATGTCCAGATGGCTGGAAGCAGCAGCTCTGGAGAATTTTCAACTGATGTAGTCAAAACTTCTCCTCTGAATAATTAATTTTTCCAGCTTTTGTCAATGTGCAGCCTAAAGGAAAATCCCTTTTTTTTTTTTTTTTTAAAAAGACCTGAGTACAAATGAACAGACTCCCATTGCAAACACTATGATCAAGCCATGGGAACTATTGACAGCAGCCTGTTTGCGATAGTCAATTGATTAAGGACCTGAAACAATCTAAGGGCTCTCTCTTTTTTGGATTAACCTTGAGGTTCTTCTGAGCCAGTATTTTAACTGTTAGTGTTTGTTGATTTGAGTGTTATTCAGTCTGTTGAATTTTTTGCCTGCTGAACTTTGAACTGAACACCATGCTTCAGACATGATCTACTAAGTGCAGACTATAGGGAGATTTTTAATGCCCTTGTCTTACCGCTAGTATTTGTGTGTGTGTGTGTGTGTGTGTGTGTGTGTGTGTGTTTATGTGCGTGTGCACGTGTGTGTGTGTGTGTGTGTGTGTGTGTGTGTGTGTGTGTGTGTGTGTGTGTGGCGTGTGTGTGTGTGTGTGTGTGTGTGTGTGTGTGTATGTGTGGCGTGTGTGTGTGTGTGTGTGTGTGTGTGTGTGTGCATTCAGAACTCTCTCATAGAAATGCTGGAATAAAATAATGAAATATCAAGAAGAAACAGGATTCATTAAGCACTTCTTGAAATATTTAGGAACCTGAATCTCACTATACCCCTGTCTAGCACTCGCTCCTTCTTGCTACATTCTCTCTTCTGGCCTCTGTGTTACTCCAAGTTTTATACTCAAATCTAAAGATTTTGAGTGATGACCCACAAATCATAGAGGGTATGAGATGTTTGTCTTTCTGGAGCTGGGTTACCTCACTCAGTATAACATTGTCCGGCTCTGTCCATTTACCTGAAAACCCCATAGTTTCAACTTTTCTTTAGAGCTGAATAGAATTATACTGTGTATATGTCCAGATTTTGTTATTCATTCACCGATTCAAGGACTTCGAGATTATTACCATTGCTCCGCTGTTGGAATATCTATTGTTCACAAAGTGATCACTGAAAAATGACAACGAAGAATGATCAGTGGCCCATCGGAAAGTGACTGTTTCCATTCCCGAGTGATCAGCCCTTTAATTCTCTTTCAGTGAAGTCCAAAGTAATAAAAATTAAAACATGTACAATTAGCTATCGTTTAATATTTCTCTGTGGGCTATTTGATTATTTTATATAGCGCTTAAACAGTCGAGCAGAGACAGTTGCAACAGAACCTGACTTTTTTTTTTAAAGGCAAAGTACATTTCTAGGCCTGAGGAAAGTAGACTCAGCACAAGTTGAACAGTTCAGCAGACCTACAGCATAAAGGGTGAGGCTTTTATGTTATATCGTTCAGGCCTTTTGCTCACTTGCAGAGTGTGTCTTCCTTGAATGCTGTTACATGTAGGTCTACATATAACTTCATGTCTCCCATATCTTACTAGCATCTTACCTCTCTACCCAGGACTAGGTGTTTTAGTCTTACATAGAGCCATGGGTTCCCTTGAGACTCTCAAGAGTGCTCTGAGACTGTCAATAGCTGAATTTATTCAACCTTGGCAGAGGGGTTTTCCAGCCTTCCTCTTTGCCAACTTGTTTATTTAATATGTTAATTATGGAAGGCTTTATGTAAGGCTTTCTGACCTCATTCTTGGTCCCATTCTTTTGCATCAGTATGTTTTAACTGATTCTGCAAGCAGTATAAGCTCTTGGACACAGGAGAAGGCTTAGTGAACTATACCCAGCAGGCAGTTGCTGCTGACATTTGGAGGGAGATTGCTATCTGCTGCTCTCCTGACCTCTGGGTCCTTGCTTCTTAGCCTTCTACTAATCTTGGCTCCCTCTGTTGAATTTCTTCCCAGTGTCTTATCTCTCAGAACAACACGGACACACTGCCTAGATGTCCAGAATGTGGCCCAAACAATTGCGACTGAAGGTCTGGACCCAGGAGAGTTACAGACCCATTATTAGAGTTGTCTGGCCTGGCTTGTTGATAAACAGAAACATAGTGGCAACAATAATTAGATTATTGGGTTTTGGACACTATTAACTACACAAAATGCATATAGATAGCACGCAAGCTAGCAGCTAGTCTTATCTGTATTTACTCCAAAGACTTGTATTAAAAGTGCCTTTAGTTATAACCATTATCACATCATTCCATAAAAATCAGTCACTAACTCCAGTCATTCTTAATTTCTCCTGAAGCTGCTACAAATCTGTTCTCTTTGCTTTCCCCTGGAGTCAGCAGTTGTACTGTTGGCCTTTGAATTGTACTAAAGCCTGGAATTGCAAAGAATGATGGTAGGACTCAATTACCACTTTCTCTAGAGCACTCAGTAGATCACCCCATCTTTTGTAGCCAGATTCTAAATGATTAGTTAGAATCTCACTGTTCTCTCAGATGTGGTGAAGACAAAGACTTCCTTTGTGAGGTAGAGTACTTTGAAGACTGGGTCATGGATGCACCCTTTTGAAGATGATTTGCATTGGCTCTGCGAGGGAGACAGGCTTTATCATGGTAGGTCTGCTTTTCTACTTTTTGTTTTTATGTTTGCCATAGGGTTCCTGGATGATGGGAAGGGTAGCTTTAAATTATAAATTAAGAAGACCACAGAGTTGCTTCTTTGTCATCAATATTGGCAGGTTAGTTTTCTATTTTTCTCTGTCTTTCTCTCACTAAATGCATAGCAGTTTAAGGACTTTAAAAAAAATGAAAATAAATTCTCTCTCCTCCTGCCCATCTTGGTGATATGCGCATGTGAGTGCAAATGCTCTTGAATGCCAGAAGAGGGCATCGGATCCTCTGGGGCTTTAATGACGGGAGTCATGAAGCTGAGACTAGTATAGCCGAGTCACAATAACCATTTGAACAATGAATAAGGGCATTTCTCCTGTACAGAATTCACCTATGATAAACGATGAAAGCATCCTTTGTAGCTCATTTTACTTATATATAAAAATTTGGGAGTGAGGTTTGAGAAGGAGTATTTATTGATATCTCCTCTCCTCCTCAGGGGTATTCCTGCTTTTATGCTCTAAACTTTCATACTCTAAAATTAGCGTAGTCTTTATGACACACATTTGGAAATACTAAACTTTGTAAGTATAATTTACACAAATAAATATTTTCATAACGCATGCAAAGCTGAACAACGGAGTCCTCACGACTATCAAATAAGGAAACGCAGTGAAACACAAAGCCACCGCTTGTCTGAAAAAAATATACTGAAATTCTGTCTTGAAACCTCTGGAGGGACATGACAGGCAAATAAAATTGGATAAACAACTTTAGTATTTAGGAAAGGCAAGAAACAGCAACAACAACAAAAAAAAACCCCACTGTTGCCCTCAAAACTTTAGAGATTTTTTTGGAATAATCTTTCACTAAAAATGTATGTAGTTTCCCCTCCAGTTTGAAGAGTTGGGGATTTGCCCCTTAGCAGCTCTAAAACTAAAGCTAACCACCAAGTAAATGTGTTTTTTTTTCTCTTATGAAGAAAATGTAGTCTTATAACACTTTTATATTGTGGAAAAATCATTTTGCCCAGATAAAATTCTACCCAAAGGAAAACGAATCCTGAGTGCTATGCGAGAAGCTGTGATCCTGGATGCCCTGGGGCCATCTAAGACATCCAAAATGCACAGTGTGGCCAGCGCAAACACAAGAGTTAGTTTCACAGAAGAAGCTGAGAAGAGCAGAGGGAATCTAGAGTGAGAGCAACCAAGACATACAAGAGGGACGACTTCGACTTAAAAAGTAAAAACATCTACTTTTTCTAGATACATTTAAGAATGCTACAGAACACAGTTTGCAACGGGAGATAAAATTAGTTTAACTTTCTTAAAAATTTCCATCTATGGAAGTTTAGAAAAACTCCCCTCTTTCTTTTCAGGTAGGTGGACAGTTACTCCAGTTTGCCCCAAGTGAGTAGGCAGAGGCAAACAGAAATGAAAGTTTATAACAGTTATCTGCTTCCACTGCCTCTTCATGAGACTGGTTTGTGGAGGTGACTATTAGCCGAGTCACAATATCCATTTGAACAATGAATAAGGGCATTTCTCCTGTACAGAATTCACCTATGATAAACGATGAAAGCATCCTTTGTAGCTCATTTTCATACTTAGATATTGGTTGTGCAAACTGGAAACAGGAGACTATGTTTCAGAAACAGCTTTCCTAACCTTGTTTTAGAGTAGAATTTTTAATCCCTAAAATTTAGAATTTGAAGAAAGTTTAAATAAATGGCTTTAAACGTTCAGTGTAGTTGGATAAAGAAACCAGCCCATGTGCTGCCCTGCTGCTCATAGGATCTGCTGTGAAAGTGAGGCTCATGTTAAGCCCTCTAAAACCAACATGATCTGATAACTTTTTAATTACAAGGTTTGTCATTTTTCTTTGAAAATCAAACAAACTTATCTTTACATCTCTGTCTGTCCCTATGTTCCCATATGTTCTCTCTTCTTTTCTTACCAGTGAGACATGACACCAATGCTAGGCTTATGTGAATTCTGCCTCCTTTTACTGAGTCATATGTATTGTAGTTACTTGATTCCACACAGAGACAATGATCTCTTCACCTGTGTGCTCTTGCTTTGACTCTATTGAGTTGAATGAAGGGTATATACTTTCTTTTTTTTTCTTTCTTTTTTTTGGGGGGGTATATACTTTCAACTATAACTTGCCAGGCAAGAAGATTGGAGCACTGTTCTTAAAAGGAATGCAATACTTACTAATATCAGAATATAATAAACTACATGAGAAAAAAATCGAGATTCTGGAATGATTACTATAAACAAAATATGATCTATTTTAGGAAAGATTCCCATAAAGATTTTTTAATGAATTCTAGCTTAAAGTTATGAATCAATTGATACTCAGTATTTTAATTACATGATATAAAGAATGTATATTCAAATTGGATGTTGTATCAGTACTACTCAGGCTTCTAAGTAAGTCTAGCATTTCAAAACACTAGTTGCATCTGATAGTGGAACATATAATATACTTAGTATATTTCTCTTTATTTCATTTTTACTTTCTGCCAAGGACCAGAGTGTTTTGGTAGAAGAAATGATGCTATCAGCAAATTGGAAGCAGGCTTAAATTACTAAGTAAAATGTCTAGAAATACCCTGGGGAACCACAACATGCCTGAGCAGAAGGGGTCAAACAGTATTACAAAACAACAGTAATTAAGGAATATTCCACTTGGGTCTGTTTTAAGTCAAGTACTTTCCCAAAAGGATCGTGTGGCTTTATTTTTAGGTTCCACTTATTGGTTCAGGATGCAGCCCCTGTTAACTGGCAGAGCAAGCTGTGGCCTACAGACATGTTATTGGCTCTAGAATTTGAAAGTTTTGTCTGCTATAAAATTAATCATTTAGCTGAAGACTCTGTGTCCAGTGTCAAGCCTTATTTCTAGGAGGACTACCTGTATGGTAGTTTACCAGTTAGTTGAGTTTCACACCACCCATCGCACAGGAATTCCCTGGTTAACTAGGAATGGGCCCATCGCACAGGAATTCCCTGGTTAACTAGGAATGGGTTCATCAGTTACAAAGGTAGCCAAGGTTTTAGAAATCATCCATGAATGGGACTGTAGGGATTAGACTTCCCAGGTCTCATTAGACTCATTTGGGCCAGTGAATTATTTTGTCCATGGCATTATCTTTGAGAATTTGACATAGAAAACTAACAGATATGAATAGACTACAATATAAAACAATGGATCCAAAATACGGGTGAAGACATTGTTGTCATTTGCTTTGGGAAAGAGGTAGTGTTTTATGACTGAGGAAGACACCAGAGCTGACACTTATAGAGGTGTCATAGGAGTGAGACACTGCCTTGGAGCTCTTGGCATTTCTTACACTGGCCCACCTGGCCCATAGCATCAAGGCCCTGTTGTCTCTCTTCCAATTCTCAATATCTTTTAAACAGAGTCCTCTTCATTTGCATTTTCATTTGCATTTGCATTTGCCTTGAACTCCACACATTATCTCACAGATATTTCTAGGAGGAGTCATAAAAGATTAGGAGGCAGATGCCAGAAGGCAACACATAGTGTTTACTTAAAGTTCGGTTGTGGAAATTTTTTTTTCTTATAAGGCCTCAAAGACAAACCATTTCAATAATATACCTAATGATTTAGTTGTGGAAAAAATGTCAAGAAAGCATTTGATTATGTGTCAGTGTGTGGAAGGCACACACAGTTCTCCTGACAGTGATGTTTCTGCATGGGTGGGGGGCAGCAGAATGAGAGCAAGTGGAGGATGCAGAGCCAGAAACTGGGGCCTTAGAATAAGATTCCTGCATCAGCCATCCGGGAGACAGATTCATAACAGCAGTCATCAGCCTGGAGAGCAACAATTGATTAGGAGGCTCGATGAATGCCTAGGGAATAGACACCTACTTTGATCACTGCTACTGAAGAGAAAGTCACTTGACTGCTCATGCTTCAGACTACTACTCATCAGAATGACTTTTTGTGCTAACTGCCCTCAATGACAAAGAGTTGGGCTGCGATAGCATCTGTGAAACACAGAGGGCCCCTAAGAGATAAGTCATCTGCTTGCACAGTAGCCTGTTCCTCACAACAGAAACAAATGAACTTGACGTTGGGTCAAACTGCCTAGGAGGATGTGGTTGGAAGAAGGTTAGTTCAAGTGGTCTTGCTGGCAGTTCTCTAGGGAGACATCATGTGCTGTAACCACCATTGTCTATAAAAATCTGTATGATACAGTTATTTCCTTACAAAGTTAAGTATTGGGTCAAACACAAGACATTAGATGTCTTGGATGTTGTTTGCGAGCCATGATTAATTTAGAGGATCCATAAAATTGATATGATGTGAGCTCTTAATACATCGTAGTCTATTAAGGTTGACTCTTTAAAACTGTAAACGAGAGCCGGAGAGAGACAGGGAGTAAGCACTGCATGACTTAGGGCCTGCTGTTAGAACACATCTGGTGGTGAGACTCTAGATTGGTGTTTTCCTGATTTATATCGTCTAGCAGTCCAGTTCAATATGGGTGTTTGAAGACCCCAGGTGCATCATGTGTGTTACAGATTATTATACTATATACATTTTTATTATACTGTATTTCTTAGTCCCAATGTTAATGATGTTAATTCTGTTTATATAGGATATGTTTATGCAGTATACATAGGTAGGCAGTAAGTTGACTTCATCCTTTTAGTAACTTTAAGAAGCAGATATGACGTTTTATTTTTTGTGGAAAAGAAAATTGAGAGTCACGTGGCTGCTAGTGAGAGGGGCATTAGGATTTCTTCAACCTTCCAGAAAGTTTTGAGAACTATTCTAATTTGAAAAGACCCCTAAATCCAATGCATTTAGGATTTTTTCCATTTTATTCCCCCTGAGCAAACACTATAACACAAGAACATTTGTGTTGTAACATTTGGTCAATATACATCATGAACCCAGTCATAGCTTACCTTATGTTGATCCCTCGGAAAATCCACAATTATGTATATTTATGACAAAGTTGTGGATACCCAAAGTAAAATGAAGAGAAAGAATTTAATTTAAATTCAATACTTTATATTAATTTTATTTTCTGTTGATGACTTAGAAGATTTGTACACCATATTCATTCTCACTGATAAGTGGATATTATCCCAGAAGCTTGGAATACCCAAGATACAATTCACAGACCAAATGAAGTTCAAGTAGAGGATAGCCTTGCTGGTCATCAAAGGGAGGGGAGGCCCTTGGTCCTGAGAATGCTGGATGCCCCAGTATAGGGTAATGCCAGGACAGGGTAGAGGAAGTGGGTGGGTTAGTGAGTAGGGGGAGGGGAATGGGATAGGGTGTTTTTGGAGGAGACACCAGGAAATGGGATAACATCTGAAATGCAAATAAAGAAAATATCTAATAAAAATTAAAAGAAAAAACTCTTGGTTGCAAAGTGTCCTTTGAATGCATGTACATTACGTATACATGTATGTGTGTGTGTGTTTGCACACATGTCCATGTATGTGAAGAATCCAGATGTTGAAGTTAGTGTTTTTATTTATATCTCTCCACTTTATTTTATCAAAAAAAACATCTCATTGAATCTGAAGCTTGCTGACTCATATTGGTTGGCATGCAAGCCCCAGGAATATTCTAGTCTCTACCTCTCTAGTGATTAGCATGCACTATTCCTGTATTATCTATGTATTAGTAATACTAGATATACATAGTAATATGTATAATACATAGTAGTAATGTATTATTATTTTTTACATGGTGGTGAAGATCCAATCTCAGACTCACAGGTATTTTCAGCAAGCACTTTGCTGACCAAGACATCTGACTACCCCAAAAGATACTCTTTTAAAAAAGAAGTTAAATGGGAATGAATCTGTGGATGGTACTCTTATGTAAACACAGTTGCAGCACAAGTGGAAGATACATGAAGAATATCTTTGCTATAACACGGGACAGTAATGTAAATTAACATATGCAGGGCCAACTAGAAATGGGAGGAATCCTATGGGACACAAAAAAGTGTTTCTAAGCTGCTTTTACCAAAGACATGCCCACTTGACATTAAAGGCTTGCACCGGTGAAACTGCATATTTCCTGTTCTTGGTTGAGATGAAGAGCCAGGGGAGTTCAGAGGAAGGTGAGGCACAAGCTGAGGAGGGAGGGAGCTGTCTCCTTGACTTTCTTCCATTTGCAGCTCATGCCAACCCTCTTCAGAGGCAGAGAACAAGGCACCTCTGAGTGAATCAAGGTCTGCTGCTGACGTCATTCTTCTTAATCAGTGAAGCCATTAGACTCGATTTGCCTAAAATCGTGTTAATTTATTTCTCCGTGGTTCTCTGGGTCCCCTAAGGTTACCGAACACAGGTTCTTCTTTAAAAGGCAGTGGACCCGTTTCTCCTCACTCCCCAAAGGCTCTTCCGAGGGGAAGCTGCATTGTTAGCTCGGAAACTTTTCCATTTGCCACCCCAAATGTCTTTTATTATTTTGCTTTTTAAAATTAGCATGCTATTTCAGAAAATGAGGAAAACAGGCTTTAGACACATGGGGGGGGGAGAGAGGGCATCTGCTTTGCAGAAAGAGCTAATCAGTCCCTGTCTCTTCACACTGAGTTTTGTTATTACCCAAAATAGGAAACTATGCAAATACACGACACATGTATCGATTATATTTTTATCCCCAGGCTATTCCTCATATCTAAGGGATGGATACTTATATTCATATTTGGTTCCTGGTTCTCTACAATACTATCCTTCTGGATCCTAGAAGTCAGTGTGGTCCAGAAGTCATAAACCAATCTGTAATTCGGTGCCTTGCATGCGTCAGTACAGGAACAGGTGCTAAGTTGTGTGTCTCAGCCATGGGACAGAAAATGGACTAGTAATAGCTGTAGTTTGGAGGTACTAAGTTATCTTTTAGGCTATGCTTTGATGATGTTGAAGAAATGAGTCTTCTGATCTCATGGATGTCACCTCCTGTGTCCTAAAACTATACTGCCCTTCCTTCAATTTATCACGACACTGTGTCTAGTTCTTGAATTGTGTGTGGGTTTCCACAAGGTTTCATGATTTTGGAAAATAGGGTTTTGTCTGTTTTGTCCATTTTCACATTCTCACAGGGGTTCATCATACCCAGTTGTCAGTTGATAAATATTTATTTAATTGAATTAGTTTATTTAATTCCATTTTAAATTCCTCTAATTGGCAAAATATGATAAAAATAGGACCTTAAACACATTTTTTTTCACTGCATTCCTCCCAATAACTGTATGGAATTGCTACTTTGGACTAGAAAATTCCGGCAGGGTAAACAGAGTGCTTGTCTGTCTGCTGAGCTACACGATTTGAATAGAAGTCATGGTGACTGCAATTGAGGTCAATATCATTTTCTATGTCACACTGTCTTGTATGGGAGAAGGTGGAGTGATATAGCAAGCACTCAGGCCTGGGTGGACACAGAAAGTGAGACCTTGGGACAGATGTAGATGCATGAACAAAGGAATATTGTCAAAGGGATGAAGCTTCTGCAAAACTGTCACTGTTAGAGATACTTCCCACTGCTTACACAAATGAGACAGATAAAGCCTGCCTGTTTTCTCCATGGGAACTGATACTGTATTGAGAAGTTGTTACTATAGGTCAGAAAAGTATAGCCATTGCCATGTCATTTAAATGATACTACTGAGCACATTGTTTCCAAGAAAGGTATTGGGTAGGGATAAGTGCTGGGAGAAGAATAGAGAGTACAAGACATTATGATATGCTTGTTACTGCCAGACTAATACTAGAACAAGTTATGAAGTGGATTAGCATATTACTACATACAGATAATGTAAAGCTAAAGAGGCAATTTCTAAAAGGCTTAAAAGGAGTAAGGATGCCGGGTGGTGGTGGCACACGCCTTTAATCCTAGCACTTGGGAGGCGGAGGCAGGCGGATTTCTGAGTTCGAGGCCAGCCTGGTCTACCGAGTGAGTTCCAGGACAGCCGGAGCTACACAGAAAAACCCTGTCTCGAAAAACCAAAAAAAAAAAAAAAAAAGAGTAAGGAATGATATTTGGTTTGTGATGTATCATAAATATATTGTATAAGGGTAGCACTGGAGCATTCTTAAAAACTGGGCAGAAATTGGTAGCATATGCAGGACATTTGAAGATGGTCCCTTGCCCTCAGTGAAGACTGGTGAAAAGGAATTCTGAGTATTGGCAGATTAAAGAACAGTGAACTAGAAAAAGTTAGTAAGATTTAATTATGTGAGATGATATTGGCAAACATTGATCTTTTTACAGGGGAGCACCAAAGACTTCATGGTGACGTGCACTCTGTGAGCCTGGGGCTTTGGAGGATCACATTTATTTTTCCCTTAAATGTTTGCCCCAAGAAAGAACGCAAATGGGTTTTCAGAGAATGCTGGGAAACTGGCTTAGTCAATATAAGCATTGGCTGGGTGACTCAGTTTTGGTGGAGAGTCAGTACGAATGCTTTGAGTATGGAGTCCAGTGAGGTCTGGAAAGGGAAAGGGATCTTCCCTGAGTGGTGGAGAGGGGTATTGTTCTGCTCACCCGAGTTGGCAAAGAAGAATCCTGCAGCATTTGTGTTGAATTATGTAGCAATCGCGTCAGAGACTGTGAATAATTAAAACCACTCTAAAGGAAGTTTGTTTTTCCTTCTTTCGATGCACATATGATGAGGACATGGAAAATCTTTTTCTGGTTAAACTTGCTTCATTTCCCATATGAGATTTGTCAGAGAAAATAATCCTCTCTCGGGCAGCCGTATCCTGTATATTAAACACAGTGAGTACTGTCTGAATACTAGGCCACGGGCTTCACTGGGGAATCGCTCAGCTTTTCCTTTGATGAAGATCCCAAAACACAGTGAAATCACACTCGTGACAAACACCGTGAGTACTTAGGTGGCATGATGGCTAAAGACACATTTGTTAATATAAATAGATGGGACGCTAAAGATGCTAATTAGTTGCTGTGGCAACAGCTCTTCCCACAACGCCAGGTTTCTCCATTTGCCTCTCATTTACAGATCCACGTTGCTGTGACAAAAATGATACATTTTATCAAATGATAAAAAGTGTATACTTGTATTAACAATGGCCAAAGCTATTTTCAACTGTTTTCTTAAGCTATTTACAAGCAATAAAAGTCGCTCATTTTGATTGTAAAATTCAGAGATTCTAATAAATATATGGAATCACATAACAGTCACCAGAATCTGACTTCAGAAAACATTACCATCCCCCACAGATTCTCCATGTTCAGTTGCAGTTATCCACCCTGGCACCCATAGACTAATTTCTGACCCTGTAAATATGCCTTCAATAGATACATGGATGCAAATTCAACCTACAATGTCTAATAATAATATAAATAAATACATGATCTGTAAGACTTTTAAATATTAATTTGTCCAAAATCACATCCATAAAGGGGACGCTTTCATCACTTCATATGTATTTTGGTACAGGAAGGTGATTCAGCTTGGGACTGCTGGGCTGTGCATTGTACACCACAGCTTGAGCTGTCTGGCTCCACAGCTACACACGTGCATCTCCACGAGTGTGCAGGGCTCCCTCCAGAACCCTCCCTACCTGTCGAAATGACTTCTAGGAAGTGAAGAGCTCGCAGCCTTGCTCTCATAAACATAATCATGTGAAAAGAACTGCAGCCGTTCTCAGCAGAGAGCTGGGGATTCAGAATGGTCCTTGATTTCTGTTAAACGCGGATGGTGCTGAACTGAATGAGCTGACTCCCAGCGCATATGCACTTATATTAGGTTGAACAGAACTGGTTTTCTGTCTGGTTTTATAAGACCCGAAGTGGTAGCGTATTCTATGTGGTCAAGCTAGCGTACTTAGTTGTGTTTAAAGACAGTCCATGTTGGCTTTGAGGGCTTGCTTCCCTGTAGATTAATTAAGCAAACGGGCTCCTTTCTATGCAAATTGTGCCGCCTTGCTCATGTCACACGGTCTCCATCACTGGACCACCAAGTCTGAGTTATCCAGTGCTTTAGGGGAAAATAACACACGCCACACCGAGAGTGCAGGCAGCAGGAACAAAAGCCAAGTGTGGCTTCTGAGGTTTAAATGCTTAGTTCAGGATGTAAAAGAATTTTAAGAGGAAGCAGAATTGCTCTCTCTGCCCAGATTAAAGATTCACAGTACAACGCAAGGGAAAGGAAGCGCAAACAGCAGAAACATTTTCTGGAGGGTTTACAGGCCCCGGCTGAGCAAGACACTCTTCTGGTCCCAGACCCATCCTGAAAAGGATAGAGGGAGAAAGAAAACAGGAACAAGGCCCGTGCTTTTCTCTTGGTCTCTGTCTATCTCTTTCTCTCTCTCTCTCTCTCTCTCTTTCTTTCTCTCTCTTGCTCTCCCTTTCTTTCTTACACAATTGACTCCCAGACACACATAGACGCCCCACAAAGACAAAAAAGGTACAGACACACAAACGCACACTTAGACATACATACAGACATCCATACACACACAGACATCAATATACAGTCTCAGACACACCAGACAAAGACACACAGATGTACAAATACAGACATACACAGACATATAGGCACATAGACAAACATGAGCACACATGATCATGTAAATAGACACACAGAGAGACACAAACCTACTCAGATACAGAAACACACACACACACACACACACACACACACATACATACTTAGTCTTCCTGCCCTAGTCTTTCTGGAGGTACATGGTTTGAATTATGTCACAGTGATGAATCCCAGTAGTTTCTTTCTTATCAGACAAAATTTACAGATGACCCAGGAAATATATTCACTGGAGAGATGGCTCAGCACTGACAACTCTTACAAAGGTCCTGAGTTCAATTCCTAGCAACAACATGGTGGCTCACAACCATCTGTAATGGGATCCGATGTCCTCTTCTGGTGTGTCTGAAGACAGCTACAGTATACTCATATAAATAAAAAATAAATCTTTAAAAACATATTTAAAAAAAAGAAAAAAGGTTATTTTGTCTTTGAGTTTGTTACTGATATTAGTGATTGTTTCATAAGAGAATTATAATTGAAGTTTTAAGTATCAAATTCAGATAATCGCTTTATTTTTTATTTTATTTTATTTTATTTTATTTTATTTTATTTTATTTTATTTTATTTTATTTTATTTTATTTTATTTTATTTTATTTTATTTATTTTTTGAGACAGAGTTTCTCTGTGCAGGCTTGGCTGTCCTGGAACTCACTCTGTAGACCAGGCTGGCCTTGAACTCAGAAATCCACCTGCCTCTGCCTCCCAAGTGCTGGGATTAAAGGCATGCGCCACCACTGCCTGGCTAATCGCTTTGTTTTTATACTAAATGAATGTTCCAGTCATTTTATTTTATTTTTTTTTTGAGAGACAGCTGCAAAGAACTGACTTCTGGTTTTTTTCCTAAGAAAGATTATATTTACCTTTTTATTGCTAAACTGTCAGGTACTTATGGAGTAATTAAGGAAAGATTTAAGATACCAGAGAAATAAAACATGTTTCAGATTTTCTCTAATTAAATCAAGTGCACCTGAGACAGGGATATATGTGTAAATCAGACAGTGAACTGGATTGTGTTCTATATAGTTATTTATAATTTTAATCCCCATTTGTGATGACTTAGACATGTTTGCAGATAAAATAACCTCTTCATATATAATTGATGGGGATTAAGTCAGAAAAGAGTGCCATGAGTTTTACTTGGGCAAGCTGAGGCTAAGGAATTCACCGAAGCGATACCTGTTTGAGATGATAGATAAAATTTCATCATCATATCAGTATCATAGCGTCGCATTATATCTCAGAATTATGTATAGTTATTTAATGTGCATTGAAAAATGATGGGTAGTCAAGATGTGAAGCTGGCCAGTCTGAGTTAAGCCTTAGGATCAAAGATTGGACGGGGAGAACCAAGTTGCCTCTGGCTTCTCTCCTTCTGGCTTCAACACATACAATATGACATGTGAGCACTTCCATAAATTGATAAGTAAATAACTGTGATTAAAAATAAAATAAAGCATTTAAAAAGTAGATGGATAAGCTATTTTTAAAAAATATTTTATTTCTTCCTTGACTAAGATATCATTGAGTAGAGCATAGTTCAGCTTCCATGCATATGTGTGCTTTCCGTTGTTTTTGTTGGTATTAAAGACTGGTCTTAGGCTGTGGTGATTTGGCAGGATGCATGGGATTATTTCAATCTTCTTGAATCTATGACTGATTATATGGTCGATTTTGGAGAAGGTACCATGAAGTGCTTGGAAGAAGGTGTATGTTCTATAAATATCTGTTAGATCTGTTTGGTTTATAATTTTTGTTAGTTTCACTGTGTCTCTTTAGTTTCTGTTTCCATGATCTGTTCATTGCTGCAAGTGGGATGTTGGAGACTCCCACTACTATTGTGTGGGGTGTTATGTGTGCTTTGAGCTTTAGCAAAGTTTCTTTTATGAATGTGGGTGCCCTTGCATCTGGAGTATAGATCAGAACTGAGAGTTCATCTTGGTAGATTTTTCCTTCGACCAGTATGCAGTGTCTTTCCTTATATTTTTTGATAACTTTTGGTTGAATGTTGATTTTATCTGATACCCCAGCTTGTTTCTTAGGATCGTGTGCTTAGAAAATTGTTTTTCAACCTTTTACTCTGAGGTAGTGTCTGTCTTTGTCACTGAGGTATGTTTCCTATATGCAGCAAAATTCTGGATCCTGTTTACATAACCAGTCTACTAGTCTATGTCTTTTTTCTTTTATTTTCTATATTTTTTGTTTACATTCCAAATGCTTTCCCCTTTCCCAGATCCCCCCTCATCATATGTCCCATAGGTCCTCTTCTCTCTGCCCATTCCCCAATCACCCTCCCCCCGCATTTCTCTGTTCTGGTACTCTTATAATACTGGATCAAGTCTTTTCAGGACCAGGGCCCTCTCCTTCCTTATTCTTGGGAATGCTAATTATGCCTTGAGTATTCAGAGCTTCTGGGCTAATTAATATCCACTTATCAGAGATTGCATTTCATGTGTATTCTTTTGTGATTGGGTTAGCTCACTTAGGATGATATTTTCCAGTTCCAAACATTTGCCTACAAATTTCATGAATTCATTGTTTTTAATTGCTGAGTAGTATTCCATTGTATAAATATACCACATTTTCTTGTATCCATTCCTCCACTGAGGGACATCTGGGTTCTTTCCAGCTTCTGGCTATTATAAATAAGGCTGCTATGAACATAGTGGAGCATGTATCTTTGTTGCATGCAGGGGAATCCTCTGGGTATATGCCCAGGAATGGTATGGCAGGGTCCTCTGGAAGTGTCATGCCCAATTTTCTAGGAATCACTAGACTGATTTCCAGAGTGGTTGTACCATTTTGCAATGCCACCAACAGTGGAGGAGTGTTCCTCTTTCTCCACATCCTCACCAACACCTGCTGTCTCTTGAGTTTTTAAACTTAGCCATTCTGACTGGTATGAGGTGGAATCTCAGGGTTGTTTTGATTTGAATTTCTCTAATGACTAATGATGTTGAACATCTCTTAAGGTACTTCTCTGCTATCTGAATTTCTTCAGGTGAAAATTCTTTGTTTAGCTCTGTACCCCATTTTTAATAGGGTTATTTGGTTCTCTGGGGTCTAACTTCTTGACTTCTTTGTATATATTGGATATTAGCCCTCTGTCAGATGTGGGGTTGGTGAAGATCGTTTCCCAATTAGTTGGTTGTTATTTTGTCTTTCTGACGTGTCCTTTGCCTTACAGAAATTTTGTAATTTTATGAGGTCCCATTTGTCAATTCTTGATCTCAGAGCCTAAGCTATGGGTGTTCTGTTTAGGAACTTTTCCCCTGTGCCCATGTCCTTCAGGGTTTTCCCCAGTTTCTTTTCTATTAGTTTCAGTGTGTCTGGTTTTATGTGGAGGTCCTTGATCTACCTGGAGTTGAGCTTAGTACAAGGAGATAAGAGTAGATCATTTTGCATTCTTCTGCATGCTGACCTCCAGTTGAACCAGCACCATTTGTTGAAGAGGCTATCTTTTGTCCACTGGATGTGTAGCTCCTTTATCAAAGATCAAGTGGCCATAATTCTGTGGGTTCATTTCTGGGTCTTCGATTCTATTCCATTGATCTACTTGCCTGTCACTGCACCAGTACCATGAAGTTTTTAAGACAATTGCTCTGTAGTGCTGCTTGAGGTTGGGGATATTGATTTCCCCAGAAGTTTTTAATTTTTGAGAATAGTTTTAGCTGTCCTGGGTTTTTTGCTATTCCAGATGAATTTGAGAATTGCTCTTTCTAAATCTCTGAAGAAGTGATTTGTGATTTTGATGGGGATTGCATTCAATCTGTAGATTGCTTCTGGCAACATGGCCATGTTTACTATATTAATCCTGCCAATCCAGGAGCATGAAATATTTTTCCATCTTCTGAGGTCTTCTTTGATTTCTTTCTTCAAGGACTTGAAGTTCTTGTCATACAGATCTTTCACTTGTTTGATTAGAGTCACGCCAAGATACTTTATATTGTTTGTGGCTATTGTGAAGGGTGTTATTTCCCTAACTTCTTTCTCAGTCTGCTTATCTTTTGAGTATAGGAAGGCTACTGATTTGCTTGAGTTTATTTTATAACCAGCCACTTTGCTGAAGTTGTTTATCAGCTGTAGGAGTTCTCTGGGTCATTTAAGTATACTATCATATCATCTGCAAATAATGATAGTTTGACTTCTTCCTTTCCAATTTGTATCCCTTTCTTTGACTTCCTTATGTTGTCTAATTGCTCTTGCTAGAACTTTAAGTACTATATTGAAAAGATATGGAGAGAGAGGGCAGCCTTGTCTAGTCCCTGATTTTAGTGGGATTGCTTCAAGGTTCTTTCCATTTAGTTTGATGTTGGCTACTGGTTTGCTGTCTCTTGCTTTTACTATGTTTTGGTATGGGCCTTGAATTCTTGTTCTTTCCAAGACTTTTAGCATGAAAGCATGCTGAATGTTGTCAAATGCTTTTTCAGCATCTAATGAAATGATCATGTGTTTTTTTTTTTTTTTAGTTTGTTTATGTAGTGGATTGCATTGATGGATTTCCATATATTGAACCATCCCTCTTCCCTAGAATGAAGCATACTTGATAATGGTGAATGATCATTTTGATGTGTTCTTGGATTCTGCTGGCAAGAATTTTATTTAGTATTTTTGCATCGATATTCATAAGGGAAATTGGCCTGAAGTTCTCTTTCTTTGTTGGATCTATGTGTCATTTTGGTATCAGTGTATTGTGGCTTCATAGAATGAGTTGGGTAGTGTTCCTTCTGTTTCTATTTTCTGGAATAGCTTGAAGAGTATTGGTGTTAGGTCTTCTTTGAAGGTCTGATAGAATTCTGCACTAAAACCATCTGGTCGTACTTTGGAAGTAAGGTTGGAAGACTTTCTATGACCCTTTCTATTTCTTTAGGGGTTATGAGACTGTTTAGCTGATCTAATTGATCCTGATTTAATTTTGTTATTTGCTATCTGTCTAGGAAATTGTCCATTTCCTCCAGATTCTCCAGTTGTATTGAGTAAAGGCTTTTGTAGTATGATCTAATGATTTTTTGAATTTTCTGTTTCTGTTGTTTTATCTCCCTTTTCATTTCTAGTTTTGTTAATTTGGATACTGTCTCTGTGCCCTTTGGTGAGTCTGGCTAAGGGTTTATCTATTTTGTTGATTTTCTCAAATAACCAGCTCCTGGTTTTGTTGATTCTTTGTATGGTTCTCTTTGTTTCAACTGGGTTGATTTCAGCCCTAAGTTTGATGATTTCCTGTCTTCTACTCCTCCTGGGTGAATTAGCTTCTTTTTGTTCCAGAGCTTTCAGGTGTGCCATTAAGCTGCTAGTGTATGCTCTCTCCAGTTTCTTTTTGGAGGCACTCAGGGCTATGAGTTTTCCTCTTAGCACTGCTTTCATTGTGTCCCATACATTTGGGTAAGTTGTACCTTCATTTTCATTCAATTCTTAGAAGTTTTTGTTTTCTTTCTTTATTTCTTCCTTGACTAAGGTATCATTGAATAGAGTATTGTTCAGTTTCCATGTGTATGTGGGCTTTCTGTTTTTTTCTTACTATTGAAGACCATTCTTATTCCATAGTTTCTGATAGGAGGCATGGGATTATTTTGATCATCTTAAATTTGTTGAGGTCTGTCTTGTGACCAATTATATGGTCAATTTTGGAGAAGGTACCACGAGGTTCTGAGAAAAAGGTATATTCTTTTGCTTTTGGATGAAATGTTCTCTCTCTCTCTCTCTCTCTCTCTCTCTCTCTATATATATATATATATATATATATATATATATATATATGTTAAATCCAGTTGGTCCAAAGCTTCAATTAGTTTCCCCATGTCCCTGTTTAGTTTCTGTTTTCCTGATCTGTCCACTGAGGATAGTGGAGTGTTGAAGTCACCCACATTTATTGTGTTAGGTGCATTGCGTGCTTTGAGCTTTAGTAAAGTTTCTTTTATGAATGAGGGTGCCCTTGCATTTGGAGCATAGATGTTCACTATTGAGAGTTCTTCTTGGTGGATTTTTTCCTTTGATCAGCAAGAGGTTTCCTTCCATGTCTCTTTTGATGACTTTAGGTTGAAAGTCAATTTTATCTGACATTAGAGTGGCTACTCTGGCTTGTTTCCTGTGACTATTTACTTGTAAAACTGTCTTCCAGCCTTTTACTCTAAGGTAGTGTTTGTCTTTGACACTGAGGTGTGTTTCCTGTATGCAGCAAAATGTAGGGTCCTGTTTATATATTCAGTCTGTTAGTCTATGTCTTTTTATTGGGAATTGAGTCCATTGATATTAAGAGATATTAAGGAATAGTGATTATTTCTTCCTGTCAGGTTTGATGTTATTTTTTATATTTGATAGGTTTTCTTCTTTTGGTTTTGATGAAAGAAGGTTACTATCTTGCTTTTTCCAGGGTGTAGTTTCCTTCCTTGTATTGGTGTTTTCCCCCTATTATCCTTTGTAGGGCTGGATTTGTGGAAAGATATTTTGTAAATTTGGTTTTGTCATGGAATATCTTGGTTTCTCCCTCTATGGTGATTGAGAGTTTTGCTGGGCATAGTAGTTTTGGCTAGCATTTGTGTTCTTTTAGAGTCTGCATGAGATCTGCCCAGGATCTTCTAGCTTTCATGGTCTCGGGTGAGAAGTCTGGTGTAATTCTTTTTTTTTTTTTCTTTGTTTTCGAGACAGGGTTTCTCTGTATAGCCCTGGCTGTCCTGGAACTTACTCTGTAGACCAGGCTGGCCTCGAACTCAGAAATCCGCCTGCCTCTGCCTCCCAAGTGCTGGGATTACAGGTGTGTGCCACCACAGCCCGGCTGTCTGGTGTAATTCTTATAGGTCTTCCTTTATATGTTACTTGGCCTTTTTCTCTTACTGCCTTTAATATTCTTTCTTTGTTTAGTACATTTTGGGTTTTGATTATTATGTAACAGGAGGTATTTCTGTTCTGGTCCAATCTGTTTGGAGTTCTGTAGGCTTCTTGTATATTCATGGGCCCCTCTCTCTTAAGGGGAAATGAAGTTTTCTTCCATAATTTTGTTGAAGATATTTGCTGGCCCTTTAAGTAGTAAATCTTCACTCTCTTCTATACCTATAATCCTTAGGTTTGGTCTTCTCATTGTGTCCTGGATTTCCTGAATGTTTTGGGTTACAAGCTTTTTGCATTTTGCATTTTCTTTGACTGTTGAGTCCATGGTTCCCATGGTACTTCGGCATCTGAAATTCTTTCTTCAATTTCTTGATTTCAGCTGTTGATATTCGCATCTATGGCCCCTGATTTCTTCCCAAAGTTTTCTATCTTCAAAGTTGTCTCCCTTTGTGATTTCTTAGTTGCTTCTACTTCTGTTTTTAGATCCTGTATGGTTTTGCTCATATCCTTCACTTGCTCGTTCATGTTTTCATGTAGATCTTTGAGAGATTTTTGTGTTTCCTCTTTCATGACTTCTGCCTGTTGACCCGAGTTCTCTGGTATTTTTTTAAGTGATTTTTGCATTTCCTGCCTATTGGCTTCTATCTTTTGACCCATATTCTCCTGAATTTCTTTAAATGATTTTTGTGTTGCCCTTGTAAAGGCTTCTACCTTTTCATCCATTTTCTCATGTATTTCTTTAAGAGATTTATTTATGTCCTTCTTGTGTTCTTCTAACAGCATCATGACCAGCATAATGACCATGATTTTAAATCCAAATCTTGTTTTTCTGGTGTGTTGTGATATCCGGGACTTCCTGTTGTCAGAGAATTGGGTTCGGATGCTGCCATATTGCCTTGATTTCTGTTAGTAACATTCCTAGGTTTGCCTTTTGCCATCTGGTTATCTCTGGCATTAGTTGGTCTTGTCACTGGCTGATGTTTGAACCTCCCGTGAGCCGGTAAGGTTAATTCCGCACCCTGGATGTCTGGATTTCCCCTGGCTCAGATTGCTGATGTGCTACCTTCCTCTTGGGTGCCCTTGGAGCCTTAATGTTTGCTGCCCTAAGCAATGCTATACTCTGTGAACCTGGTGCTGCCTGTCTGCTCCTTCAGGGAGTGTAAATGGTGGATGCTGCAAGGACCTTATCCAAGTGCTGATCACTCTGCAGGGCATATGAGCCCCCCCCCACTGGGTTGGTGTACAGATGGCCTGCCGAGCTGCCCAGGCCTTGGGTGCAGGCAAAAGCCTGACAGGTTTAGATGTGAGAGATGTTAGCCTCGGACCATGTCTGCATACCCGGCCTTGTCTGTTAGTTCTCTATGGTGTCCCAGAGTCTATTTCTTTTTATTGGGAGAATTGAGTTCATTGATGTTTAGAGATATTAAGGAATAGTGATTGTTACTTCCTGTTATTTTTGTTGTTAGAGGTGGAATTATGTTTGTGTGGCTATCTTCTTTTGGGTTTGTTAAAAGATTACCTTTTTCCTTTTTATAGGGTGTAGTTTCTCTCCTTGTGTTGGTGTTTTCCATCTAATATCCTCAGTAGGGCTGGATTTGTGGAAAGATATTGTGTAAATTACGTTTTGTCATGGAATATCTTGTTTTCTCTATCTATGCTAATTGAGAGTTTTCATGGGTATAGTAGCCTGGGCTGGCAAGTCAAAATAGCTAAGATCAAAAACTCAGGTGACAGCAGATGCTAGCAAGGATATGGAAGAAGAGGAACACTCCTCCAGTGTTTGTGGGATTGCAAACTGGTACAACTACTCTGGAAATCGGTCTGGTGTATCCTCCGAAAATTGGACATAGTTTTACCTGAGGACCCATCTATACCATTCCTGGGCATATACCCTAAAGATGCTCCAACATATAACAAGACACATGCTCCACTATGTTCATAGCATCATTATTTATAATAGCCAGAAGCTGGAAAGAACCCAGATGTCCTTCAACAGAAGAATGGGAATTGATTGAAAGTTAAAAATATTTATCTCTAGCAGAATCTGCCTCTTTCCCTCAACTTCACTTGCACTTATAGAGCATAAAACTCTAGCCTTGGATGTCAAAACAGAGGAAATCTGCTAAACACATAAAGAGCAAACAATGCAGATAGATTGTCCTTCTCTCTCTCTTTCTCTCTCTCTCTCTCTCTCTCTCTCTCTCTCTCTCTCTCTCTCTCCCTCTCTCTCTCCCCTCTCTTTCCTCTTCTTTTTTGGTTAATTTAATTTATATCTGTGGGTGTTTGGTTGCATGTGTACTTTTGCACTTTAGGTATGCAGTGCTTACAGAGGCCAGAAGAGGGCATCAGATCCCCTGGAACTGGAGTTATCTAATAGTGTTAGCTGTGATAGGGGAGACCTGGGAATTGAACCTGGGTCTTCTGGTACAGCAGCAAGTGCTCTTATTCATCACGGTAGGCTTTTTAACGGCTAGCATGTGATATCTAGTTGGGCAATTTTTGGTCCTGATATAGGAAAACTCCATTTAAACTCATTATATGTACATTTATGAAAAATTTCAGGAGACTTATACATTAGTAATTTACCATGGCATTTTCAAAATGTTTTCAGTGTTAGTTATCCCTCATCATCTTTGCCCCTCCTTTCTGTCCTCTTACTCCCACACTACTTAGTTCTTTCTGTCCCATTATTCTCTTTCTCCTCCTTATAATACTATATTTTAATCTCTCACCTTGTAAGATAACCCTCACCTCCATGGGCCCTTAATAATTTCCTAACATCTATATATATGAATAATAAAACACAAGCATCTAAAAATGTAAAGCTAACATCCACTTGGGAGAGAAAAATATGTTGTCTTTCTGGATGTGGGTTACCTCAGTTAGAATGATTGTTTCCAGTTTCATCCATGGACATTTTGAGCTTGTGGCAGTTCTGCCTCAGCCTCTCAAGTACGGTAATTAGTAGAGTGAGCTTTTGGCCCAGTTTCCTTTTCATTGTACTGAAGCAAATGTGTAGAATGTCTAAAGCTAATACAACCATTTTATTCAACAACTAATGGCACATGTAGGATGATGACACATATAAGATTAAAATTATGATTAAATTAAATATTAGGTACAAATGAATATATGTTATGAAAGAAATCTATGTGGGAAAACCTGGACTGTATTTTAATCTCAGTGGTGAATTGAGTCTCTCTATGTTCAGTGACTGGTACAGAAATCTGTTATCTTTTGTGAGTAGTCTCTGACAGGTCATCTAAATCTAAACCTTCCTATGATATCAGATATAAACATCGTTTGATTAAGGTCACACAGTGAATGAGTGAGTAGCATAGGTAGAGATCATAAATCTGTGGCTTCTTCTTGAGCCATTTTGGTAAAGAATTATCTTCATATTCCTATGTTCTTGGAGGGTCAGTGTCAGTGTGTTTCAATTCATAAGTTTATTTTGAATTTGAAAAATTTTTGCCTTAAAATTTTTTAATTCAATATATTCTTTATTTACATTTCAGATGATTTCCCTTTTCCTGGCTCCCAGCTCCCCAAAAGTCCCATATGCCCTTTTCCCTCCCCCTGTTCCCCCATCCACCCCTTCCCACTTCCCTGTTCTGGTATTCCCCTACACTGATGCATTGAGCCTTTCCAGAACCAGGGGCCACTCCTTCCTTCTTCTTGGACATCATTTGGTATGTGGATTGTGTCTTGGGTATTCCAAGATTCTAAGCTAATATCTGCTTATCAGTGAGTGCATACCATGGGTATTCTTTTGTGACTGGGTTACCTCACTTAGTATGGTGTTCTCCAGCTCCATCCATTTGTCTAAGAATTTCATGAATTCATTGTTTCTAATGGCTGAATAGCACTCCATTGTGTATATATATCACATTTTTTTGTATCCATTCCTCCACTGAGGGACATCTGGGTTCTTTCCAGCTTCTGGCTATTATAAATAGGGCTGCTATGAACATAGTGGAGCATGTATCCTTATTACATGCTAGGGAATCCTCTGAGTATATGCCCAGAAGTGGTATAGCATGGTCCTCCCGAAATGTCATGCCCAGTTTTCTGAGGAACCGCCAGACTGATTTCCAGAGTGGTTGTACCGACTTGCAACCCCACCAGCAGTGGAGTAGTGTTCCTCTTTCTCCACATCCTCGCCAACACCTGCTGTCTCCTTAGTTTTTAATCTTAGCCATTCTGACTGGTGTGAGGTGAAATCTCTGGGTTGTTTTGATTTGCATTTCCCTAATGACTAATGATGTTGAACATTTCTTAAGGTGCTTCTCAGCCATCTGAAGTTCTTCAGGTGAAAAATCTTTGTTTAGCATATACCCCATTTTTTGATAGGGTTATTTGGTTTTCTGGGGTCCAACTTATTGAGTTCTTTGTATATATTAGATATTAGCCCTTTGTCGAATGTAGGGTTGGTGAAGATCTTTTCCCAATTTGTTGGTTGCCAATTTTTCCTGTCGACTGTGTCTTTTGCCTTACAGAAACTTTGTAATTTTATGAGGTCCGATTTGTCAATTCTTGATCTTAGAGCATAAGCTATTGGTGTTCTTTTTAGGAACTTTCCCCCTGTGCTGATGTCCTCAAGGGTCTTCCCCAGTTTCTTTTCTATTAGTTTCAGTGTGTCTGGTTTTATGTGGAGGCCCTTGATTCACTTGGAGTTGAGCTTAGTACAAGGAGATAATAGTGGCTCAGTTCACATTCTTCTGCATGTTGACCTCCAGTTGAGCCAGCACCATTTGTTGAAAAGGCTATCTTTTTTCCACTGGATGTTTTCAGCTCCTTTGTCGAAGATCAAGTGGCCATAAATGTGTGGGTTCATTTCTGGGTCTTCAATACTATTCCATTGATCCACCTGCCTGTCACAGTACCAATACCATGCAGTTTTTAACACTATTGCTCTGTAGTATTGCTTGAGCTCTAGGATTCCCCCAGAAGTTCTTTTACTGTTGAAAATAGTTTTAGCTATCCTGTTTCTTTTTTGTTATTCCAGATGAATTTGAGAATTGCTCTTTCTAACTCTATGAAGAACTGAGTTAGATTTTGACAGATTGCATTGAATCTGTATATTGCTTTTGGCAAGATGGCCATTTTAACTATTATTTATCCTGCCAATCCATGAGCATGGAAGATTTTTCCATTTTCTGAAGTCTTCTTCCATTTCCTTCTTCAGAGACCTGAAGTTTTTTAACAGGATATTATGTAATCTCAACTTGGCCTCAAATTTGCAATGTACCAAAGGATAGCTTTAAACTTCTGATCCTGTAGACTCTACCTCCCCAGTATTAGAATCACAAGCATGATTCAACATGATAGGTGTGTGATACAGTATGTGGAATTAGTGTTTTATGCATTCTATGCAATCATTCTACCAACTGAGCGGCATTTCCAGTCCTACGTCTTTCTCTTGAAACTAGTTGCTAGGCAATATATCACTTGGAGATTTATTTTCATAAAAGTCTTAAGAAGTGACTTTTCTTGGAGAATGCTCTTCTGAGCATTCAAATTTTGTAATAGTAAAAGGAAATTGTATACATTTTCTTTTCTTTCAAAACCATCCAGAATTCACAAAAAGAAATACTGAATATTTATAGGAGAAGGGGAGATCTGAAAATGGCTAACATCACCTTGAGTGTTCAAAATATATTGTCATCCACTAGGTGTCACTGTGTGCCACTGTAATTGATGGCCAGTATACTCTTTGGAGAAAGTAGTTTCATCCTGGAGCTTCTATAGCTACACGATGGGAAAAGCAGCTAGGAATTAGCACCACATAGCTACTGCCATGTTCCACGAAGTAGGAACTATAACCCTGTGCTGTGACAGTAACAGGCAGAGAAGCAATCTGGTCAATGTTAAGTGGTGATAAGACTCTTCATTCATATCTGCAGATTCCACGGGCCATGCTGTTTATTCACAGAGGGAAAGCTGAGGTCTACAGTTCGAGAATGGAGAAGGTGAGCTGCAACTTCAGTGCTTAAAAGAGATGTGAACTGGCCCAGCTCTTCCCCCTTTTTAAGTGTCTTCTGCAGAACTGTGACGGGATTTACATGAAGGCATGTTTCACTTAGACGAACTAATTTAACATTAGCTGCGAGTGTTTGGAGGCTTTCAGAATGATCTGTTATTGACTGCAATTCTTACCATCTGTAGACCAGAGAAAATGACAGAAAAAAGGCATTTTTGGGTTCCCACAATATGTGATCAAGTATATGTGATCGAGTATGTTAAAAATCAAATATGTTCTTTACTCCCTTTTTGCTAATATATGAACAAACATATGAGTGCCAATGATTTCTCTGTCACATGAAAACGAGGAACTACAAATACGCTCCAGTGGGAGGAGTACTGGGAGGGGGGAGCACCTGTTTCCAAGGGAAACATCTGGTCCTGTGGGATCTAGTTATAGCAGGCGGTAGTCAGGGGCTTACGTATAAGCCTTACAGTTGTGGTCCTTCTACCAAGGTTAGTGGTGGTAGAAATTGTGTGGCTGCTTTTGCCACAAGGTCTGGAAGGAGTTTCCATCTCTCTAGATTGACCAGAGGATGAAAAGTAACCAGCAGTTTCTTTTTTATTTTTCTTGTTTTTCTTCTTGGGTGTATTCTTTATTTACATTTCAAATATTATCTCCTTTCACAGTCCCCCCCTTCTCAGATAGCCCCTATCCCATTCTTCCTCCCCCTACTTCTATGAGGGTGTTCCTCCACCCACCTGGCTCCCACTTCCTCACCCTCGATTCCTCTACAATGGGGCATCTATTGAGCCTTCATAGGAACAAGGACCTCTCCTCCCCTTAATGCCTGAAAAGGCAATCCTCTGCAACATACATAGCTAGAGACATGTGTACCCCTTGGTTGATGGCTTAGTCCCTGGAAGCTCTGGTTGATTGATATTGTTGTTCTTCCTGTGAGGCTGCAAGCTCCTTCAGCTCCTATAGTCTTTTCTCTAACTCCTACATTTGGGACCCCACGCTCAGTCCAATGGTTAGCTGTGAACAACTGCCTCTGTATTTGTAAGGCTCTGGCAGGGCCTCTCAGGAGACAGCCATATCAGGCTCCTTTCAGCAAGCATTTCTTGGCATCCATGATAGTGTTGGGGTTTGGAGCCTGGATATGGCATGAATCCCCAGGTGGTAGAGTCTCTGGATGGTCTTTCTTTCAGTCTGTTCTCTACACTTTATCTACATATTTACTCCTGTGAATATTTTTGTTCTCCTTCTCAGAAGAACTGAATCACCCACACTTTGGTCTTCCTTCTTCTTGAGCTTCATGTGGTCTGTGAATTGTATCTTGGGGATTCAGAGCTTTTGGGCTAATATTTACTTATCAGTGAGTGCATACCATGTGTCTTCTTTTGTGAATGAGTTACCTCACTCAGGATGATAATCATTTATGCTTATTTAGATTTTTGTTTTGTATTATCATTGCTTTAATTTTGAAGTATTTGGCTTACATGCTTCTACTTTTCAATGCAGAAAACAGTGCCCCCTATGCGGTGATAATTGGACTTACTCCCCTTTCTCACTTGCTAGATTCTCTCAGGCTTTCTCTTTGTTCCCAGTAAGAATGTACAGAAATAGTCTCAGGTTTTCTCTTTGTTCCCAGTAAGAATGTACAGAAATAGTGGCGAGTCTTTTGGTGGTATGTACGCATGTGTGTCTGAGCATATGTGTGGGCATGTGAGAATGTGCACATGTGTGTTTATCCATGCATGTGCATGAGCACATGCGTGTATGCTTGCTTGAGTGTACACACGTGTGTGTATTGTATCATATGGTTGTGTATCATTTCTGACCTCTTCCAGAGATCACACATATGTCAAGAGTACTTGCACTCTAAGGAAAGCATAGTAGGAGCCGTCTGGGTATTGGGCCTTCAGCAGTAGTTAGCATCCTACCAGCAGATCTGTTGGAGTAGCAGCTAAGGCTGAGGTCTAAAGTTAAGATCTTATTTCAAATTTTCCTTTGATTTAACTACATATTGTCTTATTGTTTAAAGTTGATTTGTTTCCTGGAGTATTTTGGTTAAGAATACTTAACCAATGTGAGGCCAACCTGAGATAAAGTTCTACTGTTGCCACTGGTTTATCTTGCGACTAAGTATGAGTTGCTTAAATATATACAAAGATGAATATTTTCTTATACAAGTGATATGCAAACTGTTTTCTGTGTCTAAAGTAAGAAAGATAAAAAGAAGTAGATTAGGTTCAATATACCCTTTGACTCCTCTTCCACACCTTGATTCCCAAAAAAGCGATTGACTTTCTAATATTCATCCTGTGCTACCAACTCTGGTTTATATCTCTTGTTCACTTTTTCTCCCTGAAGTATCATTACCATAAGGACAAGAAGCTCACCTTTTCACTTCCTTGAGGTTACAGTTAGTTGGACTTAGAAAAACCATCCCAGATGGCTTTTTTATTTGAGGTATTTTATGAATGTATGCATGCATATATGTATGTATGTGTATATGTGTGTATGAATGTATGTGTATATGCATGTATGTATGTATTTATATGTGTTTGTGTATGCATCCATAAAAGCTTACCATGGTCTTTGTGCAGAGGCCAGAGGCCATCCTGAGGAAGTTTGCACTATCTTCAGCTTAAGTTATCAGGCTTAGCAGGAAACATCTTGACCCTTTGTGTCATCTCCTAGTTCTATTTTGAAGTATTTAAAATTGAAAAATAGTTCATGCTGAGATCACATATTTCCTGTGTAGCTGCACAGTTTCTAGCAATGGTTTTTCTGTATTCTTTGGAGAAGGGCAAGGCACTGTCTTATGTAGTATAGATCATAGGTACGATCATGTTCCTAATGCCATCAGAGATGTTTTTTCTCAACACTCTTTGTAGACCTCTCTGTCTTTATAGTCTTTGCCTTTAACCTTTGTTGCTTTTAAATTTAGTATTTATTGTTAATTTATGACCCTCTCATCATCCCCCCATTTTCTCTTTAGTCTTTTTGTTTGTTTTTGTTTTTGTTTTTTGTTTTTGTTTTTGTTTTTGTTTTTTGAGACAGGGTTTCTCTGTGTAGTCCTGGCTGTCCTGGAACTCACTCTGTCTTCTCTTTAGTCTTATTAAGTCTTTCTATCCCAGTAATACAAATTATTAAGCTGTTCAGGGTCCTATGCTTTGAAATTATATGGTTGGGAGTTGAACTTAGAAATGTCTGATTTCAAGTTGGGGATATTTTATGACATTCACATAACTATAGTGTATTAATATTTTAGCCACTCTAGCCCAACCCATGTTCATCTTAATTTGAGCATGTTTTTTCCCCCATCAATTTTGTAAACAGCCGAGTGGCAGAGAGGGCACACCCACTGTGCATTGTTATCAGAGACAGAGTTAGATGGCTATTAAAAGTCCTGTTCATTCTTAATACTTTAATTCAATTAGAGTTAAAAACAATGTTGGTTTGTTATTGTTACAGAAGTCCTCTTTGGAACCATCCCATGTTTATTAACTAAGTAAGTTATATCAAGGCAGCTGCCTGCCTCCCTTTTATTTCTGTAGAGTTAAGGAGTAGAGCTGAAGGAGCTTTCGGCCCTATAGGAGGAACAACAATATGAACGAACCAGTACCCCCAGAGCTCCCAGGGACCAAACTACCAAACAAAGAATACATATGGAGGGACCCATTGCTCCACTGCATATGTAGCAGAGGATGACCTTGTGGGACATCACAGGGAGGAGAGGCCCTTGGTGCTGGGATGCCACAGAGTAGGGGAATACTAGGACAAGGAAGCAGGAGTGGGTGGGTTGGTGAGAAGACTGAGGGGGATGGGACAGGGTGTTTTCAGAGGGGAAACCAGGAAAGGGGATAACATTTGAAATCTGAATAAAGAAAATATCTAATAAAAAAAGTTTAAAAAAGAGGAGTGAGTAGTCTATGCCCATTGCACGCTGCTGTTTAAAAAACTGTTATAGTAAAAGTTTATGTTGGAATCATAAACAACTGAACGAAAGGATGTGACAAGACTGTCACATGTCTCTACATCATCATAAGGATGGTGACTCTAATGTGTGGAGTTGGGTGTCACTAAAAAGCACAGACACTGATTAAAAATAGTTGCTGTGGGCAGACATGTGAGACCACAAAGCGGAAGAAGTCTAATCTTGATCCACATGTGTGTTTCATTTTTTTTAAGAAATGTGCTAGTGCCCATTTATTTACAGCAACAAGCTTAGCCATTCATTAGCAACCAAGGCTGGAGGAAATCATCTGATATTAATGACACTGGACTTTTCAAGTTGAATCAATGTATTCTTGAATGACTTCATCCTTAGTTGGTCATATTTATTCATAAAACAATGCCTAAAATTTATAAACAATTTCATTATTGGTAAGATGTATTAATACATTTTCACACTAATACTGAAGAGGAAAGTATACTTATTATTATATATCATAAATGATGGAATAAACTCAGAGTAGTTAAGTGATTGATCCTAGGTCTTATAGCTCTTGGTAAATTTAGTATTTTAATAACAAAGGCTTGGAATATTGTTTTGCCTTGGAATAAAGATGGAAACCACCAGAAAACCTTATCTAGGTCTCTTTCTTTGTGGCCTGTACATTATAGAAATGAAATACATCTCAAAATTAATTGTCTGTGCTGGATTAGCTCAGAAAACTGTACTATTATAAAGGTGTTTATCACAGAAATAAAACGTGCCCATCTTATTTTCTTCTGTATTCTGATGATAGTTACTTTCTATTAATTTGTTAAACTAAAAATACAACTTTTTAACATTTTCAATAAAAACATCAGCTAAAATAATTTGTAGAAAGTTATCATTTTGAAACTATGTTATTTGTTATGTATAATAAAACTATAACATCATGTATTAAAATAAGCATTATAACCTCTTGAGGGAGAAGATAGCTAGAAATCACTCTAGATATATTAATGTATACGGTATTTGCCTGACTCTTTAAATTTATCTTTAGTCTATTTAATGTCCATTTTCTAAAATATATCAGGATAGAACTTCTGTTGAAAACATGATTGCAAGTTGGAGACCAAAATCCTTGGAGACCAAGATTTTTCTGCATATTTTGGCATTAGGCAAATGCTTTTGATTCTGTCTGTCTCCTACCTCTCCCTTTATCTATACCTAGTTGGGTTAAATTTATTGTCTAAAATGTTATAATTTATCTTATGAAAATATTGCCAAGTTTTCCTATTTTGATGTTTGGAATGATAAGATGTCAATTCACGCTGAAGTCAAATATTTGCTGTATAACTGCAAAGAACAGTTGTTATACACTTTGTGAAATAGAGAAGGGTAAGACATAATGATGCTATATATTGATGTTATAGTTTATCTCGTACATGTTATAATAACTATATATGCTGTTCTGCCAAGATGAAACATTGGGGAAAACTAGACTGTTCTTGGTGAACTAGAACTTAAACTGAGACTTGAAGCTCTAGTTGGCTTTGAATAAGAGAGGTGCGGCTACTAAAAATGAGGAATAGGAAGAGACACGAGAAGAGAGTGGAATGAATAATATGGAGCCCATAGCAAGAGGCTGGGATTCTGACTCCTGTGTGGGGCAAGATAGCGACTTCAAGGGGATGAAATCAGTAGGCTCGAGTCCCATAACCTTTAGAACATGGACTTACACTCATCTAAGAGCTGAACCTGGTCAGTATGTGAAACCAGGATGTTTGACTGCTGGAAGCAAAGTGTCACATTAATCAGGTTCAGAGATAAGTGTAAGTGATATTGGAGAGAGACTGCCAACAGGACTCCACACAGTAGACAATAAAAAAAAAACAAATCTAGGAAGAAAATTAGTGAAGTCAGTTTGGGAGAGCTAGAATTAGGGAGGACACACATAGGGTTAATAAAATGTAAATTGAATCAATATAAGGTTGCTAGTAATATAAAAACAGTTATTTAGGTTTAAGGTTCCCCAGCATGCAATAAGGAAACATGCTCCACTATGTTCATAGCAGCCTTATTTATATTAGCCAGAAGCTGGAAAGAACCCAGATGTCCCTCAATGGAGGAATGGATACAAAAAATGTGGTATATTTACACAATGGAGTACTATTCAGCTATTAGAAACAATGAATTCATGAAATTCTTAGAGAAACGGATGGAGCTGGAGAACATCATACTAAGTGAGGTAAGTCTCAAAAGAATAGCCATGGTATGCACTCACTGATAAGTGGATATTAGCCTAGAATCTTGGAACGCCAAAGACACAATCCACATACCAAATGATGTCTGAGAAGAAGGAAGGAGTGGACCCTGGTGCTGGAAAGGCTCAAAGCATCAGTGTAGGAGAATACCAGAACAGGGAAGTGGGAAGGATGGGGGAACAGGGGGAGGGGGAAAAGGGCATGTGGGACCTTTGGGTGGCGGGGGACAAGGAAAAGGGAAATGAAATGTAAATAAAGAATATATCCAATAAAACAAAAAAGGAAGACGACTTCAATGTCTTACCAGTACATAGCTAATAAAGGAGTGCATCGCCTTTTGTATTCTGGTTTAGGTATCATTCCGTACAGTGTGACACAGAGCCAGAAGGCAGAGCTCAATATGTGAACGTGGCTCCTAGAGCAACCAAGACATCACGGAAGTCAAACCTGCCATTCATCAGGCCTGAACTTGAGAGTAAATACAAGAAGAAAGAAATGCTGGCCGTGAACACTTAGACTCAGGAAGACACATTCAGTCTTGGTGTGATGGATGTCAGTGGCTACTTGAGCACAGAGGCAGTAACATCTGGGCAGCTGTTGATGAAAACTTCTCAGGCTCTGACATACTGGATTAACTTGAAGAAGAGAGAAAAACCATGTCCAGCTGAGGCCGATAATACTGTGAAACAGCTGTTCAGTGTGAAGTCATTGACACAGTGACATCATTTGTGAGTCAGTTTCAGAAAGGCTGTGGGAATGGAGGTTTTAGTGCCTCAGGCAGAACTATAAGAGGGAGTAAAGTAAGTTAGAAGGGCAGAGCACCCTTTTCTCAGAGAGAACATGGATGAAAGGAAAGATCCATCATCAGAGAAAGACTCAAGATATCACTTTTATTTAAAAGGAGAGCCACTTGATCATTTTTATTTCCATGAATAAGTTCAGGCGGAAACACTTCTGTGCTTTTAGGACCAGGTAGAGTAGCACTTCTGAACAGTTTTTGTCTTTTGTAGGTTAGGGACACATTTGCTTTAGAGATCAATGAGTGTTTTTTATCTCCTTTCTTTTGTTGTGATTAAAAACACTCTAACCAAAAGCAGCTACAAGGCGGGGTGTATTTGGCTTATGCTTCCACCTCTAAATCACCATCCTTCAGCAAGGAAAATCAATGCAAGCACTTGATTAGGAACTTGAAGCAGAAATCATGGAGGAATCCTGCTTGCTGGTTCATGCTCAGTCATCTGTCATATGCAGTCCTAGATTCACCTGCCTAGGGATAGTATCTCCCGCCGTGGGCTGGGTTACCCTATACCTGTTCACAAGGAAGAAAACCCTCCACAGATGTACTGAGGGGTAAGCTGACAGGCGTTTCCTCAATCAAGGATTTCTTCTCAGACAACTCCATGTCATGTCAAGCTGACAATTGAAACTAACTGGGACAATGAGTCCTCCCCATCCCTGTTTTGCTCTTATTGAACAAATTTAAAGTTAACATTGATCAAAACACACATAGGGGGTTTACGGCGTCTCAGGGAACACATTCCTAAGTCTTTTTTAGTTCTGCTCCCAGCCTTTCTTCCCATTTTGCCTTAATTCTGACGCCTCATTGCCTCACCTTTCCACTCTTTTTTTCTTTCTTCCCCTTTATAACTTTATATTTCATTTGTCATCCTTTCTAGACTGAGACATGGATAAAAATACACCAGTTCTAAGTGTATTGCCTGCTTCAGGATAAAATTAGCATCTGTTAAGTAGATAGAGTAGATTAAGCTTTAAGCTTGTATTACAATGAGGAAGAAGAATGTTTAGGATGGTTTAGGATGATATGATGCGATTTAGCAATTAGGCAAACTCAATAAGTACAGAAAGAGAAGAAGGCCTGGGGTGACTCTAACCAGTATCAATCGGGTGGACAGAACCAAAGCAAAAACCAAAACTGGGAATAATGCAGGTTTGTGGGGAAAAAAAGATTTTTCTAATTGTCTATCATAGGTAAAAATCTTCAACTTTGTACCAAGGAGCTGTTCTTGAATTTATGTGGAAGGGGCAATGCTTCGGAGGGGGCGGGGAAGGTTTCATTCATTCATAATGACAGTATTGCTTTAGAGATTCCTCTGTGGAGGGTGGTTGCTCACATTCATGCTGGAGTGAGCTAGTATCTTTCTCTAAAAATAAACATTAGATTTTCAGTTCTGTTTTTCAGCATGACCACTTCCTTTAACTTTAGTCTTTTTTTAGGGCATTTTTCAATACCGATATTTTGGACAGTACATGCGTGGGCACGGGTATCTTGGGTGAAATGAGAGTCAAGAATAAAAAGTGGTAAGAAATGAAAACTCTCTCCAAGCTTTTGGAAATATGCAGTACTTTTCTGTTATCTGCAAACACCCTGTAAGGTTGATGTGCTCCTTCTGATTCACATCTTTTTAAATAGCAAAATATGGGCATGCAACAAAACAAAACATGGCATCTCATCAATGAGTACAGTTAGGCTCTGCATCAGCTAAAGCTTTAACTTAAGTGAAAAACAAAAATGGGCAATGATTGTATTAACATGGAGTGTAAACTAAAAATGATAGGCAGTAATAAATAAAAATTGTGCATTCATGTTCAAACAGTGGAGAAATATCTTTCTCCAAACAGTGGTATGAGAATGAATAAAGTTATCTTATCATATAATCTGCAGTTATGTGACTAAGTGAGAAAGGAATATACACAAACAACGTGAGCCTGAGTGCCCAGAGGGTCATTGTATTTTGTTAGATTCTTCTGCTCTCAATTTTTGTCACACTCTTATTGGGATCTGACTAAAGAGACACTTTCTAGAGACAGTGACACCAGTGGACCAGGTTTCGGGACCAGAAGGAGCACACGAGTCTGGGTTGTTAATCCAGTGAAGAGCAGATCTATAAAATATTTTCATGTACATCTGTGGTATTACATGGAAGAATAATTTTATGCGTTTTGCAGAATTCTGGGGGAATATACCAAAATCAACAGGCGTTAAAAACAGTAGTTATTAGGAATCAGTGCCAGTGTATGTAGAATTGTAGGTGCTGGTTAAAGGGGAGAAAAAGGTCAGTTCCCATCCTGACCAGGTAAAGCTGTGACATTTAAATGAATGCTGGGAGGAGTGGGCTAACATACACTGGCAAATATGCTCACAACAGAACAACAACTAGTAGAAGTTATAGGGGGCGGGTACATCATTTACGACCATTATTATTGTGTATATTTGAAGCAGGCTTTCCCATTCCTAGTCTCCTGTCTGAGGAAAACATACTTAGTTTTTAATATATGTTCTAGTGGCTATAAATGCTCACAAGCAGAGTATCAGAATCTCTTAAAGTTTTTTTTTTTACAAGTTTATAAGTTTATTCATGGTACTAATATTCTTTACTGTCAATTTATGATCTATTGAGATTATATATGACTTTGCATTTAATTTCTTTTTGACGCACAAAATAATTAAGCAACCGATAGCCTTGGGTACTTCCTTTTAGCCAGTGACTAAATAGTCTTATTTATAAAGTGTGTTCTGTGGGTGGCAGTAAAAAAGAAATATGAGAAGGAAAGAGGGGTGGTTAACACCCCTGAAAGATCATTGCCTTTCTTTGTTTTATAATGAACTCAAGGGGAAAAGATACCTCATCCCCTGTCCTTTACTCTTTCCAGAGGTTTCTCAATGACTGGTGCATTCTTACCTTTTGAATAACCACAGACTGAAGGGAAGGAGTCATGTAGCTTATGGCTACATCCTGTTGAGATGAGAGTGATGGCGATTGTGGTCATTTGGGGTAGTGGGGTAGTTCCGTATGACCTCACGTCTCTCATCTGCCTGATGGCTCAGGAGGTTGTCTGGCCACTGAATACAGTCAACAGGAAAACCTCTTGTACATTATGTGAAAAGAAAGCCAGGTTGGAGTAATTAAGCAGAAGAAAAAGGCAAACTACATTAAAAGAGGTGAAGACACCCCTGTCCCCCAACACGTGTATCCTAGTCCTGGCTTATTTAGAGTATGGTGGGTGAATCAGAGATGCCCCCACCCCCAGCCCCATCTCTCAGAGTCTTCACTTTATTTGGTGTATACGGTAACAGGGTTTCCCAACGTCCCTCTTTGTCTCATTTTGGGTTATAACAATGCCCTCCAGTGGTTGCTGTCAATGTCAGACAATAACTTACAATCATTTTACAGAAAGTCTCTTCAAATACTGTTAGTAAAAATATCAGATCGTAAAAATATCATTGTATATTTTTTTCCTATCAGTGTCTAAAATATTCTTATGTGTTAAGAATGGTAGAAAAAAAGTATGCACAAGTAAATAAAGCCACTTGTGCCCGGTTAAATAGACTGGTTCGCCCAGAACCTGTAGTAAACCCAGAGTTATATGGCCAATGTTGCTTAGAGCCAAGTTTTTTAAAATTTCCATTTCTTAACTCTTTCTGAAATGATCGCTTGTGGAAAACTATGAATTATCATAAGAGTTACACTGTCAGTTCACAAGAGGCAGCGACTCAGAGTCTCTGTTTCTTGTCTCTCACAGCAGGGTCCTTCTGTGTACTCTTAACTGAGAAATGATCAGCCCCTCATATATCCTTCACCCATCGTCTTTTCTAATTTAGCATACCTGATTATTGAAGAGAAAGAAATGACAGTGGCGGCCTTTAAAGACAGTTGGGTCATACTTTAGTGATGCGAAAATCCACAGAGAGGTCGCATGACACCTCTGATCTTCACTATTCCCCCAAATGAGATAAGAAAAATGATTTGCTGACAGCAAGTGTGTGTCACAGATGCGCAAGAGCTGTGTCCTGCTCACACTCCCTGCCAGGCTGCACCCCTGGGTCACTCTCTGTAAGAGCACAGACTCAAGGTAGATCGAAGCATGGCACCCCTCAATTGCAGCATCACAAAACTCTGCATGGTTTCCTGCCACCTTTTCCTCATCCACATTTTTTGAGAATATAATATATTACTTTCCCCCTATTTTCTTAAGTGTTAGGTTAGCACTAAAGTCATGGGTCATTGTGACATAGTCATGCATATATGTTAATTACTTGGTTCTCTGTTTCCCTCCTCTAGGGGCCGCCATGCTGATCATCCCCCCTCTATTGCTGCTCCCCTTTCTGTTTTTAAAAGTTTTTATTTATTTATTTATTTATTTATTTATTTATTTATTATTTATTTATTTATCTCCTGACCTGTATGATTCTAATCATCTCCTGAAGGATCGAGTTAAACGTTCAATAATTTATCTGGAACTGGGCAGGACAGGGATTGAACACCAGTCTTCACACATTAGAAGAAACAGATACAAAGATTTGTGGAATCAGAAAACTATGTCTTCCAGAGCCAGACCGAAGGACTTTAAAACCTGCCCCATTTGATAGCAGGGTGAGCTTAGACAAAATGCCTACTTGCCAATCATTAGTCCACTTGGAACATGTTTTAACAGAGAAATCTGGACCAAAAGTGTTGTGAGCGAAGGGAGAAACCCCAGGGAAAGACTTCTGATTGGTGCCCAAAATATGGCAGGTAGTACAGGGACAGGACAGCTCGCTCCTGTCTCCTATGACTTCAGGTCATAGGAGAATAATGTGGATCTCTGAACTGGGAGGTGTGCTCCCTGTGCTACAGACTTTGTGCTGCGGCAGAAGTTGGTTTGCTTTTTTAGCTTATAAGAAATGAGTTCTGAGTGTTCTCCAGTGGTCTTTCCAAATCTACACGGCTGTAATTCTTCTGAGTCTATAGGAACTGGTAACTACCATCTGTATTTACATTATCTTTCTTGTGACTTTTTCTTCACAGCACTGGGATTTCCCCTTGGATTAAAGAACGTTTTAGCATATTTTGAAAGTCATAAAGCCGGGAAGCTCCTTGGTGCCAGGTATTTTTTTTTTAACTTTGTTACCCCAGTAACTGTGGAGTTTTGCAATACAATGTCTGTAAAACCTAGTTTGTTGTTAACATTCCACAGGCTGGGCACTAAGCAACTAGCTTCCCTGGCCATCCTTTATTGGACACATCGTGCCCGCTAGGAAGTGTTCTTCTTCCACTGTTGGGAAGCCCGGGGTGTCAGAGATGTTAAGCAATGTGCCCAACGTCTCGTAACTGGTTATAATGCCAGGACATAGGCTGGCTTTGTCAACTCTGATGAGGCCTTCTATCCAGGCTGTCCCCACAAAAATGTGAAGTATGCTATGTTTAGGAAGACAAACTGAGTGCTGTAGGAAATAAACAGCGAACTTACTGAGTTTGACTTAACCAGGATAATCTTCTTTCCAGTGTATGCCTTGGCAGCATTACCAGGCATTTAAGCTGGGTTCAGGTAAATTGATGCCCATTTTGCTACAAGGGAATTTTTATGTGTATTTAGGGCTGTGCCTCCGAAGCTTAGAACAGGGCTGGAATGCAAATGGCGGGCAGCCAACATGCATTAAATTGCTAACATTCGAGATGCAAATTTGCTCAATTTCTAAAATGTAGGAGTCATTTATTATGACAAGCCAAAAGTTCTATTGCTTTCCATGTGTTCATAATTTGGGGGAGCGTGGATATGCATTTTAATACCATAATGAAGGAATGTATTCTTCAAGATGATTACTTTCCTGTTCAAGCCTAAAATGAGGACAGGGTAATAATCAGATTGCCCTTGGCCTGCCTTCACAGTGCCTGACGTCATTCTTGATTCCTTACACGATGGACAGATTCTTGTGTCTGTTATCAAAATGAATCAAGTAACCCCACCCCTTTGCTTCTTTCTCATGCTTGTACTTGGTCAGTGTTAGGCAAACTTGTGACCCATAATAGCATGGCATAATCTTTTTGTTTCTAGGGTTTCAGCCATTCCTTCAGAGTCACACTAGTAAAATACAGATCTATGAACAATTGTGTATATAACAAATATATTTCTAGGGCCCACGCCCTGTTTGTTTGTGTGGAGCTGGTGAGTTCAAAGCCTTTGGCTAGGCTAGCAAGCTTTCCAGGGAGGAATTGATTAAGAGGCCCTGAGGTAAATTTCTTCTTTCATCAATATAAATTGATTTTGGTCTTCAGGCCCGTCAGCTGATCAGATGAAGAGCATCTGCATTCCTGAGGACACTATCCTTTATTTAAACTACAAATGGTGATCATAGCTACACATGTATTCTCACCCCAGGGTCTTGATTAGTGTTTAAGTGAATAATTGTGTACTTTAGACTAGCCAACTTGACAAACATGAAAGTGATATCTTTTGAAAGTTGCCAACATTGTAGAATCATGTACTTCCTTCTTCTCCCTCTTTCTTCCCCTCCTCCTTGCACCTCTTACCATCAAAGTGTCTTTCATGGGTTATTAGGTTAAGCCTAATTTTGGACTGTCTCACATCTCTAGGAGGTAACAGGAGCTAAACTAAAGGTTTCAGTTACACAAGGGAAGTTTAAAAGAATTTAAATCTGCTTTTTTCAGAGAGTATTACAGGAAGCACTTCTAGAAATTTTCTACTTCATAAAACACAACTGGGAAAATAATTTCTGTTGAGATTTTAGTCCCAGTATTTCCTGCTCTCTTAAAAGTGAAGGAACTCTTAAAGGGGCTCAAGTTCAGCTACTTCTACTTATCAACTGAAAGGGGTTTCTCTAAGCAACCAAATATATCCTTAACTTCTTAAATTCATTTCCTGATCTCTTTTCAATGTGAGGATGAGCAGTCTTGATATCAAAAGTCAAAGCTCGTTCCATGTTCATTCTAGCAAACTTTCTATGTGTTAATCCATCTGTCTCTGAAACCATCCTTTGATAATTTCAGTTTAGTTCACAGTATTCATTCTCAGAGTCCATGAGTGGCTTATGTTTCTCTTGAGGCTGTGTCTTCCCCTAACTTTTACATGTGTCTCTGAAGCTTGTTTCTTGTCCTGTCTTGTGTTTCCCAGCAGTTATCCCTACTTCCTATGGATTCTGGGGAGAAGAATGGGATGGAATAATTCCTCAATCCTTGAGTTCCTGCTTTCTAATCTTTGGAGGCTTTACTTCATCTCCTGTACTTCAACAGAAAAGCTCTTATATTACTCCTCAATTAGTAATAACAATGGAAAATTGTGTTTGTTTGAACAAGGCATTCAGTAGGCAAGCAGATGCTACAAGGGAAATAAACATCTCTGTGTGTTTGCTGGGAAAGCTAATGAACTGAAATTATCAAAGGATGGTTTTTAGAGACAGATGGATTAACACGTAAAAAGTTTCCTAGAATGAACATGGGACGAGCTTTGACTTTTGATATCAAGACTGCTCGTTGTGTTTTTATATCACAGTAAATCAAGAAGCCTCAAATGAGATAATAATGCCAGAATCCCATGGTTTACTCCCTGCTTCTATTTCTTCTGTGTATTCTTCTTTTCTTCTGTATGTAAAGCTTTCCCCCGGAGTGACTTGCTAATAATTTCTCATATACCTCTTATTGCCTCATCTGGCATTCATCTGTCACCTATGACTGGATTGTAATCTAATCTGAAGAACATACAGACCTTCCATCAGATACCCAGCACTCCCCAGTAAAGCATACTTTGCTAGACACAAAGGGGGCACATTAGTGGTGCAGATTGTTGCTATGATAAACTATAACCAAAGGGCAGTCTTCATTTAGGCGAAATCAGCATCTCTGAAGACTTCCTGATCTGTGGACAGCTGCTGCTGAGTAGAGGGGAAAAGTTCTCCGTTTCCTCAATGTCTAGCTTCCTGAAGGATTGGACAATTGGAAATTCCTAATTTCACACTGTCTGACCAAATTACAGAAAACACTAGTGTTTGAACTTTGATAGGCTAAAAGATATTTTCTTTTCTTTTCCTTTCTTTTTCTTTTTAACAGATATGCATGTATATCAGAAGTGATGCAAAATGAGCAAGTAACCTTGCCTTCTGATATTACAGTATACTTTTTTTTTTAACCATTTGGTAAACTACATAGGTCTGCATTAGTGCTACAATAAGACCCGGTTTTGACAGAGATGAGATAGAAGGGTCCTGAATTTTTCATTAACTATGTACGTGTGGGTGAAGTGAAACAAGTTGTTTAGGAAACTAAAAGTAGACTGTTGGATGCCAAATAAGTGGCAAGTGTGTTCAATGACTTAGTGTCAGTGTCAGATAAGGATAGGCTGTCAGAAAGGAAAAGAACGACAGAAATCACCAAAGATAAAGTAAAGGTGAAAGACCAGGGACATTTATTTCAATTTTCCTAGTCTACTGAAACATATTCAAACTACTGGAAGCAATTTTCTCTGAAATATTGAGTGGAGTTTTTCTGATTTCCAGCGTGGGCATAATAGTTCACCAAATTGCACCACGAAGTATGAGATAATGAGGCAGATGAGTGGCTGATGGGAAAATTGGTTCCTCGGAGTTGTTCTGCAGAGCTAGGAGAAGGCAGTTTACCTGATACTGAAGAGTCACTGGCTGCACACCCACAATGGAGGGTTGTTTAACAGAACACGCATACAGGATGATCTGTCTTTTCTGTTTCAACTTGAGAAACTTTGAACTGCAGCTTTGCTTTTGATGTGTCATTTTCTATATATTAATGGACATCTCCAATGTATTTAATGAAAACAGGACAGCCTGCAATACTGTTTTTCTAAGGAACTGCATTAGCAAAGCATTGTTGAAATATCTCCAAATTGTAATTTAGCTTTAGACAGGAAGACAGCTGGAATAATCTATAAAAGTCTAAGGCAAGCAAATGCTGTACCTACTCACAGCTTCTTAGCTAGTGACTTTATTACTTGAGTCCCCGTGGGTAAAACCACTTAATCTCTTTGTATTGTGGATTTTCCATCTTCTATTTGGAAGAGTTTAGACCCCTCTTAACTCTCCTCTACATCTGACAAATCTGTTGCAGACAGCAGAATACAATAAAGCAGGGTTGTTTCCTTTCCACAGAGAAGACTTGAGATAACTTTAACAGTAAGCAATGTGTACTTTTTCATTTCTTTCACAGGTCATGTTTTCCTCCCACATGCTAGGAGAGTGGCACATTACATTTTTAACAGAACCTTGTGGACTGAATAATATTCTCTCTGTATGGTGAGTAGTCCTCAGAGACTTTTATAAGTCGTCTCCAGATTCAGATGCTAGGGAATTAAAGAGATATCCATTGTATCAGGGACACAAATAAAAGGATGGGCTTAATTTGAGGAAAGGTGAAGAAAATGGTTATAATCAAAACTTTTCCTGGAATGAATTTAAGCTACCCTTATTAGAGCTTTATTTTCTATCATGATTATGTGCTATGATCATTTTTGATAAATGGAAAAGTTATGTAATCTAGGCAATGGGGATTCATCTTTGGAAAGAAACCTGGTGGAAATATATCACTACCCTGCCTCAAAAGCTGGATGAATAAGACCTCAAATGAGAGAAACAGAAACCATGGGCTGTAGAAAAAAGGCTCTGAAGCCAAAGAAGTAGGAAGAATGTGACAGGAAGAGGCTGCGTTCTGACCACAAGAGGAGTCATCAGAATCTCCCTTTGCTCCGTTTCCATGGAGTTTTCCTGGAGAAATGACTGGCAGAAAGCATTTGGCCTCTCTCTTTAGCCCAAAGCAAAGTCTGTTTTTTTAAATATGGTCCATGAAAAAGAAAATCACAGTAATGATGAGGAAGGTATTTAAAGGATAGGGGTAATAACTTTTACTGATTTTTTTAGAGCGATCTTTACAGTATACATGGAGATACTGGCAGTCACTGAGGATGCTGGATGGTGGAGAAATATGAAGTGCTAAAGTAACATTACCATTTTAACCAAGAAGCCTGAGGAATTGAAGGTCATAATTACTAAGCTATGAGTCTGTACCTTCATCAAAGTCACACACACACAATTTAAATTTGGCAATGTGCCTATACTAAATACTATCAGGGAGATAAGCTGGTCTGCACCCCTCCTACCCCCACCGACTCTACCCCAGTTCAGTCAAACAATGACTGAAAGCTGTGGTGGAGTATCTCTGTTTACTTGTATGTTAAAGAAAATACTTGTGAACCTAAAAATGGCCGGTACTCTTGAATAGTGCTCCCTAGAGAAAGAAACGAGAATTTGTCAGTAGATAGAGTATTATCTTTTGTTTTTTCCATGTTACTACAAAGTCTTGCTAAGTGATGTTCTAAGCTAATGAAACTATTGGATCTTGATTTTAAAATGTCCCACCTCAGCGTCATGTGATATACTTTGTGTGTGACAGTGGTGTCTCCAGAAGAATCATTCATGGGATTAATTTTGGCATTTCTGGAATCATGGCTGTAATCATGTTTTAATCATCAAATGTTTATGGAGAAGCTACAGTGAGCTGATGATGTGTTTCACCATGAAAGTGTTCTTTTATATTGCATTTTACACACAAGCAGTTGACAATTAATCTCAACCCTGGGAAAAATTTCATTCCAACTTCTCTAAAACTCATTTTCATTGTAAACTGCAGAGAATAAGCCTTATTGTATGAGGTTCTTGTCAACACTGCAATTGACAGTGTAGTGGTACAGAGATAGGGAACCCAAGAATCCTACAGGAATTAATTTCAGGAGCTATTTTCTTATTTTTCATGTTGAATAAAGTGTTTGGAGTAAAACCCCAAAGTCCCTTCAACAACTTCTGTCCTCTGCCCAGGACTCATGAAAACATAATTAATTCAACATAAACCGAGCAGTCTCAGGGGTTTATGCCTTGACTTTCATATCTTTGCCTTTGCCTGTTTGGGCTCTATGCATAGGCTTCTACAGTGTTTACATTCTATGTTATCCTGAAATTTGGTTGATATGACTGAACCTATCGCACTTTCCAGAATTAATGGAGTTTTTTTTAATACCTTTCTTAGTTCTCAACTGAATTCCTAATTATCTGGGTTCATAATTTCTATCCACCCATTTCTTTTTGTCCAATCCATCTTTCTTTATATCCATTCTCATATCCAGCAGCCCATTCTATTTCTAGGTGCTATTGTGGAAGACCTGTTAGGTGGTCTCCATATCTCCTTTAAAAGCAAGTTTTCTATTTTATTAAGCCCTTTCTTGTAAGGGCAAACTTGCTCAACTGACCAATGTATTATGTTAATTCTTCATTTCACTATTCTTTCAATATCAAGTTCAGTCTCTTTTACTGGACACCCCTGGACTTCCTGTGCCTTGGGCTTTTTCCACCCAGCTCATCACATCTCCACAATTACTTCAGTGAACAGTCATTTCCCTAGTATTGAAGCGGTTCTGCCTCCGAATATCTCGCTTATTTGTTCTGGGAATAGATTAAGGCTGGATTTTGACTGAACTGCTTCCTCTATCCTGTTGCCAAATTTTAGCTACAATCATCACATGGCTGAGATAACACTTTCCTTTTTGGAACATATTTCACCCCACTAAGGCACAAGCCATATTTATACAGCAACTATTTATAAGTAGATTCATTTTCAGTGAAATTTGTGTGTGTGTGTCTGTGTATAGCCTAGGGCATTTTATAATCCAGGAAGCTCTCTATTTATATCCCCAGAACTTTGCTGCAATTCTTAAGTTGGTATTACAAATTTATGGAAACAATTTAAACATCTACTATATATTGAATAATGAATTTTTTTTACTAGTTTTCAATTAGAATTTAGTATTTCCATTAGCTTTTAATGTAACAATCACATAAGTGCTAAAAAAATACATTGCTACAAAAATCTAAGCAATATATTTTATTTTACCTTATAATTTATGTGGCACTTCTAAATTCATACTTTTCATTCTCATTTTAATATTCTAAATAATAAATGTTGAGTTTGTTACCATATATAAATAGATCTACCTGAAGACCCAACAGTACCTTGGGAATAAACCCAAAAGATGCCTCACCATGCCATAGGGGCATGTGTTGCACTATGTTCAAAGTGGCCTTGTTTGTGACAGCCAGAAACTAGAAACAACCTAGATGTCCCACAACAGAAGAATGGATACAGAAAATGTGGTTCATTTACACAATGGAATACTACTCAGCTATTAAGAATGAGGACCTAGTGAGTTTTGCGGGAAAATGTATGGAACTAGAAAATATCATCCGGAGTGAGGTAACCAAGACTCAAAAGGACATGCATGGTACATACTCACTAATAAGTGGATATTAGCCAGGGAAAAAAAAGTACACAATATACAACATACAGTCCACAGAATTCAAAAAGGTCAACAAGCTAAAGGGCCAAGTGAGGATTCCTCAGTCCCACTTGGGAGGGAGAAGAAAAAAACCACAATGAGGGGGAAGAGAGGGACCTGGGAGGGAAAGTGGATGGGGAGTGGGTAGAGGGAGACATGATCTGGTATTGGATGGGGGAAGAGGGCTGAAGTCCCGAGGGTGAGCAGAAAGAATGGAAACAGGCAACCTCAGGAGATGGGAGGTTGGGGAACCCTCCAGAATGCGCTAGAGAACCGGGAGGTGAGAGACTCTCAAGATTAACAGGGAGGGACCTTGGATGAAATGCCTGACAGTGGGGAAGGGGAACTTAGAGAACCCACCTGAGAAGTGAGGGAGGGGGTTTGCCAACTCACAGTCAAAACTCTGACCCATAATTGTTCCTGTCTGAAAGAACTGAAGGAATGGAAATGGAGAAGAGCCTGAGGAAAAGGAGGTCCAGTGGCAAACTCAAAGTGAGATCCAGCTCCAGGGAAGGTTCCAGGACCTGACACTATTACTGAGGCATGGAGCGCTCACAAAAAGGGACCTATCATGACTGCCCTCTGAAAAACCCAACCATCAGTTGAAAGAGTCAGATGCAAATATTTGCACCCAACCCTGTGGTTGAATTGGGAAAGGATGGCGGAAAGCTGTGGAGGAGGGTGACCCTGTAAGAGGACCAGCAGTCTCAATTAATCTGGACCCCCAAGATCTCTCAAACAGTGGACCACCAACCAGGCAGCATACACCAGCTGATATGAGGTCCCAAACACACATACAGCAGAGGACTGCTGGGTCTGGGTTCGGTCGGAGAGGATGCACCTAACCCTGAAGAGACTGGATGCCCCAGGGAGTTTAGAGGTCTGGTGGGTGGGGACATCCTCATGGAGACGGGGGGGGGGGGAGGAAGTATGGGATGTGGACCTGTTGAAAGGTGGACAGGGAGGAGAATGGAGTCTGGAGTGTAAATAAATAAATAAATAAATAAGTGATTAAATTAAAAAAATAGTCAAGCTAATTCTAGTACAAAGAATTCTAATTCTGTTTTGTGGATGGCTTATCTCCAGGCATTCATGCAGAGGTGTTTGCTGGGCTTTTTGCTTTTGCTTCCCTTTCATAGCTCCCTGATTCAGTTCTTCTGCTTTTAAATTTTATTTTAAATTTTCCTTTGCAGTTGACTAGTTATCTGAATATTTCATACCATGCAGTTTGATCATATTCATCTTTCCTTCTCAATCTCTTCTCAGATCCCCACCCTTTCAGTACCCATTTAACTTCTTGTTCTCTCTTTTTTAAAGTACAGTTAAGTACAGTGTGTATCTAGCATGCTCTCTTGGCTGTGTAGTTTTCCACTCAAGTGTCCTGGACCTATCTGGGGCCACACACTTCAAACAATGGGCTCTCTCTCTCTCTCTCTCTCTCTCTCTCTCTCTCTCTCTCTCTCTCTCTCTCTCTCTCTCTCCCAATAGCTATCAGTTGTTAATAACTTCCCAGCCATTCACCTCCCCTCTCCATACTAGGATTTTCTTCTGGCTTGAGCTTGCACAGGTCTTATATACACTTTCACAATGTCAAATGCATCTGTTCTATAGTCGAAAAACGCTGCTTTATTGTTGTCATTTATCACCTCTATCTCTTATAATCTTTCTTACCCCTCTTCTCAATGATCTCTGAGCCTTAGGAGGGGTATATGATATAGATGTCCATTCTAAAACAGAACATTCATCGTTTTCTTATTTCCTGCACCTTCACCAATTATGGATCTCTGTGTTAATTGCCATCTACTGAAAAAAAAAGAACCTTATCTAATGAGGGTTAAGGGATACATTATGGGTATAATAATGATAAGTCATTAGCAGTTGGCTTCACACTGTTCATTTAGCAGAACAATACTCGTAGGCTAGTCTGTCTAGCCTTTGGTCCTGATAATGGTGCCAGATATGAGTTTCATCTTGTGAAATGGGCATAACCCCAATCGGAAAGTAGATGGTTACTCTCATGACACCCACACCTATTTGGAACCAATAAACATGCAGTAGCAGGCCAGTCGACATTATAGCTCTCACAGCTGTGACGTCTGATTGAGTTTATGCCTTTTCTTACTTCCAGCTTAGAATCTAGAAGATTTCCTATTTGCTTGGAGGTAAGGTCATTTTAAGATGTTTTAAGATGTGATTGCTCTGTGCCCTCTCTCTCCAGATTCACTTCTCAAGTAGTTCCCCAGTGTCACCTTTCCCATTCCCAGATTCAACACATTTTTCCTCTGCAGTGTTTCCATACTAGCCAGTCTACTGATAGTAGACTAGTGATAGTCTACTTGACTATCACACCTGTAGTTTTAGCATTCTTTTCCTATTTTTTGACTTCTTGAAAGTGACTGTCCTAGTGTCAATCTAGCCTTCACAGATCCAACTTGCAACATTTTAAGGATGGATAAAGCAAGAAAGTTTGCCCAGTGATTGTCATTATTATTGGGTTATTTTTGTGTGCTGTTTTTTGTTTGTTTGTTTGTTGAGGCTGAGTTTCAACATGGCACCATGTTTTTTGAAGAAAGTATCCTCAAGTACTCAAGGAAAGCAGGACCTGTAACTCTGGCACCAATGAGTTACCAAGGTAACTATTCTTCCTGATAATTCTCGCCTTATAGTGGGCATTGGTTAAATTTCTCCTTAACCCACCTTCAGAATAGACAATTCTGCCCATTTCTTTTTATTTCATTTTATCGTTATTCACTTTTTTCTTTTCTTCAGAAATCAAACAATCTGTCTCCATTTGACACTTCATCTGTCAATGATGGGTTCTTTGTCAAATGCTTAGAATCTCATAGTTTGAAAATGGAATTCAGTGTTCTTTAATTTTACAGATGATTACTATCCAGCACCCATCCTCTACTAGAGTAGCAAATTCACAATAGTGGAAATATATGGAGAGTGACTCAGCAAGTAACTAAGTCATTCTAATCCATGAAGTTCAACAGATTAATCTACCAGATGTTAGCCAGCAAACCCCAAGGCCATTACATATTTTTCAAAGGGTTTAAAAGTTAAGTAAGAAGCCTAAGCAAGCTGAAACATTTTCAGAAAAGTTAACTATTATGAAAACAGGCATCCCTGAGAGACATTTTGACAATGACTTAGGAAATGTATCCCCTATTTTGTTGTATCATCTAGACGCACAATGTTTGTTGTAAGGTTGTTGAATACCAATTCTGGAGCCAGGTTTAGTGGTGCATAATTATAATCCCAGTACATGAGATTACATGAGTTTAAACAGGAGGATCTTAAATCTGAGGGCAGCCTGGACCACATAGTAAGATCCTGTTTAGCAAATAAATAAATAAATGACACACAAAATAACTCAATAACAAGGACAATCAGTGGGTAAATTGGTTTGCTTTTCTCAAACTTGAAATAGTACAAGGTGACTCTGCGGACTTTATTCTATTCTATTTTGCCATTAAGGTGCATCTTCCAGAGCAAACTAAAATCTCACAGTCACTGATTATGTTTCCAGCTGGTCATGGTACTTAATTTTTGCCTATAAGTATTTGTTGTAAAGTTAATACATGTTCTCTTTAAAGAGATTTATTTCAGTTGAATTCTATTATATGACATTGACATTGCAATCTCTATTACTTAAGTAAGAGTCCTCAGATTATTCTTTTTTTTATTTTCTATATTCTATGTTTACATTCCAAAGGCTTTCCCCTTTCCCAGTTCCCACCCACCATAGTTCCCATAGTTCCTCTATCTGGAGATCTGGAACCTAACTGTTCCTTTACTAAATGTCTCAGTAGAGACAGGTGGTATTTTCCTGGAATGATCAGGCAGTGTCTATAATTTGTTACCTCAAAAGGGATGTTACAGCTAGAGAAATAGCTTTTTTAGGATATTTGGAGTGGAACACACCAATTGTCTGTCAGCAGTCAAACTTTTCACTAAGAGGATGAGCTCCTCAGTTCTGAAAGTGGACCGTGGACAGTATCTACTGCTACTCCTTGTATCTCTCACCAGATGTAACTACTTTAGAGTGAGTCTACTTGCATTTGGAAATAGTTATAGTACAACACTCAAAGATCCTTGCTTCTAGTGGATAGAAAAGAAGCTTGGTAGAGAAGAATTCTACTAATGTCCATTTGGTCGTGAGACCACCCCCCCACCTGCATGTATCGTTTTACTCTTCTCTCACAGATTTGAGATTCTGATCAACATCAACAGAGACAGCTTTGCCTCTTCCCTAGTGGGACAAAACGTGTCCACAGACTATAAGTTCAGGTTGTTTCTTCCAAACATCAACAAGACCCAACGAGTGGCCCAAGTTCCTGTAATTAGATGGCAAGTTGATCCAATTCTGGATTAAATTATTAAGTTCTTTTGACTTCCATCCCTATGTGCTCCTACCTCAACCTTTATAATTTTGGCCTCCACTATAATCCTTTAATTTTGTTTCTTAAATAATTCGAAACTACCTAGACAGACATTATTCCATAGAAGAAATTGGGATTCTGTAAGAGTTTGTCAACAGTACTGGTGATAGGAATTGAAGCAAAACATCTCTTCAATTCTTGTTTTGTAGAATGGTTTGCTTTTGAGCTCCATGTGTTCTGTCTTCTCAGGCCTTTAATTCTAACTCTGTGTCAGGGGAGTTCTCCACTATGACTTGAGCTTCATAGTACTCTTCCATTATCAAACTTTCTCGAAATGCTCAGAGCATTTGTCCTTATTTTTTATCAGTCTGTAAGTGTTCTCTTCTCCCTCAGACTTTCGCTCAGATTCTGGCCCCATATCAAGGACCACATAAATAACAGGCATCTGATTTCTTAAAGAAGCTCATGTTCTATTCAGTCCACCAATGCTTGGGATGCACTTGTACACCACAAGATATTTTCCCCATAGACCAAATGATTTCTTAAGCAGTTAATGGCCTTTTAGGAAGACTTGCCCTGATAATTTCACAGCCTGAATTTTCTTGTGTTCATCAAATTCCCATGTTAATCATGGTACATTTTCCAGACATCGATGGCACTGACTTGGAATTCTGACTCAGTCTTCATGATTGGCCACTTTTAACCCAAAACTATTTATATCAGTATGGGCTGTAGGACTAATTAAGGGTATGAGTGGAAAACGCATGTTTTACAGTTAACTTGCCCTCATAGATGGTTTCAAAATCAACTGCATATTTTCCCGTCCCTCATCTTCTTCCTGCTTTTAGTCCTTACCTCCCTTTTCTTTGGTGTTGTTTTTGGCATTTTCTGTTCTAAGTTGGAGCTGAAACACGCTGTTTGGATATTGTTCTCATTGATAACTTACATCCTCTTTTCCGGTCAGCTCTATCTCAAAGAACATCACAAGGTTAGAGAGATAACCCTTGCCTAATGTGGGAACAAAACAGACTATTCCTGATGGAGAGGTTGCTGTCTGTGTTTATTTTCAGAATCCCTATATCTTAAAAGAGATGAAATAGGGATTTGTTTATTTAAAAAGAGAAAGTTAATTTTTTTGTTGCTATTCTTGTATTTATCAGGATGATATTTCCTAGTTTTCTTAATGATTCCCAGATCTCTGCAGCTTTTATCTGTCAGTCTTCAAAATCCCAGTGTTGATCTCCTGGATATTCTTTAGACAGGAATTGCATCATGAGGCTTTGCATTGTCGGGTATCTTTGGGTAGTGTTTCTTCTAAAAGGAATCAGGGGGTCTTCATTTCCAGAAAAAGGAATAAAAGTCCCCCCAAAGCTCCGGGGAGTATTATAAAGCGAAGCTGGCATCTTCCTACATTCTCTTGTAAATATATATGTTTTTGTACATGCCTGGTTGTTTCTTTGCTTTTATCCCTTGCCATGTTATAATTCAAGAGATTCTCACTAGATATTGTTTCCTTTAGTTTCTCTGCCTTTAGGTCATAAATTAAATGAATTTTTTTTAAAAAAATTAATTACCCAGTCTCAAGCAACACAAATAATAGTAGAAGAGAAAATTAGATGAGCAGAAAGCTGCACTTTGTGGTTCTAGGTGGTTTAGAACTCACTCAATTAGAGAAAAATCACTTAATGCTTGGGGAGTGTCAACTGAGGTTTTAGTAGGGGACAGACAATGTCACTGCAAAGGCACCCCTCAAAGGGAATAAAAATGGTTTATCCTTCAGGCATTATTAGTGATCAAGGACTGTATATATAGATTCAGGTTTCCCTGGCAACATCTACCATCAAAGAGGATATAAAGGATATATACATACACACATATACATATCTATTATATAGGTTAATAGTTGGAAAACAAAGGAAGTCATAAGTCAAGGCATTTTCCAAATACAATGGTAAAGAACAAAAGTCAGCAAGTTAGAGCAAAGCAGGGAGTCTCCATTGTAGGTTTCAGATATTGACTATTATAACCTTAGTTTGGAGCTCGTGTAAGCTTGTAGTCTGCTAAAAATAAATTTCAAAGGTTTTAACTGATAGTCAAAAAATTATTATGTCAGACAGATGGCTGGGAAATGGAGGCAATAAAGGGAAACAAAAAATAGACAAAGATAATTTTGCTATCACAGTCGCCAATTCTCTGTTTCCACAATCCCGAAGTTCAGCCTAGTAGAATCTTTCGCACAGATTTGATGTATTTTCGGTCCTGGAAATCTAAACTCTGAGTTCCTAATTTGCTTCTTCCCTAGAACTCATAGGCAGTATTACCACAGCCACAGCCACCATGTCTCTTTTGGTCCAAGACCACTGAAGCAAAATAAATGAGACATGTATGCAATGGGATTTGTGTCAGAGTATACTTTTATAAGACTTGTAGTTCCAGTAATCAGCTAGTGGTTGGAACACTGAGTTGGTCCTAGGGATTGGATATAGGGATCTAACAGTAACCCTCACAAATCCACAGTGGTGAGTGATGGAAAGTCAAGAATTGTTGTGCCTGATCTAACCTATGAACTTGTTACCCTCCACTCTGTTGACTTCAATAAAGCACCTGCCTCAACAGGCAGCTGAACTCGGTATCAGCCATCCCCTGAAGGTACGTAAGCTAATTTGACTAAATTCCAGCCAAGAGAACTTTGATTTGATGCCACCCTTGATTTAGTTAATTTTCATTGTTAACTTGCTTGGATTTAGAAGCACATTGAAGATATATCACAGTGTGTCTGTTGTGGAGTTTTATTGTGATTGTTGAACAGTAGGAAACCCATCCTCAGTGTGGGCAGCAATATTTCAAATGCTAGAACCAGGATTGCATATAACAGTGGTTTTCCAACTTTCTAATGCTGTGAACTGTTAATACGGTTCCTCATAGTATGGTGACTCTGAACTATAAAATAATCTTGGTAATTCATAAATATAATTTTGCTATGTTATGAATTGTAATGTAAATATCTGTATTTTTTTCCATTGTCTTAGGTGACCCAGTGAGAGAATTATTTGACCTCCCAATGGGGTTGAAACCCAAAGATTGAGAACTTTTGGCATAAAAGGCTAGAATCACTAGCATTCTGTGATGTGGCCTACATCCTCATCTGCCAAGATCTGAGGTGTCTCTACAGCATATAAACTCTGCCATCCCTTTCCTCAATGACTGATGAAGCACTTTTAAACTCTGAGGCAAAATAACCAGGCCTTCCTTAAGTTGCCTCTGTCGGTTACCTGGCCAGAGCAATGAAAAAGTAAGTAGCAGAGTGCCTTGCATTAACCAAGATCCAGAGTCTTTCATTCTGCTGAGGTCTGAACCACTCACAAGGACCCAGCAAAAAGCACAAAATGTGTTAATCTCTCAGATTTTTGTTCTTTTTGGGGCACATAACCTAGGAAGACACAGGAAGAAGTTTAAATTGACAGACTTGGTGAGCATCTACTCTTGCTGGCAAGACCTCTCTAGAAGAGACAATTGTTTAAAAAGGAAGAAAGGAAGGAAGGAAGGAAGGAAGGAAGGAAGGAAGGAGGGAAGGAAGGGAAATATTTTAACTGAAGTTTTGGTTTATTTTTAAAAATTTCTGACTGATTTGAGCACACATATATGTATGTAGATAGACGTATTTCTTCATTTCCTTATTTTGTTTTATATATTGTGTGACATTTCACCCTGTTCTTTTCATAATTGTAAAAGTGTATGTGTGTGTATGTGTATATCTGAGTGTGTCTGTGTGTATGTGTCTCCATGTACATCTGTGCCGGTGTGTGCCACAACTTATGTGTGGAAATCAGAGGACAACTTTGTAGAATTAATTCTCTCCCTGCACTTTTATGTGGGTTCTGAGATTAAACTCAGATTTCTAGGAAAGTTCCATTACCTGATATGCCAGTGTATTAGCCACTGATTCTTTTTCCTTCTCTCTTAAAAATATAACTTTCACTGTCCACTCTCTTTCTTTTAACTCTTGAATATTATAATTTTTTCTGTGATCCATTTTTTCTACTTTTGTCTTATTTTTTTCAAAAGCATAAAAATATGTCTTTGTGGTTTGTGTTATTTCTGTCTGTCTCATGTTTGTTGTTATCGTTTGATTGGTGGATGTTGCAATTAGTACTTGGTTTCTAGTTTATTTATGTATCTGGTTCATTGCTATTTCTTGACATCTCTGCTGTCTTTCCCTTTCTACACAATGCTGACAGTAAGCACGAGACTCTGAGCGTGCCATGCAGATGCTCTGCAGCTGAGTTACACTCTCAGCCCAGCTAAGAGTTGGTGCATCTTGCCAAACACATATTCTTCCTCCACAGGAAATACAAAAACTACTTTACAGATTGAAATTTCACAGTGGCCAAGATCCAAAATGTAGGAACGTCTAGGGGAGCCTAAAGACAACACTCTGGACATTTTGTGTACACCACTAGCAGAGCCTGTGTTACATGCTCCTGTGAGAGGCTGACGCATAGATCACTCACATAATCTCTTGGTAATTGTTAATAAGACCAGAAGAGAAATTACCAATGAATTATGCCTTATATTCTGTTGTCTATAACACATCAGGCTCATATTTGCTAGTAGTTCTAACCTTTTGTAACAATGACGAGGAAACGGGACCTCATGTCCTGATATAGTATGTGTTTTGTCATAATACATTAATAACTTACAAAAGAAGTAACAAGAAAACCGTTCAAAGATCCAACTGGAAATTTATTCAGCACTTCAGAACAATGTAATACCCCAGAAGCACCATCAGGAGAAAGCTGGTCTCTATGAAGGGTCTCATGAGAAAGCAGCAATGATACCCATCTCTACATATATATATCAATCCCATGTAGACATACAACAGACATGAAAATAAGGCAACAAAACTCTAAACAATGGCAGTTCTTCAGCATCTCACTTAAAAATGTTGAATAATATTTTGGAATGATAAAAAAATCAATGAATTACCCCAATGCCAAAAATAGAAAATCTATTGAGTACGTTTAGAGGACAGTAAAGGGCATGGATCAGAAGTTCAATGAAGAGTCAGCATATTAATTTACTCATTGGTGAAAAACAAAATAAAACAAACCAAATATACCTAACAAAAGAAACTTAAGGAGAGATGATATAGTTTTATTTTTATACCTCCTTTATCTGTTTATTTTGTGCATTGTTTTAGGGGATACAGTACACCATGTCCAGGAAGTCTTGGTGGCAGAAACAGGAGGTAGCTGGTCAAACTTACACCTGAGTTAGTAAGCAGAGACTGAGGAATTCCAGCGCTCAGCTTTCTTTCTCCTTTATATTCATTTCAGGACCCCAGCCTTTGTTTAGGATGGGACTTCTCAACTCAATTAAACTAAGAGAGATTTGTATCCATGGTGATTCTAGATTCCATTAAACTGCCAATCTAGATTAACCACCACAGAGAGACTGAGAAAAAGAACCAAATAGGAAATTTGGAAGGAAGGGGCTCTCAATGAGCCCAATAAAGAAAAATCTCAGGCCATATATGTTATTCACAGTCTAGACAACTAAGGAAGAAGACTTGAGGTTGTGAAGATAGGTTGATGAACATTTAGAGAGAGCAAGAAAAAATATGAACAGAACATAAAATACCTATGGTATGCATAAGATCAAAAATGGATTTTTTTGGTATAGAAGGTTATGTGACAGATTAAAGGCATAGAAAACCAATTAGTGAATCATAAAGAATTGCCCAAACTTTGGTAAGATGTGAGTAGTCAGTTACCAGAGGTATTTAGAAATCTGAACATAAAAGGTCAGAAGAGAACCTTTCCCCTCAATTTTGTGGTTCAAATATAAAGAGTATAGAATGAGAAATAAATATTGAAGCTGTAAGGAAAAAGTTCCAATTCACTTATATCAGCAAAGCCATCAGGGTAAAAGCAGTTCCCAACAGAAACTCCAAAGTCCAGGAAACACTCAACAATGTATTTCAAGCCCAGGAAAAGAATGATATCACTATATCCAGAAAATTTATGCTAAAAAAAATCTAAGAAGTAAAAATAATCCAGGAAAATCACAAATCAAAGGAACTAATAAGCATACAGAAGATATGTAAAGGCATTCTACAAACAGAAAGGAAGGCTAAGCATGCCATGCAAGCAAAAGAAGGATGCAAGAAAGATGGCCAACTGATAATTTAGAAACAGCAAAATGTAGGAAAAACAATGAAATGTCAGGAAAAAGTCATACATGCCAATCATAACACTGCATACAAAAGATTAAGTGAAATCTACAGTTTGGTGGAACAAACAACAAATGAGATCTAGTTGTTTGTTGCCTGCAAGAGATGCACACAGCATGTCCTGGGAAGATAGCTCAGTGGACAAGAACACTTGCTCTGCATGCTGAGGACACATGTTCAATTCCCCAGCATCAGTGTAAAAGTCTGAGTATCTCCATGTGTGCCTTTAGCCCAGTGTGGAGGAGTGGAGGTAAGTGGATTCCTAAAGCTTACTGTTCACGATGATAAATGCTTTGGCTCCTCAGCTTCACATCCTCACAGTGAGACTGGGTGTCAGTTGTACACATACTCATCTTTACAAGATGGGAGTTTGGAGAAGAACATACAGCACCCAGCTGAATCTGTGAAAATGGGGGATAGGAGAAAGTGCAAAAGGAACAAATTTGATAAGACTGGATGCACAAGGCAGTTGAATATGGTATTGACATGAGGGTGGGGTATAGTCTCTCCCATTAGAGGAAACTCCTCTTCTTCCTTTTCTTTCTTCCTTCCTTCCTTCCTTCCTTCCTTCTTTCTTTCTTTCTTTCTTTCTTTCTCTCTCTCTTTCTTTCTTTCTTTTTCTTTCTTTCTCTCTTCCTTCTTTCCTTCCTTTTCCTCCTCCCCTTCCTTCCTTCCTTCCTTCCTTCCTTCCTTCCTTCCTTCCTTCCTTCCTTCCTTCCTTTTCTTCTTTTTCCTTCTCACCCTCCTTCTTTTAAGGGACCTGGAGAGATAACTTGGAAGATCATCTATCACGAGATCCTACTTATTCTCCTAACATTTCTATAGTGCTTAGTCTATTTTAATACAACTTTTTTTCTTTCTGTTCTCAGAATACAGTGAACAACTAAAAAATGTGGAATGTGCTTTACTCATCTCAGTGTTTCTGTCTGAAAGCATGGACTATGGCACACAGAAGGTATCATTATTGGTAGATGTATTAATTCATCATTTAATGATGAGATATTTTTAAGACTCTATGCTGGATATGATCTTTTTTAGGAGTAACAATTGAAAGTAATTTTCTTAAACAGAATTAGCAAGTCTTCAAGCAAGGAATAGTCTGTGGTTTTTCACTGTACCTTGGTATTTCTTACTACATCCACAGTTTAATTATTTCAATAATTCTGCTAAATACACATCATAAACAATATCTTTTTCAATTATTAATGAGGAAACATGCTTTATCTAGTACATGTTTACAGTGAGTAATTGTAAACCTTAAGTGAATGGCTGGATTTAAGCAAAACAGTGGTCTAGGGATGTAATCATATTATGGTCAATTGAAGCAGAGTGTTTCAGAACTGGAGTGGTACAGAATGTGTTGATGTCATAGTGTTGTAAACTTAAATCACAGACTTTTTCACTTTTTGACTTTCACCAGATTGAAAACAGATTATTTTGGAAGAATGGAATATATGCAGATCTTAGGAAATTAGGATTCTCTTGCTCTATGCATAAATAAAGAATAAATTAAGGAGTTAAAGATGATTAGACTAAACGATGTGACAACAGAGAAATTGACTACAACAATTCTTCATTTTAAAATATTATTAACTGTGAATATAAGAGTGTTAACGCTATCTACTGAGGTGCAGCAGAGCCTACTGTAGAAATAATTTATGCTACACCATTGTATTCACCAGTATGCCTCTCCTGCCCAATGCTGATCCATTGTGATTTGGCAGTACACCAAAAGATACCTGTACTGCCTATCTTTTGGTACGCAGCCTAGATTTTACTCTTGTTTCATGTCTTTGATTGGTGATTTTAAACTTAGAACCATCTCTTACTACAAATTGCTTTAGTCTCTTGACCTTTTTTATATTGTTTTTGAGCCTAGATAATGGTTTACAAGCCTTTGCTCTTTCCAAGATAAAGCTGAACACTGAAAGAAAACATGTAAAAGTGTGCTCAAGAAAGTTTATTGGTAAGTGACTGTAATCTGCCAAAGATGACTTTGTTTTACATGTAGAGCCTCTTTGAAGAGAAATATCAGAATCGGCCTCAGTAATATATTGACTAAACTAAGCAATACCACCTAAGTAATATGTCGACCAAACAAAGAACAGAAGAAAGTTTTTCCCCCAGGTGTAGAAATCTAATTTCAATCATTTATTTAAATATTATAGTGAAATAATTAAAGACATTTGAGGAGTACAGAAATTGTCCAGTTCTTCTCGGGTTCCATAGGAAGTGTCCATTTGTGAAAGACTCTAAAATACATATTCATATTCATTCATATGAAACTGTGGTTCAGGGTAGAGCCTAGACACCTGTGTTTGGTTAGAGAAAGAGAGGATGTGTAGATACATTCTGAAGAGCTCTATATAATTTTTCTATATTAAGAAATAACTCATAACAACAAACAAAATAGAATGGAGCTTAGCATGTTTACTTACAGGAATCAAGCCTAGTTCCTTTCTTAATCATCTGGGTTGCTACAAAGGTCTTCCCTAAGTAGTAAGAATACAAATTAAGGCATGGTGTCTTTAAGCATTCTTATGGACTTAAATTCAAATTCCTAGCTAAATCTACCTCCAGTGATGATGGGTTTTGAAAGTAAATATTTATAAACAACTTTAAAGTACAGTAAAATCCCCTTTGGTTTAATAATTCAACTTGAAAAGGTGAAATATATTTAAGCTATCATAGGAAATATATAGTAATACAAATACAACATGCTTTGCAAATTCTTTTTTTTGCTATTCTTCCACTGTTCAAAACATTTTTAAGAAGTTCAGACTATTTTTATTATATCTAGCCTTCTTCTCAAACTACTATCAGACCTACTTTTCCCATTTCTCTGTCCATCTGAATTTGTGTCTTTTTAAAACAACCAAACCAAACCAAACCAAACCAACCCAACCCAACCCAACCCAACCCAACCCAACCCAACCCAACCCAACCCAACCAAACCAAACCAAACCAAACTAAACCAACTTGTGCTGCAAATATACTCTTGGGGTGTGTGACTCTCCTTTTTGGTTGATCTGGTCTACTGGCATGGTTGTCTTTAAGAGGCTATACCCTTAAAGAACTCTGACTTTCCATTTCCAGCTATTATCATTTGTCAATAGCACCTCACTTAGAAGTAGGACTTCCTTCTTCTTGAGTTTCATGAAGTCTGTGAATTGTATGTTAGGTATTCCGAGCTTTTGGGCTAATAACCACTTATCAGTGAGTGCATACCATGTGTGTTCTTTTGTGATTGTATTACCTCACTCAGGATGACATTTTCTAGTTCCATCCATTTGCCTAAGAATTTCATGAATTCATCATTTTTTATAGCTGACTAGTACTCCATTGTGTAAATGTACCACATTTTCTTTATCCAGTCCTCTATTGAAGAACATCTGGGTTCTTTCTAGCTTCTGGCTATTACAAATAAGGCTGCTATGAACATAGTGGAGCATGTGTCCTTGTTATATGTTGGAGAATCTTTTGGGTATATGCCCAAGAGTCCAATACACAGTCACCAACCCCAACACTATTGTGGATGCCAAGAAATGTTTGTTGAAAGGAGCCTGATATAGCTGTCTCTTGAGAGGCCCTGCCAGAGCCTTATAAATACAGAGGTAGATGCTCACAGCCAACCATTGGACTGAGCACGGGGCCCTCCATGGAAGAGTTAGAAAGGACTGAAGGAGCTGAAATGGTTTGCAGCCCCATAGGAAGACCAACAATATCAACCAACCAGATCCCCCAGAGCTGCCAGGGACTAAGCCACCAACAAAGGAGTCCACACGGAGGGACCCATGGCTCCAGCTGCTTATGTAGCAAAAGATGGCCTTGTCAGACATCAATGGAAGGAGAGGTCCTTGGTCCTATGAAGGCTGTATAGATGGCCCAGTGTAGGGGTAATCGAGGGAGGGGAGGTAGGAGTGTGTGAATGGGTGGAGGAACCCCCTCACAGAATCAGAGGGAGCGGGATGGGTTAGGGGCTTTCCAGGAGAGGAGGGAGGAACCAGGAAAGGGGATAACATTTGAAATGTAAATAAAGAAAATATCCAGTGGGGGTGTGGAGAAGTAGGGCTTCCTCTCTAACTCCCTTTTTCATTCTGGGATTTTGTCTGGCTTGAGATTGCTCAGATCTTGTGCATCTCACCATAACTGATGTTTCTGAAAAACACTGTTTCCGTATAGACAACCACCGCCTCTGACTCATACATTCTTTCTGCCCCATTTTCCACCATGATCCTTGAGCCTTTGGATGATGGTGTATGATACAAATGTCCCATTTAGGGCGGAGCATTCTCTTATTCTCTTACTCTCTGGACCACGACCACTTGTGGAATATCTTTGTTAGTCATCATTTGCTGAATGAAGAAGCTTCTCTGAGGAGAGTTGAGTCACTAGGACTCTGGGTAACACTGTGGGCATTTTACAGAAAAATGGTAGTAGGTTCTTTCCCAGAGCCAATGATTTGCCTAGCCACAGGTTTTTGACTCAAATCAATGTGCCCTCATATAGAGTGGACCTTAACTTCAAGCAGAAATTGCTTGTTACACCTATAACATTTGTAGTCTTTTAATACCAGTGGGCATATCTTTTCAGGCTGATTGTTATAGCTGTTATTGTTCACAGCTTAGTAACATTATGATTACTTTTCTCCTCTGATAGCATAGACAACATCTTCTAACACTATAAAAGCTAGCCGGTAGGGATGAAACTTCAGTTCAGTAACATTCGATTTATCCATGTTCTATGACTCAGGTATGTGGTATCTTCAAAATAGGGTTTTGCTTCAAGTTCTGGAGGATAAATAAAAACAATAGCCTATAATATTTAGGAGTTTATGGGACAACACTTGTCAAAACTCCAAAAGAGAGATAGCCCATTCCTGGCACTGGTCTTAAAAAAATATGTATGTATTTGGATTTTTTTCTGCATGTGTACCAAATGCATGTGTGGTGCCTGAATAGGCCAGAAGAGGGCATTGAATCTCTAAACTTGGAGTTATGGATGGCTGTAGGTTGTGTTGAAAATTGAGGTTCTCTGGTAAGAGCGGCCAGTGCTCATAACTGCTGAAGTATTTCTCTAGCTTCAACACTGGGATTATTGTTAGGCTGTGGTGTCTAGAAGGGGCATTATGAGATAATGTCACTCATTATTTAGGAAGCTTTTACAGTGGTAGGTTTTCGTGTGACATTTCTAAAAGGACTTTACTGTTATTTATCACTGCCCATAGTTCCTTGTCTACTGTACCCTACCATGCCTATACCCATTTACGTTCAGATTGCACCACATTGCCTTTCTTCTGCATACCCTTGAGTTCTACACCCATTTTCTTGAAACTGTCCCCCTTCATGCCCCTTGTTAGTTTCCAGATGTCTATTGGTATTCCAAATGAGACTTATACATCTAAAGATTCAAGTCCAGCAAAATGAGGAAAAAAAGTTGTGATGTTTTTCTTTCTGAGTCTGAGTTATCTTATTCCAAATAATTGTTTCTAACTCCATTTATTTATCTGTGAATTTAATAATTTATTTTTCCTTAGCTGCTGAATAATAATGTTGTTTTAGGATATGAAGTCTTATGTTGAGGTCCTTTATCCAGGAGCTGAGTTTTGTGCAGGGCGAGAGTTACGAATTTAGCTTCATTCTTTTACACATAGCTATTTCGTTTGACCAGCACTATTTGTCAAAGTTGCTCTTTTTTTCCTAAAATGCCTATTGTTAGCATCTTTGAAAAACATCAGTCATCTGTAAGAGTATGGATTCATGTATGGGTGTTGAGTTTTATTCCACTGATTAATGTGTTTTGATGCCAGTACCATGCTGCTACAACAGTCTTTTCATTCTCAAGTTCTTTTATGTTTTCTTGAGTATTTTGTGTTTCTATATGGTATTATTTTTTTTTCAATTTCTGTGAAGAATTGTGTTGGAATTTTGATGGAGAGAGAATGTGTTGAATTTATAGATTGTTTTTGGTAGAATCACATCTTCACAATATTACTCCTACCAGTTTGTGACCCTTCTGATATTTTCAGTACCTCCCACACCCAGTAGCTTAGTTTCCACTGCACAATATTTTATTCCTTATTTATTCAATTCTTTTTTTCCAGGCTACTATGAATGTGATTGTTTCCTGATTTTACTTTTTCTTTTGGTTCTGTTCATACTTTTAAGTTAAGGACCTACTGTGAAATATCAAGTCACATACTGAGTACACAGAAACACTCTGCACAGAAAGTTCTGTATTTGTCACTGCCTTAAGTTGTAAGACAGTTTCATTAACATCGAACATGGAAAGTGAATCATTTTTTTCCATTTGTATCATACATGTTTAGCCTTTAAAGTATTTAAGAAAAAGAATGGAACAATTTCTGTCTTTGATTACTAATTTTTATTTCATAGATATTGTTTAATCTAATTTGAAGAAATGTTACAATTTGGTGTAACAATTTATATTTAAATTTAAGCATTTAAAATGTTTGACCCTGCTTTATAATTATGATCATAACATATTATAAAAGACTTCTCTTTGAATGGTATGACACACTTTTGCCTACAGATCCAAAAAAAATTTGAGCAGTATTTTTATCCCATGTGAACCTAATGATTAAATATGTACTTTTAAGTTGAATACTCTTGATTATATGACTATCCACATATTTTTCTTCATAAATCTCTAGCTTCAGAGCAGAAGCATATAGGAAGCATAATAAAACAAATCCAAGAAAAATGAATTTAACCTATATAGCACAGCCTTAAAGTGAGCACCGCCAGGACTGACCGATTGGAACAGATATTGCTTTAGGATCATAGATGTTACAAGCACAGATCACCTCACTGAGGTGATATTATAAAACAGTCATATCATAAGAAAAAAGGCAATGCAAAACAAGAGTCATGGTAAGAAACAATTTGTAGATTAATCAGGCTTAACACACCATTTTTGAGTTTCCACTGGAATGAATGCAAATTGGCTCTACCTCACACGTCATCACATATTCTAGGAGCTCATATCTTGTATTTCATATTACCTGGAATCCTTGCATCCAGCATGATCTTTTTCTCTATAATGAATATGTGTGCTTGATATTTGTTTTGAAATATTTCCAAATTTGGGTAGTTCTTTAACTTTACAACCTATTTAGACAAATACCAGCAGTATTCACTTTATGACTTGTATGTTGGTTGGATTGTTGTACTGTTCACTCTTAAGTGTCTGGATTCTATTTAACATGACAGTAGCACTTAAAATAGAAGCACAGTCCTCTGTGTTTATACGGCCTGTAGTTCATCTTCATCGGATTTGAAGATGACTGCCTTGTAGTGCATTATCGAAAGGCTTTATGGGACAGTTATTCAATCTGGACCTGGAAAAATTGATTAGGCTGTGCAGCAAGCAGGGAAAGTTATATTAGATAAAAGAAGAGGTTAACGAGGACTTAGAGATTGCAAAGCAGAGTTTTAGTCATGCACATTCCAAGACTTGTGCAAAATTGGGTGAATGATTTGGTGTGATATTGAGCTAGGAAGGACACATGAAGGGACAATGGAAGTTGTACAGTGAAGGTCACCATGGGAGGAATTTTAATTATTGAGTTTCATCTCATGTCATAGGAAATGAAGAGTAAAAGTCTATACTTTAAAAGGGGATGTGTGTGTCTGGAAGATAAGTGATAATAGATTGTAAATAGTAAGAATTCTGACTACCGGAAAGCAATGAGAGCCTGTGGTAAATGCACATCAAATGTCAAGAATTTGAGAAAGCGTGAATACAGAAGGAATTTGAGGGAGATGTAAGAATAATGTAAAAATAATACTCGTGAAGAATAAGTAAGAAAAATTAAAAATTTTAAAGTGAGATGTGCTATGTCAACCACAGACAGAAGAAGGAAGATGAATGGAGTTTGGTGCTGGTATGGCTAGAGATAATGAACAACATGGATTTTCCAAGTCTTTCTTACCCTGTGGCCAGCCACAGAATGGAACACAGCCTTATGAAGAACTAATTTGGATTCAGTCACACAGAAACTTAAAATCTTTTCAAACCTGATATAGATGGTGTTCCTTACCATTGCTATTCCCTGGTGCCTGAGAGCTTGAAGTGAAAAAAAAAATGCCCAGCAATTCCTTCTGCTCTGTAGATGACTGACTGTTGAAAATTATATCTAGGCCAGGTGTATGAAGATATACAACTGTACAGGTTTCAGAAATAGCTGACCTATTGTTCCCACCCCGTGGAGACAGAGGAGGCTCTATAGACCCTTGCAGAAGGGTCTTAATTTCTTACTTACAGAACATTTGGACCATTGCAAAAGGCTTAGGGAACACCTCAGCTCAGTGGGTGGCAGTGTTCCACTGTAGAAGGTGCATAAACCATATGGGCCTAACCATGCACGATCAATCCTTAGAACCATGACTGCACATTAATCTCTAGGTTCCCAGCCCCGGGCACCTACAGATTATCAAATCATCTTCAGAAATACTTGATGCACCCTTTGAAATACAAATTCCCATACTATAGCAGTTGCAGATTCTCATGTGATCAGTCTGGGATGGGGCCAGATAGATAAGGGTGTGTTTTAGCATCTATGGTAATTTTGAGAGAATTTAATCTTTCTATGTTTTAGTTTTCATAGCATTGCTGTTTATATAAATGAGAAAATAAACCTGAAACTAAAATAGTTTTTCCTTCCCCTTTCAAAGATGCCACTATTTCTCATCAGTTTAAAACTTGAATTAAAGAGCTTGTATAACAGAAAGAAAACTGGTGAATTTTGTCCAACATAATAGAGAAAATATAGTATTAATTTGATCATAGGGTTATATACTGAATAGACAGTAGAAAGTACAAGTCTTTTGCTTCAAATTTTTATTTTTTTAATTTTTTTGAGATTACAATAGAAATAAAAATGCCTACCTTCCTTCCTTCCTTCAAAACTCTGATATAGTCCCCCGGTTCTATCTCAAACTAATGATATCTTTTTTCACTAAGTGTTGTTACACATATAAATATGTGTGTATACACATTCCAAACTTAAGTCAATACAATATCAATGTTCATTGTGTATGATGGTATTTGTATGCATGTTTTCAGGGCTGATCATTTGGTAGTGGATAACCAGTTGTGCTCTTCCCTGGATAAGAGTATCTCTCTCACTTTAGCTTTCCTTAGGTACCTATAGCTCTTTGCGTTGGGTTGAAACATCATGAGCTTTCCCTCATCCACTTTAACATGTGTAGTAACCACATTCAATGTTTTTTTAATCAGAGTAAAAAAATGTCAGGATCAAAATAGCCATAAAACAGAAGACATTTCTTTCTCTATTTTAATATAATGACTACATTTATTATTGATATAGTGATAATTTAATTTACAAATGTTATAACTTCTTAGATTTAAAAAAAAGGTTAAATATATAAATGTCTTCCTCAATTCCAAGCCAAATACAATTAAATAAACAAATAAAAAATTCTTCATGTCAATAATAGCCACTGATATAGTTTTGTACTGATTATCCACAGGAAGAAGATTGCAAGAGTTCCACACATTATACACAACAGCATGTAGCACACATGTTTGCTGTCCTTGAAGCACATAGTAATCAGTCTCATACAAATTATTCACAGTTTCTGTGTTGCCAGAGTCAGCTGACCTTCCCATTTTGGAGGGTTGTTTTAATAGCGTCCCACTGTATTCCGTGACAGTATCTCCGTCCATTTGCCTTGCCACGTTCTTGCGGATGCTTCCTCAAGTCTCTGCTTGGATACCTTGTGTTAATCAATCCATTCTGACTCATCTGTACTTCCACTGGGCCTGCCAAGTCTCTCAGGCAGGCCAGGCTGGTCCTGCAGGCAGTCTCATTGGCACGTTTCTCTGATCTTGATACCATCTTTTAATTCCTGTCAGCCAGGAACTACTACTCACTTTAAGGCATTCGCCTGAAGGTCATTTAGAAGATTTAAGTAAATATTTGATTTCAGAAACCTGGGGTAAGAATCCTTTTCCATAAGTGTATATATGACTTTCTGTGCTTCATCAAAAGATGTGGGAGTTGGTGTTTTAATCTTCTTGGCTGTTGATTCTCGAGTATGAAAGTCAATATTGATCTGAAAAGAATAATTTCTTTTTAATGTGCACATGCAGTTTATGATAAATTTTATTATGCTATTGGTGTTTCAGAACCATCTTAACATCATCTTACATTCTTATTTAAATCAGTTCAATTATGTCCTGAATTGTTATTCTAAGCCAGCCCTATACTAGGTGTATGGGCTACAAAGAAATGCAAAGCAAAGAGATTTTTCTTTCTGTATCTGTTTATGGTGTAATTGGGAAAAAGAAAAATAAATATGCATGAAAAATTAAATATCCTCAGAACATAGTCCATATATCTCAGTAGATCGTCACAGGCTTTTAAGTTTACTGAATGGCAATATTTTCCTGGAATAGCAGCATTGCTAAGTAGCTGTACATGTTTTTGTTACTTTGTGTGTGTTACAGGGGGTCTGCATTTTATCCTTATCTGAGTTACAATAGCTTACTAAGGGTTCTTTAACATACCAATCTGGCCTACAATACCACATTACATTCTTGCCCTACCAGGTTAGGCAGTTTTGCAAAAGTCTTTTTAGTCTCTCTACTGATATCATTACAAATACAGGAAATGGTTCCACTTCACTGAATATACAAATGAACATATTTGTATATATGCAAAACTATGATACCACAGATTTCATCCTAACCTATTTCTGTATGTAGATACAATTTACACACTCTGATGCTAATGACAATGACTTTAATACTCACTTGTTTCACGGCGTCTGAATGCACAAATGCTTTGTATATATTCTCTGCCTTGTTATGCAACAGATCAGTCTCTGTTTTCTTATAGTCTTCACAAGCCAACCAGAACTCAATATTCTCTTCACTGAATTCAGACTTTAGAAATTTTCCAAAGACATTTTGACCCGCTAAAATAAGAGGGATTGAGGAAACGGAGTCAGTAAAGGAATATGATGTAGAAGAGATTTATAAGTAAAGTTATAGTATTGCTATATACACAAAGGTATGCCATAGCTCTGCTAAAACAGCTGCGCCGTAATTCATGGAGAGGCTGACTTAGAGACTGCTATGTGTGGAATCTGGCACCAAACAAACTTGTCCACAGTCATATAATGTTCATGGGTTCACATAAATGTACTTTGCTTCTTCTTGCATTTAAAGCGACACTGAGCTCTGCTGATTCTAGAACAATGTCATTACTTATAGGCACCAACATATGAGCAAGAGTATAGAATCCTTTCTGCAAGGAAACATTAATGATTTAGGGTATTAACATCATTTGATAATTAAAAATATAATTTCCTCATCTAAACCATGATAGTTAGATATGTTAGGATAGCTTGTCATCTGTATGTTTGGGGCACTGATTATATTTGCTAGTGCCATTGAGATTATATGCCATCACTCAGCTTAACTGTGGAGTAAGTCTTGTAATCATAGGATCAATGTCTTAGTCTTCCCAAGTAAATTTCATAGTGTCTTTCTAAAAAGAGGGCAAACTGACTCCTGAGACCAAGCCGATTGTCTGCACTTCTGAATAAGATTCTAATCCCAATCGTGTTGCAATCCCACCATGAAAAACGGAGACTGGTTTCATTCTTTTCTTTTTCCCCTCCCATCAGAAAACCCTCACAAGCCTCTCTTGGGCTTATACTAAAATACATATCATGCTGAATACTGGCAGTGTTTACTTGGTATAGCCCAGCATCTTTAACGAAGTAATAGACTGTATATTTCCATTGGAATCCTTGCTGTTTTTAAAAATATCTTCCATATATGGTGGACAAATGAGTGTTAATAGTTATGTGGATGACAGACTACTAATTAAATGAATGAATCCTTCTCTTCACATACAATGGGTACAAAGTGCATTTTAAGTATCTTTCAAAATAGCAATTCAAATGCTGTGATATTTACTTGGATTTTAAAGCTTTGAGACTGCAGTGTACTTTTATTCAACTTTATCTGGGTCTTTGAAAGCTTATTATTTTTTATATGCATGTGTGTCTTCCTCTCCTCTCCTTTCCTCCATGCAGAAGCGCCTGTGGACAGGTGCCCACAGAGGCCAGAAGAGGGCACAGGAGTTACAGGCTGTGAGAGTCTCTTGAGTTCTGGGAAACAGTCATCTTTAAGAGCAGCAAAAAGCAGTCTTAGCCAACCAGCCATCTCTCTAGCAATCCGGCATAATTTCAATTTTGTTCTTGAATGCAAGAAAACATGTAGCTGTTTTGGCAGATTTGTCTAAAGGACAGTGATAAAAATCTGGTGCTATATTACTGAGCTATATTGTGATGAAATTATCAATGACTCAAGAAGAACTAAAATACCTAATTTTTGCATACTCTCTTGCTTCCTTTGATAACGTACATTAATCATCCATCCCATCTATTAAATTATCAAGCTGACCCCAAAACAATGGATAGTTAGGATTACTTACTCTGGTTGGCAAGGAGTTTTTCCAGAGACTGAGACCACTGAATTACTTCTTCAGCAGAAAGTCTACATTTAACAAAAATAACCTAAATTAATAAACTAGTTTATGAAATCCCAATTGATAAAACAATGGCTACTATAGATTGATAACTAAGATTCCTTTTTTATGACTTCTATTATTAATTTTATGTGTAAACTTCCTTTTAATTGCCATAGTTATGAAAAAAATCTGTCGAGGCAGTTAAAATCTAAGTAGATAAAATAGAAAAACACAAATAGAAAATTGATGTGGACATATTAATAATTAATGTTAATTGATTCTAATGTGGTCTAATCTTGTTTGTATTATTACCTAACAGAAATTAAGTCTGTTGCAGGAAGTATTTTTCTATGCCTTTTTAAAGAACAAGGCTTCACTCAGCCCTCTCCCCATTCCCCTGCCTCAGCCTCCCAAGTACTGTAATTACATGAGTAAGCTACCATGCATAGAAGCATGAAGTACCAGTATTATGCAAAGACAACAGCTGATTTCTAGGATGCTTATACACTTATAATATTTCAATATATTCAGTACATACATGTCTTTGGACTTGGACGCTTTCATCCCAGATTCCAGATGTGGGATCATAGATCTCAGGTATGCCTTCACGTCCATTCCACTACAAAAGACACCAAAAATTCGTAATTCTCTAGAAGAGTTCTGCTTATCTATGAAAAGAACATGAAGCAAACATATCTGAGGAAGAAGGTAATAATAATAGCTAATACAATATTTCATTATGTTAAAATAGAGTTCATTTTTATGAGTAAAAGTCTAGAAAGATTCCCCCCAGACTTTTCCTATAACATGATTTATTTTCCAATAAAACTGAATCTCACTTACAAGTCACAAAAGGTAACTGCTCTGTTCTACATAAACTAAATGCCAGCATTCACATCCTACTCCTTTGTCCTTAAAAAAGATAATCTAAGAGAGACACTGAAGGAACTTACAAAGTCTTTGGCCTCTTTTTCTGCTTTTTGTCATCTAGAAGAGAAGGGCTATGTTCTTTGGAATCCTTTGCGCTCGCAGAGAAGAACATTCCGGGCATTTTGTCCAACCTTGGCATGGGGATGGCTGCAGCTCTCATGGTCTTCTCGAAATGAGTGAGTGTCTGTTAGTCTACGTCTGCTGCTTTTATACAGCGGAGGCAGACAGGCACTTGCTGTTCAGGGAGTCTGTTTATCAAGTGATGTTACCACAGGCACGGAAGTTCCTCCTTTCTTGGTGTGTTGTGACGTGTATCTTGAAGAAAAAAAAAAGTACGCAGTGATGTCTTGTGGTTGAAACCCAACTGAATGAGAGCAGGTCATTTGATTAGGAAGGCAGGAACAAAATTACGTGCACACACACACACACACACACACACACACACACACACAGAGAGAGAGAGAGAGAGAGAGAGAGAGAGAGAGAGAGTCAGCTTTTAGTATGAGTTAATGCTGTTTTTCCCCCTGAAAACTATATATTCTGATCAATGTTACATTTGCTATATGTTATGTATCATATGGAAATTCAACATTAGAGTCACATATCTCCCCCTCGACTCACACATACCTTGATGCTTGGGGTAGTTCTTGATTATATAATCATCTGATCACAATGTTTTTTTCTACTTTCTTAAAAATTAAAAGTAGATTTCCTTGTCATACAATACACTCTGATTGTAGTTCCCCTCCTCTAGTTTCTTCTAGCTTCTTCACAATAGTTTTTTAAGAGTTCTTCACTACTGCCGTCCATACTGAAGCAGGGTAAGATTGCAACCTCAGGAGGTGGAGGTTGGGGGGAACCTCCAGAATGCACCAGAGACCTGGAAGGTGAGAGACTCACAGGACTCAAAGGGAGGGACCTTAGATTAAATGCCTGACAGTAAGGAGAGGGAAGTTATAGAGTCCACCTCCAGCAAGAAGACAGGGCATCAAATGAGGGAGAGGGGGCCATCCCACAGTCACAACTCTGACCCATAATTGATCCTGTCTGAAAGAATTACAGGGATGGAAATGGAGAGGATCCTGAGGAAAAGAAGGTTCAGAGGCAGGCTCAAAGTGGGATCCAGTTCAAGGGGAAGTCCCAATTACTTAGGCTATGGAGCACTCACAAAAAGGGACCTAGCATGACTGCACTCCGCTTCCAACAAGCAGCTGAAAGTGTCAGATGCAGATATTTGCACCCAACTAATGGACAGATGTGGTTGACCCCTGTTGTTGAATTAGGGAAGGCTGGAAGAAACTGAGGAGGAAGATCAGCAGTCTCAATTAATCTGAACAGCCCCCCCCAGATCTCTCAAACACTGGACCACCAAACAGGCAGCATACATCAGCTAATATGAGGCCCCCAACACACATATAGTAGAGGACTGTTGGGTGTGTGTTTATTCAAAGATGATGATGTACCTAATCCTCAAGAGACTGGAGGCCCCAGGGAGTTTAAAGGTCAGGTGGTGAGGGGTGGGGGCATCTATGTGAAGACAGGGGGTGGGGAAGAGGTATGGGGTATGGAACAGTTGGAGGGTGGACAGGGGTGGGGAGGAATAAAATATGGTGAGTAAATATTAATTAATTAATTAAAAAAAAGATGAGCAGTTTTTCATCTGACTACTCCCCACCTATCTGGTAAGAAAGAGACCTATGGGAGGCTGTTTACACCTTGTGGTGTCTGGAATCTCACCCATCATTTTGATAACAGGGAACATTTTTGTTAGAATTTTCCAAGGTGTGTACAAAATATTCTACCAGTGACACATAAGAAGGGGCACTCTGTTTTTAGTGTGACTTTTATAGTTAGAAGATAAGTGATGTGTCAAATTGTAATTGTATTCAATAATTAAGATGGCATGGTAAAATAAAAGAAAACCTATGAATAAAAGTGTACCTAACATACAGACCTTACGTAATAAATAATAAAGATACCAATCTTTAAAAACACAGTATCTGAGGGAAAAGTCAAGGTAAACTCAGGATTTGTTTGGATAAGTCAATCATTTGTACTAGTTAGGATGTAATAATTGAATTTTCTGGCAATATATCCAGAGAGGCAAAATCTAGCTTTAATTGTGATGATTACATTATAAAAATCATTACTCATTGATAAAAATCATGTATCAGAGCAGAGGTATTAATGCAATATAATGTTGTACAGAGTTTATGCAAAATGTTTGTTATGGCATTTTATAGGATGGGCAATTTTACTTTGGGTATATTGAATTTTGACTTTTAGTAGATGGCGGCCTTTATCATAGAGGAAGGAATTAGGTAAAGTTGACTTAAAAAAGAGGAGAGAGACATATGAATTTTTCTTTGTCCTTTTTTTTTTTTTAAAAAAAAAATCAGTATGATACATAAAGCCTGCAGTAAATATTTATAATATTACAACATTCACTATGGTTATGAATGACTATCTCATACACTGGTATCATCTGATGTTTAACAGATAACATGATTCATCTAAGAAAGAGAAGTAGTGAGATGAGCTGGCCACTTTGAAAGTGACCCAAACAAAACCGATAGGTCTGTGACAGATGACGTAAGGAAGAGTGTTTGTTTACTTCCTGTGGTCCAGCTCAGAGTTACTTTCCTGTTAAAATCTTCACCATTTCTCATGTTTGTTTATTAATAACCTCTCACTCCTGTGGATAACTGTGGGTAAGTTAAGGGCTTGAGAAACACATTTAAAGGTTATTTTAACGAACCGTCATTACTCGTTATCCAAACACCCTGACAATTTCCAAAGACTGTGCGAGAACTCTTCCTTTGGATATTCCGAGCATCAGAAGAGTCAGTAGCAATAGCAGAGGATATGTTTGGGATATGTTATATTTTTAGCATTTTGCAAAACCACAGCCTTTTTTTCTAAAGATAAAAGCAATTAGTTCTATTTGATTAGTTTTAGTAAAATAGTATAAAAGTAACAGCTCTCATTATGTCATTCCACACATGCGTCGTCCCCCGCTGCTTCTTCTTCCTTCCTCACATCACATGCTTTCTGCCAAGAGCCTTGCTTCTGCTTTTAAGTCAAGTGCATTCTATTGCTTTTTCTCCCTCCCCATTGAGATCTCATTAGGGTTCCTTTTCTGCCTTCCTGACCCTGCCTTCTTCCTTAGCTGGGCATGTGAAAGAAAACATCCATTCTTTGTCTTCCTGAGTATGCATTTTTGATTACCAGTGGTTTCCAGTTCTGGCCATTTTTCCTTCTCATTCCATGTTTTATTTTCTTTATGGCTCACTGAAGTGCCTCTGTGTGTGTGTGTGTGTGTGTGTGTGTGTGTGTGTGTGCAATGTTTCATTCACCTGTTTTTGGGCACCTAGGTTGCTTCCATTTCTTAGCTATTTTGAATAGTGTGTCAATAAATGTATGTGTGCAAGTCTCTCCTTATGTGCTGACTTAGAATCCTTTGGGTATATGGCTAGGACTGAGACAGATGTGCCTTATGGTAGCTTTCTTTTCTTTTCTTTTCTTTTCTTTTCTTTTCTTTTCTTTTCTTTTCTTTTCTTTTCTTTTCTTTTCTTTTCTCTTCTCTTCTCTTTTCTTCTTTTCTTTTTATTTCTTTTATTCTCTTCTCTTCTCTTCTCTTCTCTTCTCTTCTCTTCTCTTCTCTTCTCTTCTCTTCTCTTCTCTTCTCTTCTCTTCTCTTCTCTCCTCTCCTCTCCTCTCCTCTCCTCTCCTCTTCTCTTTCTTTTCTTTTCTGTATTTTAACTTCCAATAATGAGTGCACCCATTTATTCTCCCATCAACAATAAGAAGTCTTTCCCCCATATCCTCTCTAGTATTTTTTTATATTGTTTCTTGATAATAGCTAAAGTGATTGTGGTAAGATCCATCTCAAAGTAATTTTAATTCACATTTTTTTTCATGGCACAGGAAGCTGTGCAAAATAGTTTTTTTTAATAAAAAGTGTCCTCTTAACACCATGTCAAGAAGCTGTGTTCCAAGGAAAAAAATCTTTACCTCTTATGTTTTAAGAAACTGCATTTACACTTCAAACATCATTACTACAGTAGAATTGTTTATAATTATATTGGCTTTCTTAAGCTCAGATACAAAATAAGCTCCTGAAAGGGGGAACGGGCTGGTGTTCTTTTTTCTGAAGTTCCTGAGTCAAAACTGCCAGCAGAAAAGTCTCCCTTAAAGGCCCCTTGACAGCCCATACAGAGTCTATCCATGTCAAAGCCAGGCAGATTTGGCCCAGGTGTACCAGAAGTGACAGAAGCAGACAGACAGGGCCTGGAGGCTCTCTGTCACCGTCAGGCCTTTCTTTCTAAAATTCATCAAAAAATAGAAAAACTTCCACATATCTACAATGAGTCAATCAGTGAATTTGTCAGAGATTTCCCCAAAAACAATAGAAGAAAAGAGCCATAGCTCTCTGGAACTATCTCATGTTAACCTTATTTTCTGTGAAATTGTCCATAAACAACCAGGTTTGAGTCCCCAGAAAGTAATACTTAATTTATTCTTAGAGTTTTCTGTTTGTTAAGGAATGAGCCTTTTTAAAAATTAATTAATTAATTAATTTTTACAGCAGTGTTAGACTCACAGTAAAATTGAAAAAAGAGAGGAAGGAGTTCCCTTCCCCTTCTCTTTCACAAGTTTTAGCACCCTGTTTTTTTTTTTTTTTTTTTTTTTGCTATGACCTATAGACCTGCATTGACATGTTATTGTCATCCAGAGTACATAGTTGACACTCCTGCTCACTTTGGATGCAGCGTATATTATGGGCTTTAGTGTGTATGGGGATTTGCTCTAGTGCCATCATATAGCGTGGCTTCTTTTCTTTCAAAATACTAGTTGATGTACATATCTATTTAGCAACAGGGTCTCATGTAGATGAGGTTGATTTTGAATTTACTGTGTATCTGAGGATGGTTTCGAACTTCCGATACTCCTGCCTCTACCTCCTGGGAGTCTGGATTCCAGGTTCATGCCACGCTGAGTTTTAGGCATTGTTGGCGATCCAGAGAACACAGGGCTTTCTGTGAGCAAGGCGAGCATGGGACGAATCCAAATGAACTGCTTTTCCAGCCTCGTGTCCGAATTTTAAGAATGGCTATAATTTTTGATGAAAAAAAATGAGGAAAAAATTTAATATTTTCTTAACTGATTTTATAATTTTGTTCAAAGAATTCCAACTAACTCTATAGTATTAGTATGAACTTTGTTGAATGATATTAGCAGTCGTGACATTGACTACCCTGGTGCTAAATCTTTGTATGATCATACAAATCTTGTAGGAATTAGGAATTATGGGAGAAAGGACAATATTGAGTGTGAAGTCGTATTTAAAATAAAAATGTACCTAGACTGGAAGAGTTGGACACAGATATTTTAATCATTTTAAACAACACATTTAATTGCATTTTTTTTTTTTTACAGTGGAATGCATGGAAATTACTCCAAACAGAAAGCAGGACAATCTCTGTCCCTGAGTATTTAAAGAGTGTATAGTAGAGAAGACTGATACTTAAGCAAGTGATCCCCTTGGGAAGTGGCATTTACTTCCCAAAGGTGTGCAAAGAAGTGCACTAAAGAAAGGAGTGCAAAGAAGGAACCCACATGGGAATGATTGACTTTGGAAGCATGTGAAATGAAAACACACATGATTCCACTGACTGCAAACCCCACATTCATGCTTTGCCTCTTTTGCTGTGTTTGACACTCACAGGAAAGTACAGAAGATAGTCCCAGACAGTCTTCAGTAAGTAGATACCTCTTATACGCATCAAGTAGATACCTCTTATACGTCTCAAGATTGTGAAAGAATAGATTCTGTGTGTAAACACAGGAAGTTAAATGGACTCTGATAGATACTTTTTGTTTAGAATATTCACTCTGTTAAAGTGATCGTCTTTTATGGTTTTTTGTGTCCTGATTAACTATTTCCACTCATTGTCTGGGTCCTGGACATGAGAAGAATCCTCTGGCATCTTCAGTGCTACCAATAGTATCTCAAAGAGTTTATTTGCAAAGGTGTTAACAAATCTGCAATGACTTACTGTGGACAAGCTGGCAAGGATATTCCTGTCTATTTTATATCATTTATGAATGAAAAGACTGATCATTTAGACTTGCTTTTTTTTGGTTATCTTCTAAAGGAGGAAATCTGCTGATAGCTTTCTTATTTGTCAAACACAAATGTCTGCAAGACGGTGAAATTGATTGAGCGCAGTGAATTGCAACTGAGCAAGATAAGAATCTAGTTTCTTTTTCTTGCCCTGCTCTGATTAACTTCTAGTCAAGACCAAATTTCTCATTTCTATAAACTGACACTTTATAGGAAAACAGATCATGAGACTGTTAGGTTCTCAGGCTCACATGATTTTATAAACTCTTACTTGACTTATCTAAACATTTCTTACCAACTAGTCTTTTGCACTAAAACTATTTTCCAAGTAGCTCTCTAAAGCATCAAATAAATCTTTGGCGAATATCACTTCTGACATGCTTGCTTGACACTGGATTTATCTTAATTTATTATCCCCTATTTTTTGTGAGCTTTTCAGTGTAGGAAGGTAATGTTCGAATCAATCTAAATGTGTTTGGCAAATAAAATTCAGGTAGTCAGGAAGCCAGCATAGTATCACTATATCTTAGTAAACTGAAAACTATGCTAGGCAAAAATTAGCAATTATTTGGAGTTTTTATGGGATATCATGTTTCCCAACACATGATATAAGTAGAAAAGCAGAGGAGTTCACAGGCCAGCAAACAGAAACAATTTGAAAGACAGTATTTTTAATTTTTCTTCCTTTAAAAATTTATTTATAGTAGCTAGATACTGAAAACAACCTCAACTGAAGAATGGATAAAGAAAATGTGGTTCATTTACACAATGGAATATTATTCAGTTATTAAAAACCAAGACATAATGAATTTTGCAGGCAAGTGGATGGAATTTGAGAATATCATCCTAAGTGAGGGAATCCAGTCCCTAAAGGACATGCTTGGTATGTACTCACTTATAAGCAGATATTAGCCATAAAATACAGGTACCCTGTCACACGCCACAAACCTAAAGAAGCTAAACAAGAAGGGAGGCACAAGAGAGGAAGCTTGAATCTCACTTAGAAGGTGGAATAAAATAATCATAAGAGGGAGATGGAGGGAGGAAACTGGGAGGAAGGGATGATGGGTCAGAGAATGAAGGGTTGAGGATCAGGGGTTGGGAAGGACAGGAAAAATGGCTAGACGGCCATGAAAATGAATGGAAATCTGCAGCTGACCTGGGGGAGGAGATGCGGGGCCATCTCCAGGAGGAGGCAGGGCCTAGGACAAGGGAAGTGCCCAAGAATCAATGGTGGTGACCTTATCTGTGACTCACTCCATTGGGGATATGGACCCTGAAGAGGACACCTTCTGTATCCAGACAGGAACCTCAATGCAGTTATAGAGACACCAACCCACTCAGAAACTTTCAACCCCAAATTTATCCTGACTACAAGTAATTCAGGCAGGGGGGAAGGAGAAAAATCTGTGGGAATGGCCAATCAATAGCTGGCCCAGCTTGAGACCCATCCCATGGGCAAGCACCAATCCCCAACACTATTAATGACACTCTGTTATGCTTGCAGACAGCAGCTTGTTGTCCTCTGAGAGGCTCCACCCAGCAGCTGATTCAGACCGATGCAAACACCCATAGCTAAACAGTAGATGGACTTTGGGGATTCTTATGGAAGACTAGGAAGAAGGACTGAGGGCTCCGAATGGGATAGGAACTCCATGGAAAGACCAATAGAATCGTCTAAACTGGACCCTTGGGACTCTCAGCATCTGAACTACTAAAAAAACATACACAGGCTGGACCTAGGATTACCCACACCTATGTGGCAGATGTGCAGCTTGGCCTTCATGAGGGTCCCGAACAACTGGAGCGGTGGCTGTCCCAAAAGAGACTTGAAGTGCCAAGGTTAGGAAGGGATACCCAGGGGGTGCCTCACCTGCCCAGAAGAGAAGGGGAAGGGGAGGGGGAAGGACTGTGGGACAAGATGACTGGGAAGGGGGAAGTGAGCAGGATATAAAGTAAACAAAAAATTAAAATTAAAAAAATGTTCTTTTCTCATACACTACATCTGGACCCCAGCCTCCCCTCTCTCTATTTCTTCCACTTTCCCTCCACTCCTCCCAGACCCTCAGATTAAGTGTTCCCCTGTTTCCCTTCAGAAAAGAGAAGGCCAATTTTAAATAGCAGGACGTGAGTGACCATGTAAAGGTTCTAATAGCAGAAGTCCAGTGCTTTGCTGCTATTATACATGGAAGCAATGATATCAACAACGTATTGCTCTGTTTCCCATATAATGATCATAGGATGGGTTTTCTTAGAAAAAGAACTCTATGGGGAACTGGCAGAGGAAAGAGGGCTTATAGGACTTAGGGGGAGGGGATAACCGGGAAAGAGAAAATCATTTGGAATGCAAACAAAGAATATAGAAGAACTCTTTTATTAAGAGGCATGATTATTCTAGGTTTTCCTCAACCATGCTACTTTAGTGCTTGCCAATTCAGTAACTGCTTTCTTCCTGTATCCTTTATAATGTTTTGCACTTGTGTCTTGTAACACTTATTTGATGCTTCTTGTGCAGAGCTGGTCCCTGCTAGAGCATTTCCCCGTACAGACTAGTTATTGTTACTGGAAGGTATTCTGCATTCTACAAAAGGAGAATGGTAAATACCAACCCAGCTGTAAACTCTTCAGTCTACAGATTAACGGCTTGTAAGATTCACTACTGCAGTAACAGCATAAGCTTGTGGGAGTATACAACCAACACCTGACTGGATTTAAATCCCACCACGTGAGAGGGAACCTGTGCCTGACTCTGCTCTGGTCAAATCCTGATACCAAAGAAGCCAGGGACCTAGGGTAAAACCTAACACTACTGTTCTTCTAAAGAAATATAGTCATAAAATGACCTCCTTCTCAGCCATCATCAGGGGAGCTTCCATCCGCAGTATATGAGAACAAATTCGGAGACCGACAGCCAGTCCTAAGTGGGATGTCTCCAATAAATTCCTCCCTTAAGGCACCGGGGAAGCTGTGGATGGGGAGGCAGAAAGAGCATAAGAGAAAGCAGGGATGGAGAATACCAAGGAAACAAGGCCTTCTAAACACAGCGTGACCCATGCACATATGAACTCACAGAGACTGAGGCAGTACACACAGGGCCTGCATAGGTCTGTGCCAGATGGGGTCCCAGCACTGAGAGTAGACACATGGCCGCCATTATGTACACAGAGCTACCTCCAGTTGATACCCACTTGTAAATGGGAAATTAGTTCTCTTCAACAGAGTCACTGGGAATACAGATGACTCTTAGGGCAGGCCTCATGACTATTAGTAGTTCACCAACATGGAACCAATTCAATGGTGTCTTTGGAGGTTTTTTTTTTTTTTTCTCATTTGCTTATTTTCTTTCTGTTTGTTTTTACCATACTCTGGTTTATTTTTGTTGTTGTTTTGTTTTATCTTATTCTACTTTATTATTATTCTTTAGATGCTTGTTTTTTTAACAAGAGGCAGGAAGAGTATAGATTCAGATGGAAAGGGAAATTTTCAAGGAGGATCTTGGAGCAATTGGAGGAGGGGAAACTGCAATCAGAATATATCATATGAAAAAAGTATCTTCTATAAAAAAAATACAGGCATCTCAGCCACCAAAGTGTGAATGTTAAGGGGTCACTTTCATAGAAATGGGAATGCCATTGAGTCCTTCAAGGGCTGCCGTGGATGCAGGTATACCAAGTGTCTAAACATTCTTGCTGCCCAAGGATAGCCACAAGAAGAGCCATGCTGCAAAGACTGAGATAAATAACTATGTTTTCGGTATATAGACCCTGGCATAAAGCTATGAGAGTCTTGAGCAACCAGGCCCCCATAACAATAGTAAAGGATGGTAGTTACCAGGCATTAGTGCTTGGGGAGGATTTTTGTTAAAGCTATCAGGAACAGGAAAACACAGAGATAGAGAGTAAATAATTGATTGCCAAAGAGGGCGGGCATAGAGTACATGGTGAGAAATGACTGCACGGATTGGTATGTAGTAGATATGTAACTCTGAGTCATCTAAAGGCACCTGGGGTTGTACATAGATATTGCAAAAAAGTCTTTAAAATAAAAAAAATGAAAATTACTTCCATTTGATTAGGCAGGGTGAGAGGTTTACTTTGTGGAGTCCCCTTGAGTTGCTTATAGAGGAGTTCTATTGTTATAAAGCACCAGGGAGTAATTAATGAAAAGTCCTGAAGCCGAGGAGTATTTTAAAGAGTCAACAGAATGCTGAATACAGTGATCTGTCAAAGTCAGCTTAGCCAAAGCTTAAGAGTTCGCAGAATCCTTGTAAATTATGAACGTGCTGAGTCCAGAACCTGTGATAAATTCAGAAAACAGATCTCAGCAGCTTGTGAGGTTTATATATCACATCTCCAAAGGCAGGAAGTACTCAAGTATAAACAGCTGCGTTTTATCCCTATTTTCCTCTCTGCTGAGTTTTATCTTATGATTATTGGGTGGTAGAATACATTTAATGAGAATTCAGAGTAGACTGAGAAAAATAAACCTCAACCTTGATTTATCCCTTTTCTTAGATGTCATGAAAGATCCAGAGATGTAAATTCCTGAGCTGCTAGAAATAGTTTTTTACTTTTTGAAAATCTAGTGATGTTAATTTGAGAATATTTCCCTTTCTCATTTTAGAAGACTGCAAGTTTATTTCATGTTTGATATATATCTTGTTTGAGATGTGTCTTTTCCCATTGTTGGTTTTGCTTTGACAGGGTTCTTGGATGAAACAGTAAAATTCTAGTTTATCAGAAGCAGTGTATGGAAATACCAAGAGAAGAGGGGCTTATATGAGAATTTGTTACTTTATTACCCTCTGGTTTCTTATCTCACACTCTCTTCAGCAAGACTGAGGCGTGCTCGCTTCCCTATAGCACAGAGTAAGGAGGTTAGAAATGCGTATACCAAATTACAAGGGAAGGTTGGACATAGGAAACCAAGAAGTAAGGAATGTCTGGGAACAGACTGACAGCGACTGTGATGCTGGGAAGGACGTCTGTACAGACAACAGTGTTCACCATGGAACTCTGAGGGATTCCTAAGAAAACAGAAACCACTCCCAGAATGGAGTCTGTATCATAAATGATGAGACCCGTTCAACTTTGGAACTCACATTCTTTAATGATTATGTGGTAACTGGTAAGATTTTTGTAGTTAAACCATAAAGCCTATAAAATAGGACATATTTTATGATATGATATGATGATAGATGATATGATAGATAAAAAATTTAAGTAATATTTTATATAGAGAAAATTTCTTATATTTTACAATGTTTACTGATCATATCTGCCACTTTCAACTCTTCTTCAGTCCCCCTACTCAATGTTCCTCCCAACTTCATGACCTCTCTGCTCTTTGTTATTAATAATCGCCTTAGTATAAGCAGCACTTCCCATAGACACATGGATGTGTAGCTGTCCACTATGGACGTCTCCTTCATCCCCAAAGGAGAGTGACTTTTTTTTTCTTGAGCAATTATCAACTGCCATTTGGACTGACTTGATTTTGTGTAAGAAACCGCAGCTGGTTGGTGTGTGTGTCATTGCTCTGTTTAGAGACCCCTGGCTTCTGTTACACTCTCAATACTGGATTCCCACTGCGACTCCTCTTGGATATCCTGTTGTTGCCCAAGTCATGGCGATTCTGAAGCTTTGAATGTGTAGGGCAAGCCCTTTCACGAATTCCAGCAGATCATAGTTAGGGTAGATGTTGGGACGGCCCGACGCCAAGCTCTGGATCTGGGCTTGGAAGGGAGCTGAGTTGATCATCCTGCTGGCTCACCTGAGTCGGCACAACCAGGGCAAGCTCAAGCTCAGTAGCACAGCACTGGGTAGCTCACCCAATGGTGAATCTTGCCAGTGGTGAAGCAGGTCAGCTCTCCTGCTCTCAGGGCCCTGGCTGACTCCCCTACGCCTTGGCCATCAGGGGGCAGCTCCACTGTCCTGCCCAGGCTATGTAGAGGGCAGTGAGGTGTTTGGCCTCCTCTCCCACTCCAATCACATCAGGGACAATTCTCCTTACTATTGCTGGCACTTGGGTGATGTGAGGGGTGGTGCAGGGTGGGGGAGATAATTTAGAAATCACAAAGATCACTCAGTTTCTTTCTTTTACCATTAAAAATGTCTTTTCTGCTGAAAGTTTTGCAGTGTTATGGCTGAACTTCTTGTAGCCTTCTTCCTTCCTTTCCTTCCTCTTTCTGCTTAGTTAACTCCATCCACCTCTTAACTCATAGAATCTGGCTTCTTGATTTAACTATGAAAACTTAATGGTTACTCATAGCTTTCCTCTGTGAAACAAGAAGATAAAACTATATGTATCAGTTAATATTTAGAAGTATAGTGTGTTTAAAGGCTCAATAGCTCCATTTTTTTTTAATAAATGGAAAAGGTAGTTCACAAGCTAAGTGTATTTCCTCTAAATCAACATTTTATGTGATTTTAGCAGATAAGAATGAGGCTTGGCTTTTGTTGAGTCATATATAAAGGGCAATCAAAATTGTTCTCTATCCCACAGGAAGTAGAGTTTAGTGGAAAAACAAGAATATTTCAAAATTTTTTTAAAAAAGGTATGTATGTTTTTGAGTTGCCAGTATATTTGAATGCAAATTCAACATTCCAAACAATAGAGGCTTTTCCAAACCAGTTTCCAATGTGAATGTCTTTGAATTTTCATTGAGCTAGTAGAAAATGAAAAACACCTTAAATAGCCTCTCCATCTCACCTAAAGCATAAACCATAATGCTCACATGGTGCATGGATCCCGGACATGACAAGATTTACCCCTGATGTGTCTTGTGTCAGCATCTCTAATTCTCATGGTAACACACTTATCTCTAGCCACATTGGCCTCTGGCTGAACTTGACAGGCCCATCTTCACCTTAACAGGGACATCCCCTTTAGTTGTGACTTCAACACATCACGCTATTTAACAGAAAGAGCGCTGGCTATTTCTTCTGCTTGGAATAGCCCTGGATAACCCTTGCACTAGCTTTAAGTTATTAGTGAAATGACATCTTTCCAATGCTGTCTTTTATACCCACCAAAGATCCACAGCTGTTGCTGCTTCCCCATCTCGGCTACCACTGATCTTTGATTTGATATTGCATTTTAAAAGTTTCCAGCGCACTGCTTAACTCCACATACATTGTCTCTTTTGGCTGAATGAGAAGTGGGAAAGGTCAGGGCTATTTATTTGTCTGTTTAACCCCAGTGTCCTGAAGACTACCTGGCACAGATGAAGTGCTGGAGGAACAAAGATCCACAAAACATTGGTCCCGCGGGCCAATCCTCATTATTTAGTTGAAAAATATTTATTAGGTTATTATTGGGTTCTAGTCATCCTACTTTGTATTGGGAAAATCAAAGGTGAATCTCCATGGAGAGAGATAAATAAATGGAAACCCATGATACTTGTATTAAGTGTACTGTGTAAGGCTAAGCACAGAGTGTTCTTGGAGGATCTAAAACTGGCCACTAACCCATAATAGAAAAGGTTACCAAGGAATCCTTCATTTTATTTATTCAACAAATAAAACCTACTATGTGCCAGGCACTTTACAAAAAAAAGGTATCAGCCAGTATATATCTTTTTGATTTGTTTGCTTATCATCTACCCGAGCAGATGTCTTCCTCACACATGCTTTCAAAATGATGAAAGCTAGAGGCCAAGGATGAAAGGGAATGTTTCTCAGGAGGACTTGAGTCCCTAATGCAGCCATAGCTATACCTGGACTGGAGGCATCCACATTTCTTCTACAGGATGAAAAGGAAATGCTCAGGCCACTCGAAACTCAAGAACGGAGACCAAAGTGGGGGGTGATTCAGTTCTTCTGAGAAAGGGAACAAAATACTCACATTAGCAAATGTATAGATAAAGTGTAGAGAAGAGACAGAAGGAAAGGCCATCCAGAGATTGTCCCACCTGGGGCTTCATCCCATATATACTCACCAAACACTGACTTATTGTGGATGCCAAGAAATGCTTGCTGAAAGGAGCCTGATGTGTCTGTCTCCTGAGAGGCCCTGTCAGAACCTTACAAACACAGAGGTAGATATTCACAGCCAACCATTGGACTGGTCACAGGGGGTCACCAATGAAGGCATTAGAGAAAGGACTAAAGGAGCTGAAGGGGTTTGCAACCTCATAGGAAGAACAACAATATCAACCAACTAAATACCCCAGAGCTCCCAGGGACTAAACCATCAACTAAGGGGTACACATGACTCCAGCGGCATATGTAGCAGAGGATTGCCTTGTCAGGCATCAAGGGGAGGAGAGGTCCTTGGTCCTATGAAGGCTAGATGGCACATTGTAGGGGAATCGAGGGTGGGGAGGTGGGAGCAGGGTAGATGGAGAAACACCCTCATAGAAGTAGGGGGAGGGAGGATGGTATAGAGGCTACCTAGGAGGTGGGAAACTGGGAAAGGGGAAAGCATTTGTAATGTAAATAAAGAATACATCCAATAAAAAATTTTAATAAAAGAGCTCAAATCTGATTCCTTTGCCACTTTGACTTAATTTATATTTTATTATTTTAAAATATATCATATGGTCTATTGCAGTTTTATTTTGAATTTGTATTTCTATTTTTCAGGATTAAAATGGATGTGCAGAGTTCTGAGGTAGTCTTCACAGTTCTGACTTTGCATTTCACACTTGCCCCTCTATTTTGTAGTGGTATTACATACTGACTGAGTTATAGTGCAGTGGTTGCACCCTATTTCCTCTGCTTCTTTCCCTTACTATATTACAATTTTGTTATCTTTTTTTTCTGGTAAAGGATTTTAGTACTTTTATCAGTGTACCTTGACCTTTCATCATATTTAAAAGACATTGACAGCCAACAATGAAAGAGAAGAAAGTCAGTAACCTGACTCCATGTCTAGCCCTCTTTCTCATTCTAGTTTATTAGTTTGGACTATCAGTCCTGAGTGCATTGCATCAAGAGCTAAATGAGTGATATGGATAAAACTTTCTGGGAAGGGGTTGTACTCCAGATGGAGATGAGGCTGTGCAAAGCCTCATCCAGGGATGTTTTGAATGTTTTCTTCTGTTGTTTTGTGCTATAGACTTTCTTTCTGTTAAGTTACCTTACTAGGGAGCAGACTAGTGGAAATCCATCCAGCTCACAAGGTGTGACCTCTGTATCTTAGGTAATGAAAATAGAAACCATGTCCCACATGAAAAGCTCAGTCCTCCACTTTCCAATCCACCCTTTTAGCTTATATAGCTATCAAGACTTCTGTGACTATTTTATCTCTTCTCCCTGCTGAGTTTTTCTCTGCTGATCTTAAATTGTAACTTTGGCTTTTATTTAAGTTGGGCAAATGTGAGTATTTCTGAAAATTACTTAATTAACAAAAGGAAAGAAAGTAGAACTTGGTTAAATATAAAGTGGGGGGATTTATTTTAATTTTTCTTTTCAATAAAATTAGGGTAATCAGTAAAGGAAGAATTTTTTTCTTGGTACTTAGAGGGAGAATATTTTATGGAAATAGTATTTTAAACTGCTAGAAATGTTCAAACATATGGTAACTAGTAGTGTGTGTGTGTATGTGTGTGTGTGTGTGTGCACGTGCACATGTGTATGTATGTATGTACAAGTTTCAGTTTCTTTTAAAAAATATAACTTAGCCTTCCAGATGAGACAGACAGGTCCAGGTGTGGTGGTTTTATCTCATTTCCAACTGTGAGGAAACTTCACATTTCACAGTAGAAATGTTGAAGGTTGGATTTTGTAAGAAGAATCTTCTGAGACAGACATTTGGGATTCAGTGCCTGTGAGTTCCCAGGAAAGTAGCATGGAGCTGGGTCAAGCTTTCTTTGCAACTCTGGCTTCAGCCAATCCCAGGATTGCCACAGATGCCAGACCTGCCCTGCCCTTCAAATCAAGTCAGCCTTAAGGCTTTGGAGCTATTACTTCAAGCCTTTCAGTGATGGTTCTGGCCTACAGCCTAAGAAAAGGCCTCTTTAAATGAATGTGCCAGGTCTGAAATGCAGGGTATGAGCAGCATAGCAAGGACATTTATCAGGAATGAAGATTACATTCTTCAAATAGTTGAACGTTTGTGTTACTAGGCTACATAGGAAATCATGTTTCACTGGTCAAGAATTGGTAGGCCTTGATGAGTTCATATGGTACATAACTTAATAAAGTATTGATTGTGCTAATGGTGATTTAATGTGACGCCATCCACCAGTAGACATATCAGTTGCTCATCGGACAGTTTATCTTGCCAATGTCTATTGAATAGTATTATAGATTAGCCAATGGTTGGTTGGTTTGTTTTATGTTTTATGTTTTTATTCTTTTGGATTACAATTTAATCACAACACCTTCTGAACTCTCACAGATATTCCTCCCAACTCTCATCGATAGCCTCTTTTTTCACTAATTGTTATTGCATGTATATGGGTAATTTTATATGCATTTATATTTCTAAGTGTAACCCGATGAATCCATATAATCCATATATTGTTACTTGTATGTATGTTTTCAGGGCTGACAATGTGGCAAAGGACACCCAATTGGTATTCACTGTCCTAGGGAGGGCTGCCTCTCCTGCTTCCAGATTTATTCAGTTGCCTACAGTTACTGTGTAGGGTTGAGGCCTTATGGGCTATTTCACTTGCAGTCTGACATGTTCATTGGTGTCCTTGTTTAACTCATGTTTGAGCAATCATGTTGGTGGTCTTTATGGGCCTCGCTTCTGATAGGAGACAGAGTCTGACAGTAAAGTCCCAGATCTTCTGGTTCTTACAGTGTCTGTCCCTTCTTCCACAATGTCCCCTGAGCTCTAGGTGCTGGAGTCTTTTGTGGAGGTATCCATTGGGACTGGGCTCCAAAACTCTGCATAAGCTAGAAGTGAGTTGAATGCCCCCTCTCTGAGTGCTAACTTTCCTGGGTAGCACAGGGCATCATACATACTTCCAAAGGACTGTGCTCATTTTTTATTTTTATATTTATTTTATTTTTTCCTTCTTTTATTGGATAATTTCTTCATTTATACTTCAATTGTTATCCCCTTTCCTGTTTTCCCTCTGGCAACCCTCTATCCCATTCCCCCTCCCCTGCTTCTATGAGGGTGCCCACCCATGCACCCACCCACCCACACCTGCCTCCCCACACTGGCATTCCCCTACACTGGGGCATATAGCCTTAACAGGACCAAGGGCCTCTCCTCCCACTGATGTCTGACAAGGTCATCCTCTGCTACATATGTAGCTGGAGGCATGTTTTGCTCCATGTTTTTAATGATGTCAGAATCTTTAACAATTACAGCTGTTTTCTTTCCACAACAGTTTTGTGGACAGATTTAAACATCCCACAATTCTTTTCTTGCCAAATGTCACATTTTTTTTCTCTTTCCGTCCCCTCTTACTATAACCCTGAATAAGAATACTGAAAAAATAACCATGTTACAGGCTGAATTCTAGCCTGTCTTGCAATTCACTCTGTCAAGTTAATTAATTCATTACTTTAGAATTCAGGCTCAATTAAGATTTTGGGACAGAGGCACAATGCAGTGAGATTCTTTGTCAAAATATAACTTCATGGCTAATAGCTCAATAACCAACAGAGTCTGTTTCCTTCCATAACTAATCACACCAGGCCTCTCCACTCATATCTGTCTCAACATTCTGGTCTTTCTAAATCCCACCAGACTAAGCCATTTAACTCTGCTTACCCAGCATTTCCAGGCTTCTTTGTAATTTTTATTTTCATTGAAAGCATGCGCCACTCCACCCACCAGCTGGGTTCTGAAGATTTAAACACAGATTCTCATGCTTGCACAGCAAATTCTTTTCTTAGGCCAGTTGAGGTCTTCTTTAGCTCAAGTTGCCTTTGCTTTTCCTGTCATCCCACAAGCCAGGTCTAAATGCACGTGCCTTACAGACTTAGATGTGTCACAGCAACAGGCTCCACTTCTCATTGCCACTTTTCTCTACGTGACTTTTTCTTGTTGCTGTAACAAAATGCCAGACAAAAACAACTCATGCGTTTCTTTTTGGCTTATTGCTTAAAGGTCAGACCATCATGGCAATGAAGGCATGGCAGCAGGAGCATGAGGCAGGATGCACAGCCTGGAAGCAAAGTGAAATGAGTGCTGGTGCTCAGCTCAGCTGGCTTTCTCCTCTGGATTTAGTCCAAGAGCCCAGTCCACGGAATGCTGGTGCCCATTGTTAGTGTAGTTCTTCTCAATACAATCAGATACCTCACAGGCATATTCAGAGGACTGTCTCCTACATAAATATCTACCCTGTCAGGTTGACAATCAATATTAACAACCACACTATCCCACCTGAAATCCTCCAGATTTAAGGTTTTCATTCTGTCTTTAGGACTAATCTCACCTTTGGAAGCTCTTGAGCTTCAAACAAGCCACAAGAATGCTAAGAGAACTTGTCTTAATACAAGAACTGACATCTGAAGTTATTTTCTGACCATTATATAAGCATGCTGTGGCATACATATACTTGCATTCATATATGAATGTGTGTGCACAAGTGTGTGTATGCAAGTGCGTGCACACACACACAGAGATAGATAGATAGACAGAACTTTTCAAAAGTATTGATTAAAAGATAGGAGAAAATGTGTGTGTGTGTGTGTATGTGTGTGTGTGTGTGTGTGTGTGTGTGTGTGTGTGTGTGGTGATGGTGGTGGTGGAGGTGGTGGTGTCCTCAAACCCAGGGCTTTGTGCTAAACCACAGAGCTATACCCAGGCCCCCATAAATCTTTGTGTTCTTTATCATTAGAGGAATTTCTTAGTTTTTACCAGTTTGTATATTCCTTTATTCAATTTTTAAGTATGAATCAGGAATTTGAGCTCTTTCGGTTCGATTAAATTGAGAGTTTCACAGTAGAAGTGGTAAAGGTTGGATTTCATAAGAAAAATTTTTTGAGACAGACATTTGGGATTCAGTGCCTGTGAGTTCCCAGGAGAGTAGCATGGAGCTGGGTCCAGCTTTAAATCTTTCAGATTTAAGGTTTTCATTGTGTCTTTAGGACTAATCTCACATCTCTGTAATGTTTCCGTGTTACACTCTCTAATCCTTTCAAGTTGGTCTTGGTTCCTGAAAGTGTCATCCAAGAAAGTTCTTATCATCGATATTGAAACAATACTGAAACAGAGTGAGCCTCTGTAAACCCTACTGTTGTCTTCCGTATGACATATTCCTTGTTGCTCTTCCTGCTCAGTATATCTGCTGTGTTCTTGAACGCCCACATTTGTCTTTGTAACTCTGCCTAGGTTCCTTTACACCTACCATAGGCTGGTTGTTTTCTCTGTGCAGGGAGCTGCCTGCTCACACGGTTCTCTCTGTTCAGTCCTTGCGTCTCAGCACACACAGTCCTTTAGGGTTTATTACATTTTGAGTCCTAGAGTAATAAGTTTTCCTGAGTATTTTCATTTTTTTTTTGGCAATTTTACACAACTATATAATGAAATGTGATTATTTACATTCCTCTTTTCCTTACTCCATTTTCCCATAATACCTTTCTTTCCTACATTTATGTCTTTCTTTTTAATGTGTGATAACCCACAAAGTCAAATTAGTGCTGTCCATGAGTACAGTAGGATGGGGCCATCTACTGGAATATGAGTCATCTATCAATGGCGACACCCTCAAAGAGGAATAATTCTTCCTTGTCTAGTGGCCATCAACTGCAAATAGTTCCTCAGTGAGACATAGTGATCACCTTCTTCATCTAGGTGATGGTTTCATTGGCTTGATCTTGTGTGTGTGTTCTGCAGGTAACCACAGCTGGTGCAAGTCCATCATGGCTGCACTGACCTTGTCGTGTTCTGAAGACAGCATTTCTCAGCAGGCGCTCTTTCATTCTCTAGCTTATTGATTTTTCTAGCCCCCTCTTGCATGGCATTTTTTGAGTTATAGCAGAGTGAGGTGAAGGGGTGGGAAGCTAGGGGGCTGATTAGGATATTCCATATAGAGCTGAGCACTGTTTCTTCTCAGAACTTTGGCTAACATATCTCTTTGTTGACTTATGTCCTCTGCACAGTGAAGCTTCTCTTACCAAGGATGAAGGCAGTTTTTGTCCAGGATCAGATTCAGTCCGCATGATGCGTCTGTAGCTTCTACTGAAGCCACAATGAATTGTGCCATTCCCTATGTAGCTATCGGCCTAACCCATGCTCAGATTCAGTCTGTTCCTTGGATTGAGACAACAATACTTCTGCTCTAATAGCAAATTTTTTAATTGTGAAATTTATGTTTATAGAGCTCACCCCTCTCAAGTTCAGAAATAATAGTTTTCTGTCAATTTTACATTGGCTTAATAATTTCTTACCTCCAATCATTTTTTGGTGTAAAATTACATGCTGTCACCAAACTATCCATATTTATTATTTTGTTTTCAATTTGAAGTCATTTGATGACTATTTTGTTTTAAAATTACTATTATTTGGAACTTTCTTGATTTTCTTTTGATGACTTTAGTATAATGAACTAGAATGGCAGTTTTTAAACTAACAATATTAAACTTTATTTCTTACGTTAGAGCATTTTACATACCAAAACATACAGAGTTGCTTATGGTTAGTCAAATGACTAGTTTGCAGCTAGCTGATGAATTCCTCTGAGTTGGGACAGTTCTTCAGAGCATGGCTGCCAATGGCTTGTTCTGACCTCCAGCCACTATCCACTCATAAAGGCTATGGGTGTGGTTAAGGAAGTACTGATTACTGGACTTAGGTCATGGGATAACTTTCTAATTTGATGTGTTAAAAGGTGATTTAGAAATTCATCAGCATAATATATGCATCACTTTCTTATATTTCTACTTATTGGAAATAACACCCTATATTTGCAATGGCCTTATCAATGAACTATAGTACAAGGATCTGAGCATGAGAATTCCTTTGAAAAGACAGAGACTCTTCAGGCCTGTGGTTTACAAGAGGATAAAGTCATGGAAGGAAAATAATCTGGAGAAGTGTGACTATCAGTCCTAGTGTCATATTCAAACTTGTAGTCTCTCTGACAGGTTTCCATGAGTTATATTCACCAGGGAGAAGAAGGGAACATTATCCCAGAAAGCACTTATGACCAAAGGTTTCTTCAGAGATATCATGGGGATTTTAGGTTACTAACAAAGCCCAATGGCAATGCTATCACTCTGCTGATGCAACAGATATAAAAATATCTTGGGCATTTTAGATTGATGGATCTAATCTTTATATTTGAAAAGATGTCGTTACCTCCATTTAATATAGCTGACAACTGAGTTTCAAAAGGATTAACTTGGCCAGTGAAATGTGTCAGAACTATAGCAAAACCTCAGTTTAAAATTTATCCCAGGTTTCACTGTTTCATACCATTTCTAAAACTTGCTGCGTTTTTTCACTCCAAACTGTTTCTCCTTTGAGCAACCATCTCCTGGAAGGGCTTTGGAGCCAGAGGAGCAGTCTTCCCAACCACTTGCAGGCTTTTTCTGTATTTGATTTGACAAAGGCTTCTTTATGTCTGCTCCAAGTTCAGGCTGGGCTGAGAGGTTGCTCTCAAACGTTCAAAGTGTGTTCAAAACGTGCACAATCAAAGTTTTTTAGTGTCTTAAACTAAATCTTGTGTCTTCCTGGAAGCTTATTTTACAGACTTAAAATTACTTAAACAAACAAACAAACAAACAAATAATGTTTATGTGCACCAATATGTATATACACACATATGTGTGTATATACATATAAATATTGGTTTATCCTTTAAAGGTCAGACCATCATGGCAATGAAGGCATGGCAGCAGGAGCATGAGGCAGTATGAACAGTCTGGAAGCAAAGTGAAATGAGTGCTGGTGCTCAGCTCAGCTGGCTTTCTCCTCTGGATTTAGTCCAGGATCCTGGTCTATGGAATGCTGGTGCCCATTGTTAGTGTAGGTCTTCTCAATACAATCAGATACCTCTCAGGCATATTCAGAGGACTGTCTCCTACATAAATATCTACCCTGTCAGGTTGACAATCAATATTAACAACCACACTATCCCACCTGAAATCCTCCAGATTTAAGGTTTTCATTCTGTCTTTAGGACTAATCTCACCTTTGGAAGCTCTTGAGCTTCAAACAAGCAGCAAGAATGCTAAGAGAACTTGTCTTAAATAATACAAGAACTGACATCTGAAGTTATTTTCTGACTTTTATATAAGCATGCCGTAACATACATATACTTGCATTCATATATGAATGAGTGTGCATGAGTGCATGTGTGCAAGCACATGCACACACACACAGATAGATAGAACTTTTTAAAAGTATTGAGTAAAAGATAGAAGTCGATTAAAAGATAGAAAAACATGTGTGTGTGTGTGTGTGTGTGTGTGTGTGTGTGTGTGTTGATGGTGGTGGTGGAAGTGGTGGTGGCCTCAAACCCAGGGCTTTGTGCTAAACCACAGAGCTATACCCAGACCTTCATAAAATTTTGTGTTCTTTATCATTAGAGGAAATTCTTAGTTTTTACCAGTTTGTATATTTCTTTATCTAATTTTTAAGTAGAAATCAGGAATTTGAGCTCTTTTGAGCTCAATGAGAGTTTGTTATTCTTCAAGAATCCTTCTGATTAAAACCACTCTAACTTTTGGATTTCAATTTATCTCTCATAAACTGATTCATAATATTGCCTTTTAATGCTAACATGTCAAAATCCTTTAGCAAAACAGTGTTTTGTGCCAATGAGAAAATGAAAGACATTGATGGCAGTGAGCTGTGAGAGAAGAGAACTTTAGCCATAGGATTCCAGGGTAGTTATGAGAACCCTAAACACCCTGGGGCTTTCCATGAGAAAGATAGTTAACTGTAGTTCTGTGAAATCTAGGGGCTTTCTGATGTTCAGCTTATACATGTGAAATGAAAAATTAACTATTCTTTCATGAGCATCCTGTGTCAGTTTGTAGTGCAGGAAATTGATTCAAAAAAAAAAAAGAAGAAAGAAAAAACATAAGACAGATACACAGTAGCTATACAGGAAGCCTGTCTAGCATTTTACACCAGAGTGCCCATTTCCAGGAATTAATGGTTGATTATTTTTTATGAGATATATTTAAAACACATTTATGAGGACACCTATATTCATTAAACTTCTGAAACATGTGTGTTGATATGATTATAAATTGGTATTCATTATTATATTAATGCTGGCATATTGATATGTGTAATTATGACATATGGTTTATCTTTTTCTTTATAGATATCATTCCAAAATACCTTAAAATAATTCCCTTCATTTATATTTCATTTTAGACATATGCATCACTTAAACACCCTGAAAGGAAGGGATAGATGCAGATCTGATAGAATGCTTGCCTAGAAAGTGCCAGGGCCTGATTCAATCCCTAACTGAGAGAGAGAGAGAGAGAGAGAGAGAGAGAGAGAAAGAGAGAGAGAATGTTATAGAAAAATATAGAAATTTATATATTGCAAACATATGGTATATATATTCTAGCTCTTAAATGTTTTATATGTATTAGCTTATCATGTTTAAACTCAAATTTCTTTAAAAATTGCTTAAGGGCACATATCTAATAAATCAGAAAAAGTACATTGGCTTAAATATTTATTATTTATTTATTAAATATTGATTTCCTATATATACAGTCTCAGACTCTTCATTTTTCATGGAACATGAATTAGATCTTCAGACACAGTAATTTTGTAAGTACCAGAGTTTAATTCTTATAAATATTCAACAAATGGGTAAAGACAGCAATAATTCCTACAATTACATTTTTTACAGGTTTTTATCCTTGTAAGAGTACACAAAAAGCCCCATGGAAACCTAGGGTAGGCCCCAAGACTTACAAACTTTGGAACTCTACTCCACTAATCCTATCCCAGTCAGATCCTGCTGTGACACAACCAGCAGAGCTGAGTTGCACATGGTCCCCTGAACTCCATGGTCTAGCTCTGTGCTTGGTCTCAAGAAACTTTGTTGGACCCAAAGAGCATCTTGCTTCCCAATGGAGGTCTGTGGGGACCCCAAGAAAATCCAGCTTGGAACATTGCTCAACCAATCTTTTGCCAGTGGGATGTGCCTGATGCATAGCCAGCAAAGTCTGACCCTGACCTCCATTGTCTAGCCCAAGGCTCCCCCTCCCATCCCAAGAAGTCCTGCTGTCATCAGGGTCATCCAGCCAACACCATGGAAAACCAGCTGATTAAAGGACAGTATAAGAACACAATCAACAAGACCCAGGGCAGTATGGTACCTCCAGAGCCTATCTATCCTCATACAGTAAACCTTGGATATCCTAATGAAGCTGAAACACAACAAGATGATTTTAAATGCAAACTTATAAGATGATAGAGGTCTTTAAAGAAGAAGTGGATAAATCCCTTAAAGAAATACAAGAAAATTAAAAAAGGTATAGGCATTAAAAGAAGAAGAAAATAAATATAAAGAAATGCAGGAAAATATAATCAAAGAGGTAAAGGATATAAATAATACTGTCCAAGACCTGAAAAAGCAAGTAGAAGGAATAAAGAAATTACATACTGAGGCAATCCTGGGGATGGAAAACCTAGGAAAGAGAATAGGATCTACAAACATAACCATTACCAACAGAATATAGGAGATGAAAGGTAGAGTCTCAGGTGCAGAAGATATAATAAAAGAAATCAATATATCAGTCAAAGAAAATTCAAAATCTAAAATGTTCATGACACAAACATCTAGGAAATTTGGGACATCATAAAAAGACTAGATGTAAGAATAATAGGAATAGAAGAAAGAGAAGAGTCCCAACTCAAGGACGCAGAAAGCATCTACAAAATCATAGAAGAAAATTTCCCTAACCTAAAGAAAGAGGTGTGTATAAAGTTACAGGAAGCTTACAGAAATACTGATCAGATTGGACCAGAAAAGAAAATCTTCTCACCACATAATAATCAAAACATTAAATATACAGAGCAAAGAATTTTAAAAGTAGCAAGGGAAAAAGGCCAAGTAACTTATAAAGGCAGACCTATCAGAATACACCCAATTTCTCATCTAAGACAATAAAAGCTAAAAGGACCTAAGCAGAAGTTCTTGCAGATCCTAAGAGACCACAAATGTTAGCACAGACTACAAAACCCAGCAAATTAATTGCCATAGATGGAGAAACCAAGATATTCCAAATTTAAATACCTTGAAGCAGAAACTTCCAGTTTCTTTGGAAAATCAGTTATGTCAAATGATGTTTTGCTGCAGTGTAGAGGTGGAAAGAATGTTTTGCCAGGTAAAACACAGGTGAAGCCACGTTTTGTTATAGTAAACATGTGAAAGGACACATGATATAGTGTAAGTATAACCCCACAGAGAGTGGGAGAGAGAACATTGATTTGGTTTGCTCTGCCTTGGTATTCTTTGCTAATAATACACATGTATTAGTTTGCCTGAAATAGTGTTGCTGAGCTCCACTTGTGGTAAGGAATTGAGAGAAACTGCTTGTGATGTTCCTGTTGGCAAGCCTTGTGCTTTTTTTCAGGATTGAACTACAGCTGCTGATTCATGCATGGTGTCTGCCTGCCTAGAGGACTGGACTGAAGCTGTTAGTTACTGTGGAGTGTCTGTCTGCCAAAGGACTGGACCGTAGCTGCTGATTTATATTTGGTGTTTGCTATGGGACTGAACTACTGACAAACAAGATTGAGTTTGCCCCCAAAGAACTATTGCTAAACAGAGACACTTCCTCCATATCTTGATAACTTTTCTCTTCAACTACCTCTGGTAGGTGGTTGGCAAGAGGAGAGGTGGAACATTTGTTAAAAGTAGGTTGCAAAAATTTATGCCTATATATCTTTCTACTAACCCAGCCTTATGGAGACTACTAGAAGAAAAATTCCAACCCAGTGAGGCTAACTATACTCAAGGAAACACAAGAAATAAATAATTTCATACCATTATAACCTGTTAGGAATTGGTTCTAATGCTTTGTCTTAATTTGGCTCCTAAAAGCCAAGTTTCCAGACCTGAGAGTCCCTGCACCTAGCTGGCTTTGACTCATAATAAAGAATTTCCATAGAGCCAATGGCTGGGCAGAGAGACAGAGGTGGGACTTTTAGATTGTGTGGGCAAGAGATGGGTGGGGGGAGGTATTGCCATGACTCAGAGGGAGAGGGATTAGATTTAAGAGCTGCAGGAGAAAAATCATCCAGCAATGTAGGTGGAAAGGAAAAGCAGCCCTATGGGTGTATGTGTGTGGGGAGAGTGTGCCCAGAAGGTATCAGGGCAGCAAATATAAAATATAGATTTAGAAGGAATTAAGCTAGTAATACCAAAGGGGGAAGTATGCTAACCTCAAGAAGTCAAGAAGGTTTTGAAGTGTTCAGCTATTGAGCTAGTCAAGGCAAATCAAAATTAGTTGGTGTGTGTGTGTGTGTGTGTGTGTGTGTTTCACTGGTGAATCCAGAGAGCTCTTGGGCAGATGCAGCGGTTTAACTAATTAACTGCTACAAAAACCAGTAGATGAGAAACACACACAGACACACAGACACACAGACACACAGACACACACAGACACACACAGACACACACACAGACACACACACACACACACACACACACACACACACACACACCTACCACACTCCCACATACCATTACCACCAAAATCAAATAACAGGATGTAAAAATCATTGGTCATTAATATCTCTCAATATCAGTGGATTCATTCATCCAGTAAAAATTTGCAGGTTAACAGAACGGATGTGTTAACAGGAGCCATTATTTTACTCTCCATAAAAACCACATCCCAGCAATGAAAATAGTCATTATCTCAAAAGAAAGGAATAGAAAAAGGTTTTGTAAACAAACAGGCACAAAGACACAAGCTGGACTCATCATTCTAATGTCTAATAAATTAAAATTTCAAGTGAAAATAATCAAAGGAGACTGGGAAGGACAATTCATACTCATCAGAGGAAAGAAAACATCTCAATTCTGAATACCTATGCCCCAATGCAAGGGTACTCACTGATAAAAGAAACATTAGTAAAGCTTAAATCACATATCAAACCCTACACACTGGAGTTTTTAGGTTGGGGGGCTTTTAACAGTTATTTTAATGTCTTTAGGGATTATAAGACTATTCTAATAGCTAGCAAAAACAAGGACATCATGAATTTCACAGGTGAATAGGCAGAACCTAAAATATCACCCCGAGTAAGGTAACCTAGACCCAAAAGGAGATGAATGGTATGTATTCACTTCCAAGCAGATATTAACCCTAAAGTACAGGTAACTATGCCATACCTAAGAGACCCAAGGAAGGCAAATAACAAGGAGGGCCCAAGGTAGGACGGTCAAATCTTTCTCAGAAGGGGAAACAAAACAGATATTGGAGGTCTATGGCAGGAGGGAACTGATTGGGAGAGAGGTTGGGAAGGAGTGGAGGGTAGTGGGGGGGAATCATATGTAAGAGCATAAGATGGAGAACTGAAAGGGGGGATGCAGTCTCTAGGACTTGCCAGAGACCTTGGATGGGGAAGAAGTCCCAGGAAATTTACAGGGGCAACTCTTGCTGAGACTCCTAGCAGTAGGGGATACAGATCCTGAAGTGGCCACTTCCCATAGTCAAGCAGGACTCCCAGTGGAGGGATAATGGCAGCAAACTACCCAAAAAAACCTTCAGCCCAAAATGTGTTCTGCCTACAAGATGTGTAGTGACAAGGATAGATCAGAGACTGATGGGATGGTCAACCAATCAATACCCCAAATTGAGCCCCAACCCATGGGCAAGAACCAATCCCTGACACTATTAATGATACTCTATTATGCTTATAGACAGGAGCCTAGCATAATTGTCCTTTGAGAGGTTCCATCCAGCAGCTAATGGAAAGAGACTCAGAGACCCACAGGCAAACATTAGATGGAACATGGGAAGACTTATGGAAGAGTTGGGAGGAATTTTGAGGGTCCAGAAGAAGACAGGGACTCCATAGGAAGACCAACAGAGCCAACTAACCTAGACCCTTGTGGGGTTCCCAAAGACTAAATAATCAACCAAAGAGTGAGCATGGGGTGTTCCTAGGCCCCCTGCACTTATGTAGCAGAACAGATTAGTCCTCAACAAGAGGAGCAAGAGCTCTCCCTGAATCTCTTGCCTGCCTGCCTGTGGATTCTATCCCCCTAAATTGACTGCCTTTCTGGCCTCAGTAAGAGATGATATGCCTAGCACTGCAGCAACCTGATGTTCCAGGTGGGAGTGGGGTAGCAGGGTAAGGAGTGAGGGTTTTATCTAGAGGGGGGCTCTCCCTTCTCAAGGAGAAAGGAAGAGAAGAATGGAAGGAAGTTATGTGTGGGAAGGTACAGGGTGGTGAAAGGGGTGATTTTAGGATGTAGAGTGAATAAATAAAAAAATAAAAATAAAAAATGAAATGAGAAAAGAATATAAAACAAAATATTTATGATCATATCAAGACATATTCTTGGGACAAGCATCAGGAGATGTTTTAGTAGTTGAGAAAACACTATATGGAATGACCATATGGAATTCCATATGTTGACAAACATACGGAATGTTTGTCAACAGTTAAAGGAATGACCATATTATTATTGTGTGCCTATGTAAATATTACATAAATATTAAATAAAATTTTAAAAATTCTCTGGAACAAGCCCTTAGCTATTCGAACTTATTGTACATATGCCTGGTAAGGTGTGGGTTTTGAGTAGCTGAGAATACACTGGTGGCGAAATGGAGGTTTGATTCTAGCATCCTGTACTTGGCCTCCTGACTTGTGAACCAAGGCTGTGTTTTCCCACATTGAACACAAAAGTCTGGCACAGATGAGAGATGTACACAGTGACTCTACCATTCAGTACCCAGAGCCCTCACCTTCCCAGTCTCATTCTTGGATGTCCCAAGTGAAATCTAATAAATTGGAATTTTTCTATTTGGGGGTAATGACAACTAAGAGTATTCAATATTTTTGATGAAATAAAAATGCTGGCAAGAAGGCTAGTGCCCAGAATTAGACATATCCTGAATCTATCCAGAAAGATCCTGCTCCTTCACCTCCATTTATGCATTTATTTAATTTATTTATTTATTTTATTTTTTAATTTTTTTAAATTTTTTTATTTTCTATATTCTTTGTTTACATTCCAAAGGCTTTCCCCTTTCCCAGTTCCCATAAGTCCTCTTCCCCCCTTCCCCCCTCCCCCCGCCCATTCCCCAATCACCCCACAACCCTTTCTCTGTTCTGGTACTCTCCTGCAAAACTGGAACCAGTCTTTACTGGACCAGTGTCCTCTCCTTCCTTCTTCTTAGGAATCTTTTGATTTGCTAATTATGCCTTGAGTATTCAGAGCTTCTGGGCTCATTAATATCCACTTATCAGTGATTGCAATTCATGTGTATTCTTTTGTGATTGGGTTAACTCACTTAGGATGATATTTTCCAGATCTAACCATTTACCTACAAATTGCATGAATTCATTATTTTTAATTGCTGAGTAGTATTCCATTGTATAAATATACCACATTTTCTGCATCCATTGCTCCTTTGAGGGACATCTGGGCTCCTTCCAGCTTCTGGCTATTATAAATAAGGCTTCTATAAACATAGTGGAGCATGTATCCCTATTGCATGCAGGGGAATCCTCTGGGTATATGCCCAGGAGTGGTATGACAGGGTGCTTTGGAAGCGTCATGCCCAATTTTCTGAGGAACCGCCAGACTGATTTCCAGAGCGGTTGTACCATCTTATGCATTTATTTTAACTCAGAAGAAACCTTGCATCATTAAGCAGTGAACTTCATGTCAGGGCACAGGGCTACAAGAACAAGGCAGTGTTCCAGACAGATGTATGAATTAATGCTTAGCAATTGGGGCTTTTTGAGTGGGAAGGAAATGCTAGGGAGTGCTATAACAAACTTTACATTTGAAAACTCAGACTGGAATTATCCAAGATACTATAGATGCAATTATGAACTGGATGGAAATTGATGTTTAGCCTCCTACTGGGTTTCCCTTTCCAGCACCCTCTGCTGATTTTCATCAGTGCCTTAGCTGCAGTTACATCAGTAAAATGATTCTTCTCAGGGTATTTTGACAAGTTACTGTGTAAAAGGGAGATACTCTTGGGCAGGGTTTTCATTTCCAGCTGTGTTAGCCACCTATAATACTTAGTTTTATCCAGTGTTGAGTTTTGAACCTTTGAGGTTCAAGGTGAAAGGTTTTAGCAGGACTGAACACGGCAAACGGGGGGGGGGGGCCAAGCATGGCAAACATTGAGGGCAGGTTTTGCACTTTTAACTGTTTTTCTTTCCTTCACTAAAAACTGTTGCATTCCTGAAGCAATCCATTTCCTTATTTGGCCACTGACTCATTCCCGAGGCATAACACAAAGGTACAATAGTCAAGATTCATTATTTTGTTAATATTGTCCAATTAGGATATACCAACTCACCCAAACACAAACTCCTGGGTTGTTAAAAGTCCACTCCTGTAGAAACACCCTCTTGCTTTTTGCTTTTCTTGCTTGCTTGTACTTGCTGCTCTGCTGTCTCTTTTGTGCTGAGAATTTTGTTCCTGGATATGTCCTTTACTGATTCCAGAGGACTGACTTACCTTAAGCCAAGGTCATCTTAAAATGGTGGGAGTAACTAACCAATGACTAGCTTGAGACCCATGCCTCCAGACAGAGCCCACCCCTGACACTGTCTGTAAACCAGAAACCAGAGGTCAATTGTCCCAAAGTCCCAGGATAAAACCAAGCATGGCTGGTAAATAAAAGAAGAACAGAACAGAACAGAAAATAAAAGAAAAGAGAAGAGAAGAGAAGAGAAGAGAAGAGAAGAGAAGAGAAAAGAAAAGAAAAGAAAAGAAAAGAAAAGAAAAGAAAAAAGACAAATGATGCCTAACAATATTCTGCTATACTTATAGATTGGTATCTAGTCCAGTTGTCATCAGAGAGGGTTCATCCAGCAATTGATGGAAACAGATGCAGAGATTCACAACAGACATTAGGAGTTTGGGGAATCCTGCTGAAGAGGGGAGGAAGAATTATAGTATATAGGGGAGTCAAGACACCATAAGAAAACCCACATAATCAATAAACTAGGACTCACAGGAGCTTACTGAGATGAGCCAACAATCAGAGAGCCTGCATGGGTCTAAATTAGACCCTCTGTATATATCTTATACTTATGTAGCTTACTGTTTTTGTGGGACTCCTAACTGAGGGTGCAGAGATGGTTCTGATGCTTTTGCCTGCTTTTGCGACCCAGCTCTCTATTGGGTTCTAGCCTTAATATGAAGCGAAGTGCCAAATCTTACTGCAGCGTGATATGCCATGTTTGGTTGACATCCCTGGGATGCATGTCCTTCTCTGAATGGAAAAGGAGGAGGAGGGGCCAAGGGAGGGAGCGGAAACTGTATTTAGGATGCTATATATCAGAGAACAAATTAGCAAAAGAAGCATATTAAAATTTATGTTTATTGTTTTTATTATTTTAGATTTCTTTTCTTCTCTTACTTGGCTGAAAATAGGATTTTTTTCATACAATGTATTCTGATTTATGTTTTCCCTCTCCAGGGTCCTCTCAGGTCCTCTCCACCTTCCTTCCCATCTAGACTCACACCCTTTCTGTCTCTTGTTTGAAAACCAAGAGGCATCTAAGAAATAATAGTAAAATACAATAACGATAAAACAAGAGCAAACAAGTCGGACAAGGACAGAACAAACCAATATAAGAAAAAGAGGCAAGGAAAAAGCGTGAAAGGCCCACCCTCACATACACACAGAAGTCCCCATACAAACACAAAACTGGAGACCAAGCTGTGATATGTCTGCAAAGGACCTGAAGGGTTAAAAGAAAAAGAATGAAAGAAAGAAACAGGAAGTCATGGAGATTGAAGCAATATGCGCAAGGCCTGCACAGGTCTACAAGAGACAGGATCCTAGAGCAGAGTGAAGTGCACCCATGCCCCACGTCCTCCACAAAAGCTATCTCCAAAGGATAACCACTTGCAACTGAAAACGTTCTCCAATGGAATGTCACATGGAAAACAAACCACTCTTAATGAGAGGTCCCACACCCAGCCATAGATGGCCAACATAAAACGAAGTCAATGGCATCTTTGGAGGTTCTTTTTTTTTTTTCTATATTCTTTGTTTACATTCCAAAGGCTTTCCCCTTTCCCAGTTCCCTCTCTCACCATGTGTCCCATAAGTCCTCTCCCCCCCCATTCCCCAATCACCCCCCAACCCTTTCTCTGTTCTGATACTCTCCTGCAAAATTGGAAACAGTCTTTTCTGGACCAGTATCCTCTCCTTCCTTCCTTCCTTCCTTCTTGGGAATCTTTTGATTTGCTAATTGTGCCTTGAGTATTCAGAGCTTCTGGGCTCATTAATATTCACTTATCAGTGATTGTAATTCATGTGTATTCTTTTGTGATTGGGTTAACTCACGTAGGATGATATTTTCCAGATCTTTGGAGGTTCTTTATCTCATAATGTTGTATCAGGAATCTTTTGTCTTTCTTCCTTCCTTCCTTCCTTCCTTCCTTCCTTCCTTCCTTCCTTTCCTTCCTTCCTTCCTCTCTCCCTCTCTATCCCCTCTTTCTTTCTTTCTTTCTTTCTTTCTTTCTTTCTTTCTTTCTTTCTTTCTTTCTTTCTTTCTTTCAATCCTTTTCTTTTAACCCTTGAGGTTAAAAGTCATGCTGGGATTAGAAGGCCCTGGTTTCTTGGTGTTCTTCCATGTCATACCCTCTGGCTGTTACTCTCTGTCTCCAAATCTGAGGAGTTCCCTGAGCCCTCCCTCAGGGGCAACCTTTGATGGCAACATCACACTACTGCTGAGGGTTCCAAGGCCTCTCAGTCTTTGAATGTGAATTTTTTGCTTGCTGCCATGTATAGACACCATCTGTGTGCCCGGTAACCATGGTGATCTGCAGAGGACATTATATTCCCTGAAAATGGAATTGTGGATAGTTATGAGTCACCACATTGGTCCTAGAAACTAAGTCCAGTCCCCACCCCCCACCCCCCACCCCCAGTTTGGCATTTACTATTAAATTGGATTCAAATTGAATATTAAATGTTTACGTCAAATTATGAAGTACAGAAAAACCTCTGATAAAACCTGAGCAGAGAATGAGGATGACAACTGAGGAACGTTACAATTGCTTCGGCCCTGCAGGCAGCCTCAGATCTGACAGTGCACAGACCTTCATAATTAGGCCTGCAGTTCAAGAAAAACCACAACTTCCTCCCAGGGCCCTGGCTGTCCTGTCTTCACACCAGCTACTGGTGAGCCAGAGCAGCTCAGATTCCAAGTAACTACAAGTAGGGCATCCATGGGACCAGAACATGAGTGTTTTGCTTAATTTTATTTTATTTTTCCTGTTTAGCGAAAACCTTCAGTTACCAAGAAGAAATTTAGAAGACTTCTGAGGAATAATGTGGCAGCACGGGTTGGGGTTGGGGTTGGGGGGGCTATAAAATGTTACGGTAAAAGATAGCTTTGTGTGAAAATGATGCTATTTTAACTTTGATAGCAAGTTCTTAAGTGTTGGAATATTGCTATATTGGTTTAAGTGGAGACATTTCATTGGTGCAAGTTATGCACTACTGAGAGGAACACAGTTTTAAAATTTTCATCAGTGGAAAAATGTTGTTAATTGCACAAACAAGTGTTTAGTTTTATACTGTGTATAGTATTATAGTATATAATACTTTATAGTTTGTTTACATCTCAAGTAATTCCCAAAGGCCAATGTGGTAATGGTTGTCCCCTAGTATAGTTGTATTAGAGGTGACAGAGTCTCTAAGAGATAGGACACAGGCAGAGAGCATTGTGTATTGTTATGGAGGGGACAGTGGGGGCCCAAACTGTTAGGGCCTGGTTAGGAGTAAGCTGTCTACTCTTCACTGGCTGGCACCAGGATATGATACTTTGCTAGAGACCCATTTGAGACTGTGAGTCAACCTTAACCTTTCTCTTCAGTAAGAGATTTCATTTTCAAGACTGAGGATATTGCTCTCAGTTAATGAAGGGCTTGCCTTAGAAGCACAATGACGCAAACTCAGTCTCTAGAACCCATATAAAAATACCGGTCATGATAGAGAGTAATTATAATCTTAGTGCTGGGGAGCCGGTGACAGAGGGGTTCTTGGAGCCTCCTGACAAGCCAACCTAGCTTCCTCTGAGTTCCTATCAGTGAGAGACCCCATCTCAAAGGTTAAGGAGGATGTAGCCTTCTCCCAATGCAATGGATAATAGCAAAATCAGTCTTAGTAAAGAAGTACAGAAAAGTGGGAACTGCCCTGAAAGATGAATTCTACTATAATAGCGATCAGTCCAGTTCCCAAAGGCTGCTGGTATCCTCTTTTTAACTTTATCAATTGAGACAGGAGAGGCTGAGCTTATTCCTTGATGAGAGATGGAGTTAAATGAGAAAATGACCAATTAACATTCTCACCATTCCAGTTTAAATAAAAATACATTAAGTCAGCCTACAGACACCATGCATAAAGAGCCCTGGCAAACCCTCTGGATGGTGGTTTGTTGGAGAAGTGAAATGTATTAGTCAAGGGGTCATTTTTTCAAAACTTTCTATTTGGATCTTCTTTTAAGTTTATAGAAAAACCTCCTAAGATAATACAGCCCACATAGAATTTAAACCACTTCTCTTAATTTCATCATCATTATAATCACGTTCACAAGTAGGAAACCTCATTTTTTCCATCATTGCCATGAGACTAGAGACTATACACTTGGTTGATGAGATGTCTTAGCAGGTAGAAGTTCTGGCCATCAGTATTTGCTACCTGAGTTTGATCACTGAGAGCCACATACGTCATAGTGAAATGAGTGAGCCCAGCTCTTCCAGGTTGTTCTCTGACATCCACATAGGTGCTGTGGCATACACACCCCTCCAAAAGTCAATAAGTGTTTATAATTTTAAAAAGACGATTATTTCAGCCATGAACTTTAATCAGATTTCCCCATGTTTTCCACCAATATCCTTCTGGTTAATGTTAAGTGCAGAAAAAAAAGGAAAATATTTAATGATACCAAATATAGATAGGAGCAAGTACTTGGAGCCTTCATAGTAGCCCTAAGATACAGATAAGGGATTTTCCTTAAATTCATATTTTCTTGCTATAAAGTTGTAATGTATTGCTTGAAGGGTTGAGTGTAATACTATTCTTGGTAAGTAGCAGTATAATACCAGTATTATAGATGCACATATTAATCTCTATTGATTACATAATGTTATTTGGCTTTTTTTGTTTGTTTTTTTTCCTTTTCTTTCCTTTTTTTATTTAATTTTTATTTTCTATATTCTATGTTTACATTCCAAAGGCTTTCCCCTTTCCCAGTCCCCCCCCACCATATGTCCCATAATTCCTCTCCCCCCCAACTATTCCCCAATCACTCCCCCCCACCCCCACGATTTCTCTGTTCTGGGTCTACAAAACTGGATCCAATCTTTACAGGCCCAGGGTCCTCTCCTTTCTTCTTCTTGGGAGTCATTTGACTTGCTAATTGTGCCTTGAGTATTTAGGGCTTCTGGGCTCATTAATATCCACTTATCAGTGATTGCATTTCATGTGTATTCTTTTGTGATTGGCTTAGCTCACTTAGGATGATATTTTCCAGATCTAACCATTTACCTACGAATTGCATGAATGCATTATTTTTAATTGCTGAGTAGTACTCCATTGTATAAATATACCACATTTTCTGTATCCATTCCTCTTTTGAGGGACATCTGGGCTCCTTCCAATTTCTGGATATTATAAACAAGGCTGCTATAAACATAGTGGAGCATGTGTCTTTATTGTATGCAGGGGAATCCTCTGGGTATATGCCCAGGAGTGGTATGCCAGGGTCCTCTGGAAGTGACATGCCCAATTTTCTGAGGAACCGCCACACTGATTTCCAGAGCGGTTTTACCATTTTGCAATCCCACCAACATTTATAAAAATGTTTGGATTATTCCTGTAAGGCCAGAAGTTATCACTTTCTTTTAAATTTGGAAAAAGAGTTCCAGGCCTCCCTGGGTGCTAATGAGGTGGGATTATGAACACATGTTTTTTTTTTATTTTTTTTTATTTTTAAATGTGGTCTTTATTAGAAGTGACAAGGAGACATACCAAACATTTTGATAAGGTCATTGTTTCTGGAAATTTTCAAGGAATCCATGGAGGTGTTTCTTTTTATGGGAGAGCACATTGTGAGTCATAGTTCCTCGTGTGATCCTTCTAAAGGAATTGGAAGGGAATGTCCCAAGAGTCCCTCTTTGTGATGATACTGAATTGATACTCAACAGGGGAATTTTTCAAACATTCTTAAAACCCAGCCACAGACACACCCATCAGCAATTCTTTCAGAGGCAGAGAAGCATTATACGGATATCATAGTCAATGCATGCAAAGTTTGATTTTCTTATTTTTGTCATTTTTTTTGTTGGGGGAGAGAGGAGCTTTTAGAGACAAGGTCTCATGTAGCTCCAGGCTGGCCTCAAGTTCTCTAAGTAGCAGAGGCTAGCCTTCAAATCCTGGTAACTACCTTCTGAGTTCTAGGATGACTAGAGTGCCACTGTTTCAGGCCTATAGTTTTCTCTTAAATAACTATTTTTATTTCCTTAAGAGAACATACTGGGACTCTCTACATTTTATTAAGTGCTCATTTCTTACAAATCTAAACACCAAAACTTTCATGAATTGAGGATAATGATAATCTATTTATTTACATTTCAAATGTTATCCCCCTTCCAAGTTTCCCCTCCACAAACTCCCTATTTCCCCCCTCTCCGCTACTTCTATGAGGTTGCTCACCCACCCACCCACTCTCGTTTGAGTGCCATAGCATTCTGCTTCTCTGGGTCACGGAGCCTCCGCAGAACCAAGAGGCAGTTATCTGCTACATATGTGGCTGGAGCCATGTGTCCCCCCCCAAAAAAAAATGTACTCTTTGGTTGGTGGTTTAGTCCCTGAGAGCTTTGGGAGTGGGCGTCTGGTTGATTGATATTCTTGTTCTTCCTATGTGGTGGCAAACCCTTTCAGTTTCTTCAGTTCTTCCCCTAACTCCTCCATTGGGGTCTCTGCACTCATTCTGATGGTTGGCTGCATGTGTCCATATCTGTATTGGTCAGGCTCTGGCATGCTCTCTCAGGGGACAGCCATACCAGGCTCCTATTAGCAAGTGCTTCTTGGCCTCAGCAATAGTGTCTGGGTGTCTGCAGATGGGATATATTCCTATGTGGGGCAGTCTCTGGATGGCCTTTCCTTCAGTCTTACTCCACTCTTTGTCCCTGCAATTTTGAATTCGTATTTTTGAGATGGGTCCATGGCCCCATGCCTCAAATGGGCCCATGCTTACCCACTGGATATGGTTTCTACAGGTTCTATATCCCCTGTGTTGGGCTAATGCCATCCCTGTTAGGTTCTTGGAATCTCTTGGGTCCCTGGCATCTGGGATTTTCTAGAGCTACCACCTAGTTCACCAATCTCTAATGCTACATATCTCCATTCAAATTCCTGATCCTCTGGGATCTTTTGTGGTTTCCTACAAGTTTTAAGATATTTTTAAAAATATATTTCTGTGGAGAAAATGTGGAGATTTTAATTCATCTTGCATTGGGCATTTAAGACGATTTTGGTAGGATAGCTATTTCTATAATATTCATTCTACCAATCCACAAGATCTTTTCTTTTTAGTGTCTCTTCTTCTTCTTCTTCTTCTTCTTCTTCTTCTTCTTCTTCTTCTTCTTCTTCTTCTTCTTCTTCTTCTTCTTCTCGTCCTCTTCGTCCTCCTCGTCCTCCTCGTCCTCCTCGTCCTCCTCGTCCTCGTCCTCCTCGTCCTCCTCCTCGTCCTCGTCCTCCTCCTCCTCCTCCTTCTTCTTCTTCTTCTTCTCCTCGTCCTCTTCGTCCTCCTCGTCCTCCTCGTCCTCGTCCTCCTCGTCCTCCTCGTCCTCGTCCTCCTCGTCCTCCTCGTCCTCGTCCTCCTCCTCCTCCTCCTCGTCCTCGTCCTCCTCGTCCTCCTCGTCCTTGTCCTCGTCCTCCTCCTCCACCTCCTCCTCCTCCTCCTCCTCCTCCTCTTTCTTCTTCTTCTTCTTCTTCTTCTTCTTCTTCTTCTTCTTCTTCTTCTTCTTCTTCTTCTTCTTCTTCTTCTTCTTCTTCATTACTCTGGTCAGTACTTCAAGAGCTCCATTGAAAAGGAGGGATTAGTGGACAGCCTTGACTCATTCTTGATTTTAAATAGGATTACTTTGAATTTTTCTCCAGTTAGGATAATGTTGGCTATTGGATTGTCACATACACCCTTTTTATGTTGGGATATATTTCTTCTACTTCTACTTTCCTGGAAGTTTATCATGGATGCATGTGAGATTTTGCCAATGATTTTTTCTGCATCTATAGAATTAGAGACCAAAACAAAAATCTAAGAATCAGCCAGGTTCTCAGAGCTGGTTCTTTGGGAAGATAAACAAGATTACAAATCAAAATGTGCTGCAACACATGGATGCCTGACAGGAATTCTTCCTATCAATGGGCAAAGTGATACTTCTTGTAATGTTTTCTTTTAAATTTGGGTTACTTATACCTAATTATGCAAAGTAATGCTCTTATATTTAACTCTAATACTTTTACCCTTTTATATTCTTGATAGTCTCTCTTACTTTCTTGCACTCTATAATCATCCAATATATGAAAGAAAGCCCCAAATACTTGTTATTATAAGACATGTTGATTCTTCATCTAAGAAGATGATTTCATGTTTTATGACCACTGTCAGTTATTCCCAGAATCTCAAAAATTTTTATTCAAATTTAATGTATGTGATTTAAAGAAATGACTCACACATTAAGAGAGGTATTACTCTTGGAGATAACCTGGTTCTTCTCTCAAAACCCATGCTGGGCGCATCACAACACTTGCAACTCCAGCTATTGGGGCATTTACTTCTTCTTCTGGCCTTGGCAGTCAGCTGCATTCATGTCTCCATGTGTGCATCTATGCATGTACATGTGTGTGCACATGCACACACATATACACAAGTAAAAGTAAAATAGATGTTTAAACTTAGTTATAGATTTTATTGCTCCTACACTAAACTAATTGTGTGGGTAAATTCCAGGTATATAGTGTTTATAAATGTTTACTTTGAAACAAAATAGACTAGAAATCCTCACTTTTACAGGTTTGGGTCATATGATTGAGTAGTACTTGAGATATTTACTTGCTTTGTCTATCAGATTTCTGAAGAAAAGAAAATCGCTGTACCTATAGAAAATGTAATTTAATAAATTTATTAAATGTAATTTAGTAAATCTAAACCACAAATAAATCCAAATAACAAATTGCTATGATGCTTAATAATAATGCTTAGTAAACCAAAATAAAGTTTTTATAAAAGCTAAGTTATATTTTTATGTATGCTTGAACATCAGTGGAACTAGAATGAGTAGATGAGAAAGACCAATTTATCTTGCCCAAGTTAAACAAACCAGGCATTAGTGCAGTGAAAACAGATTCCTTTTGAGTAGCCAGTAAACAACAGGTGAGACTTGTTTGTGGGAGACCTGGCATGTAAAAGGGATAATCAGGGCCCAGGTGATGGCTGAACTAGTCTGGGAAGTCAGAGTAGAGTCATGGTTCTGTCAGCTAGCAGGCAATGGTCAGCTCAGAGTCTACCTTCACAGGCTCTGGGGAGGAGAGCCTGCATTCCCTAATGATTGTATCTCAAAAGCATAGCCCTCAGTTCTTTAGAAAGAGGCAGTGCTGAGTTGCTGGAGATGCGTGTATTCTTAGAGGCACAAAAGAGGATTCAGAAGGATACATTGTCTTCTATGAGCATGTTATGAAGAGAGGTGAATGCCTGTCACCAGATATTAACTGGAACAAACGGGAAACGAGGTGGCAAATCCTGACCCTTTCAAGACTTAAGAGACTAGTCATTCAGGGATGTTGTCTTGCTTGCTGTGAAGCCACAGCAGGGCTCGTACAGTCTTTTGGCAGGAATTGGGTGGGGCCCTTAAATGTTGAGAGTTCTTCGCAATTTTCTTCTCTTTTCTTCCTTCCTCTGCCCTCTGTGTTTCCTCTAACTGTATCGGTCAGGATGAACACTAAGAAACAGAAACTCCCTGTATAGATATTGCAAGCATGGAGCTTTTTACTGCAGAACATTTTGTATGTAAACACTTACGGAAAGGGCAGGGGATGACAGAGGGCTGCAGGCTGCTTCCAGGACTGAACCTCTGCTGATGCTACTAGAAAGCTACTATCTCAGGCCTTCATTAGAACTCCAAGCTCAAGATCAACTGTGGAAGTTGCTGTGGAGGTGTTTTCAAACCAGCTTTTTGACGCTCATATTGCTGTCACTGCAAGTGCCCTCCAACACTGAGGTCACTAGAAAGTGCACAGCCATAGCTACAAAGCTAAGCATGGACCCAAGCTAGGCACTGACCCAAGGAGTAGCTGACAATATTCTGGCAGTTTGTTGCAGGGATTCCTCTGTTTACTGACCTTACATCAGAAACGAGAAGAAAGCTTTGACTTTGCTATGTGCTTCCAAATGTGCTTTGGAAGTTTCTTTGCTATGTGCTTCTAACCAACAGCTAATGTGTACTCATAGCAAATGGTGTCTCAGTGTATTTCTGTTTTCCTTTTTCTTCCATCTTTTAAATAGTATGTTTTATATTCTATAAAAAGTATAAAGCATTGCTGAGCATTAAAAATAGAGTCAAAGTGAGGAGAGGGATGGGTGAAAATGATGTAAGCACTGTACTAATATGTAAAATTAAAGTAAAATGATTATACACAAACTAGATGACTCCCAGTCTAGGTGAAACACTACTGCGTAAGAAGCTGAGTAACTACTATGCTTTGTATTATATGAATATAATGAAATGTTATACACAGGGCTTTGGAATCATGAAATAAGTTGACTTTAGGAGGAATTGAAGAAGGGGGTAAGGCCATGACAATAAAGGTTGCCTAGCTGGAACTGGGTAGAGATGCCCTCTAAGGAAAAGAAAATTAGAAAAAAAAATGTATGTTTAACTATGTTTGGAGATACAGAAATAGCAAGAGGTAAAATATCATACTAATGTAAGTTTAATCAGTTCTTCTTAGAAAAAGGAATAGCTGGAGTTAGACTTGCCTCTTACCTGTGAGAGAAATTAGTTAAGCTAAGGGTGGATTGTTTCTTCTTACAACATTGCTTTGCAGTGGCTCCAGGGAATCAGACTATGTTAACATTACCCAATTTGCTTCCCTGGGAAATATGTTTCCTCTAACCTTGATCAGTATTTATTTCTCAAGCTTAAAAGGACACAAATTGTCTTCATCATTAGGTTTGCACATATAATTTTTTTGATTTATTTCACAAATACTGTTATTTTATTGAATATATTACTTCCAATAATAAGTGAAGAAAACCATTGGGACAATGAAGAATGCTTGTTAGTGAGCAAGCCAATATGCATATACCAGTATAACCACATAGTTGATCTGAAAGAGGAATATATAGAATGCTATGAGAAGTCAGCAGATATCTCACCTATGCCCTGTGAGGCAGCAGGGGATTCACACAGGAAGCAGCGTTTTAACAGAAGCATTGAAGCTGAGTTGGAGTTTCCTAGGTGGTTTAGAATGTGAGCCAGAAGGGACCAGCACAGTGGTTCAATAAGTTTAGGCACCTCCTTCCATGTCTGATGACTTTGGCTCAAACACTTAGATCCGCATGGTAGTGGGAGAGAACCCACTCCTGTAAATTTTCCTCTGACCTCTACTTGTATGCTGGATCACACATGTACACACACATGTATTCATCACATACACACACAAGTAAGGTAGAAGAGTTTAAAGTAATCTTGCACGAGGAAGCATATTATTGTAAGCAGTTATTATTATTGTAAGAGCAGAGAAATAAGCAAACAAGAAGACATTTTGAGTGAAACATAAATAGAAAATAGTGAATGTTTTCAGTAAAGGTAATAAAAATGGGCTGGAAAGTGACCAAGCCCAGATGTGAACAGGGGCATGATAGAACATCTATTGTGATGTGAATGAATAGTGTATAGAGTCAGCTTTATCACTATGGTTCAAAGTCAGCAAAGACAAAGATTTTCTTTGAGACTTTCAACAAGCATAGGGGAAGAGGCCAAGGTCGTACAAAGCTATCTGCATCTCTGTGTCCGTCATTAATATTTTTATTTATTAAATAAAGTCTGAGAATAAATTAAGCCCGAGAAAGCAGTCAGGTTTTTATCAGCCCAGCCCAATTTTTAAAATTTATTGTTTAACCTGTTTTGACAGTCCAGACTTTATCCCCCTCCCAGTCCTCACTTTGACTATTTCACATCCCACACCTCCTCACCTTGTCTCCAAGAGGATGCCCCCACCCCACCAAACCTTCCCACTCCCTGGGGCCCCAAGTATTTTGAGGGTTAGGTGCATTTTCTCTGAGGCCAGACCTGGTAGTCCTCTGTTGTATGTGTGTTAGGGGCCTCATATCAGGTAGTGTTTGCTGCCTGGTTGGTGGCCCAGTGTCTGAGAGATCTCGGGTGTCCAGGTTAGTTGAGGATTTTGGTCTTTCTATGAGGTCACCCTCCTCCTCAGCTTTTTCCAGCTTTTCCCTAATCCCAACCACAGGGTACCCTGGCTTCTTTGGGTGTAAATATCTGCATCTGACTCTTTCAGCTGCTTGTTGGGTAGTCATTATAGGTCCCTGTTTGTAATCACACCACAGCATCAGTAATAGTGTGAGACCTTGGGGCCTCCTCCTCAGTTGGATCCCAATTTGGGCCTGTCACTGTGGACCTTCTATCCCTCAGTCTCTTCTGCAGTTCTTTCAGACAGGAAGAATTCTGGATCAGAGTATTTGACATGGAATGGTAACCCCATCCCTCCACTTGATGTCCTATCTTTCTGTTGGAGGTGGACTCTACTGTAAGGCATTTCATCTAAGGTCCCTCCCTTTGAGTCCTGAGAATCTCTCATCTCCCAGCTCTCTGGTACATTCTAGAGGGTCCTCCCACCTCCTACCTACTGAGGTTGCATGTTTCCATTTTTTTTCTGCTGGCCCTTGGCTTCAGTTCTGTTTCCCTCTGTCCCCAATATCTGATCAAGTTCCCTTCTTCCCCTCCCCATCGCTTTCCCCATTCAGTTCCCATCTCCCTCCCCATACCTGTGATTGCTTTCTTTTCCCTCCCAAGTAGTATTGAGGTATCCTCACTTGGGCTCTTTAGCTTGTTAGCCTTCTTGAGATCTGTGGATTGGATCCTGGGAATTCTGTACTTCTTTGACGAATATCCACTTATTAGTGAGTACATACCATGCATACATATCCTTTTGGGTCTGAGTTACCTCACTCCACTCAGAATGCTATTTTCTAGTTCTATCCCATTTCTTTTTAAATTTTTTTACTTAATGAGAATTTCATATATGAATACTGTATTTACAACACTCTTCCTCTCCTCTATCCAACTTACTTCACATTACTCCCAGTACTCAAATTCATTCTCTTATTCTTTAGTTAATATTGCATATGTAATATAATTATATATCATATATTAATATGTTAATTACTATAATATTCTATATTATATACAATATATTTCATATGTAATATAAGGAAATAATGTAGTTAGCCCATTTACTGTTACTCCTATGTGCATATGTTTGAGGCTAATGACATGGAATGAGATAACATATCAGGATGATCATCCATGGGAAAAACTGATTCTTCTTCTCTTATTATAAGTCATTAATTGCCTATAGCTCATCTAGATGTGGTATCTTGAGAAGTTTCTTCCGTCCACACTAGCATATCAGTTGGTGTTGTCATTCTTCAGGTCTTGTTTAGGTGACTGTATTGTTAAGATTTCATGGATGCATCTTCATTATCACACACACACATACACACACACACACACACACACACACACACATCACATCACATCAACCTTTCTACCCCTCTTCTGTGATGCTCCCTGAACTCTAGGCTTAGTGTTTGTGCTGCAGATGTATCAACTGGATCTAGGTACCCCATGGTCTATTGTTCTCTGCATTTTAACCACTGTGGCTCTGCACAATGGTCTGTATCTGTTCCAGTAGGAAGCTTCTTTGATGAGAGGTAAGAGCTACACTTACCTGTGGTATAAGGATAGTGTTCAGAGTGCAAATAGAAACTGTGGTGGTTTAAGAGAGTAGCAGTAGTAGATTCTCCTCTAGGTTCATGCTCTTATCAGCCATGGGTACTAGACTAGGTTATAGTACCAAGCATGTATTCCCTGCTATTGAGAGAACTTTAAGACTTGGGCAGCTACTGGTTATCCCACGGTTATAAATGCTGTTATTATACCCTACAGGATATCTCACCATCATTTTTGTGGCTTACAGCCTTAACAGGTGGGTAAATGTATTGACTACTTTTCTGGTACTATGAGAGCTAGCTCTCAGGAGGAGGTTTCCAGGACAATTCCAGCTTGATTACTCCAAGTACTGTCTCTAAATTTTGTGGCAGCTTCAGCGGTGGCATCTTATCTTCTATCACTGGAAACCACCCAAGAGCACAGGCAATAGCCTATGTTGAATCGTGTTTTTTTTTTTTTTGGGGGGGGGTGGTCTCTAAGACTTCCATGACTGACATTTCAAAATGAGTAATCTCATGGCTAGTATTGGAATTTTTGTTTGCTAGTGTATGGCTTTTGGTGGGAGCATTGTACCTCAAATAACATAATTTCTTTTAAGCTATATATATATGTATATATATATACATATACATATATAGCTTAAATATATATATATATATTCACATCTGTACACAGATTTATAAATAAAATTTGAGTAAAAATAAAATAGTATGACTCCCTATGATGCTTTTAAACTTTAGTGTTATCTCTTTCCTTCCTTTCTAAGGCATCCTTCCTCTCTCCCGATTTTCCTCATTTCCCTTTCACAGCATCTTTGTCTTACTAAGCCCCTCTCTAGATCGTCTCTTCTCACCGCATGTTCCTGACTTCTGGATTATTCCAGGCAATGCATATGCTCACACTTAAAGATTTGGAGCTAGGGTCCACAAAAAAGAAAGGACCCGTGACATTTGTCTTTCTGGATCTGGGATCGCCTCACTCAGTACAGTATTTTCTAGCTGCTTCCATTTACCTATGAATTTCATGATTTGGTTTGCTTTACAGATGGGATTTGTGTATACATTCCACATTTCATGATTCACTCGTCAGTTGAAGGATATACATTTAGGTTGTTTCCATTTCCAATCTATTGTGAGCGGCAAGGAACATGACTTGAGTAAGTATCTCTGAAGTAGGGTGTTGAGTTCTTTGGTTAGCAGCTCATTTGTTGATTCAGCCTTGTAGAGAAGAGCAGAAAGACCAGAAGTATCAAAATAATCTTTATAGACATCATAGTGATCTCTGAGTATGAAACCTCAAACCTGGCTTTGCTCCTACCCTGACAGCTACTGCCACAGAGGGAGTGCTTCAGAGTGTGCACTGGGGTTTCTCTCCTTCCAGTCCTTGATGCATAATCCGAGGAATGCAGGGCTCTACGGGCTGTGTTTTATGGGTTGCTATGGAACTGTCTAAATATTATGAGCAATGCAGCAGCATATGGCATGCAGTGGAATTAGGGCAACTAGAAAACATCTTCATACCTTGGAAATGTAAGCCGCTGGTTTAAGAGACCAGAATGAGTGCTTTAAAATAAACAAATTAGTCTTTATTGCACTGTTAGACACAGAGTGAGGATATAAATCGTAGGCTTCCAAATAGCTTTCAGCCAAGATGATGCATGTAGACCCAACAAGGAAATGCACAGCTGGCCAATGAAAGGCAGGAGGACTCAGTAGCTCACTGGATCTAAATCGTAACCTTAGCATCACACATAGAACTACTTTAATGTCTCCCTGCAAAGGTGAAGGAGGAGGTAAATAACTTAACTGTGGACCATGTCAGCCACGCAAGTTTCTGAATTCTGACTCTATAGTGTGTCCCGAAATCCCCGACTCTGAGCTTCTCAAGGTTGTGTGTTTGACTCTTTCTCAGATTCTAGTAACTGTTTATAAACCTTAGTTCTGAGTTTTCAATCAGAAGTTCCCTGCCGCAGAACACATGGCTCCCTTCCTCTCAATACCCCAGGTGAGGTTCATTTAAAGAATTGCAGCTCTTTATGAATAACAGTTCTGTGAATGCTGCTTTCTTCTTAAGACTCTGCTGAAGTCTGCTTCCTCCCTAAATGAACGCCACTAATCTGAACATGCGAAGTGTACCCAGCTCAGGGGCCCACGTCAGTCACAAGCTGCAGTTCGAACAGTAACTAACTGCTTCTGCGACTTTGTGACGTTTCTTGTTTTCAGTGCTTTTTGCTTCTCTTCTGTAGACAGTTGCTCCTGAATAGGGTTTTTTCCTTCCTTTCTTTTCACAAAAGAGTAGGCAAACGCCCCACAAGTCTCCTCTATCACAAAATTCAACTTTTAACAGTTAAAATTTTTATTTTTCTTTCCTTTTTTTTTTCTGGTCCTGCCCCCTTTGCCCAACCCTTCAAATGAAAAATTTAAAAGTATAGAATCTTTACTTCGCGGAAAGAGGGGGCAGTCCGGCAGTTTCAGTCTGTAGGTAGGTTTCAGGAGCAGTGGAAACACCCAGTTCATGTTTTCTAGTTTCTGTTACACACTGTTCAGGCGTTAAGGAGCCTCCTTTCCCCTACCCCTTAGTCCTGTTTTCTCTTCAATTCCTTGCAAAAAAAGAAATGTTCCAACTGTAAGTTTAAGTGGTTTTGTTGTTGTTGTTGTTGTTGTTGTTGTTGCTATCAGCTGAATATTCTCATCTGAAAAATAGCTTTAAGAGTCCAGTAAGTCTCAATAATAAAGTCTAACAGGTAGAGGGGATGTAAAAACATGTTGAGAAGAAATTCGTGTAAGAATTATTTTCAGACATGAACCCCCCCTTTCTTTCTTCAGTTTGTATAATGCGTGAATGCCAGGAAAACAGGATCCAAGTTCAACTATAATCCAGAATCAACCTAGCAGGGCCAGGGCCCCTTCCGTTTCACCAGCAGTCTTGGCGCCATCTTATACCTGATATTGCTGGAAGAGATGACTCACTCCTCGAGTCATGGGGCAGGCTTGGGTGCAGAGACTGTCACGGCACTTCATGTGGAAGTGCTTTGTGTTCATGAACTCTGGATAAAGTTAGTTTTCCTTCAAATATCAAACAAGAGATGGGAGTGTAATAGACGGGTATGAAAAAAAAAAACCTTTTTTTATTTATGGTCCAGTGAGAAGTTTATAAATACTGTCTTTCCCCCCACCCCTTACAATAAAACACAATTTAAAGTTAATATAAAGTGTTTCAGATGTCTGATAATTGTGCTAGAGGGTATTAGTGTTAGAAATGCGGTCAAAGGGAAACAGTTATCAGCAAGCAAATCCAGCGGGTCTGACAGAGCAGCTCTGTGGTCTCCTGATGTGTCAGCGACCTCAGTGAGGCACAGGTTTTACTGAGTGGACAGAAAATGCCTCATACTTGTTTCTCAGTCGCTGGATTTCTGAAGAAGGAAGTAGGTTAGTCAACTGTGTCATCTCTGACACACAGATAACAGGCATTCTGTAAGCTTCGTCCAGAGATGGCTGGCACACTGTCACTTTGTATTTTGGGGAGATCCGATGTCTCACACAATCCTTTGGGCAAAGCTTTGTTATTTGCGGTGGTCGGAGAGTGTACAAGCAATTGCTCAACGCGAAAGGCTACAAACTCGCTTGGAAAAAATGAATTTGCATCTGTCTCAATTGCACTATTGGAAAATGATGATTTTATTAGTGGTTCTCAGCCAGGGATGATTTTCCTATCCCAGTGAGCATTTTAAAACTTCAGGGGACATTCGAGATTGTCATGGTGGGTTGTGGTGTGGTGGAGAGAGGGCAGAATACTGTTCAACATGTCGCAGGGGGCTTGCTTGCTTCTTACATCTGTCATCTGGACCCATTGTCAGTTTGGCCAATACTGAGAAAAACTGTCCTACGTGAATTATCAGAATGAGGGCATTAGTACCATATATATATAATATATTATATATATATAGTACCATATATATATGATTATTATAATAAAATTGTCTTTCTGAATATGAAAAAACAAATACAAATCATATATATATATATGACTTATCATACATTTTTTAACTTTGATTTAAAGTAAATGGATTAGGGTTTTTGTAGAAAAGTTAGAACTATAGGCTGCAACTCTGTTTTTAAAATCATGTAAAAGAGACTTATTTATTACTGTTTTGTATATTTGAAGATTGAGTAACCTTTTCTAATCTCCAAATAGATGCTTTATTTACATTTGAAAAATTGAAGGAGAATTTATTAAATGGAAATCTTGTGCCAGATGTTGAGGTCTGGGCTCGCTATCCAAACTACTTGGGAAGTTGAGAGTAGGAGAATCAGAAGGTCCAAGATAGCCTGAGTAGGGGAGGTGGTGGCATATGCCTTTAATCCCAGGACTTTGGAGGCTGAGGCAGGCTGATTTCTGGATTCAAGGGCAGTCTGGCCTATTGAGGGAGTTCCTGTATAGCCAGGACTGCACAGAGAAACTTTATCTTAAACAAACAAACAAACAAGATAACCTGGGTAATTCAGCAAGACTCTGTCTCAATATAAAATGATGAAGCATGCTGTCTTTATTACACATGTAACTCAGTGGTATCATGTTTGCCTAGTATCCACAAAACCATGTGCTTAACCCCACTGCTGAAAAGGAAGAACCCAGTTTTATCTTATGTTTAAATCATAAACATCACTGATACCATCATAACACATGCTGAGCTAGTTAAATAATAAGACCTTTACTCTCCTTGTTAGAGTATGGGTACATGATGTTACTACATATCTGACTATATGCAGTGGGAATCTATCCAGTTTGGATTTTAACCCTGAACACTGTTTTCGCACCATCTCCCTTACTGTGACAGAAAGCAGGGAAAAGGAAACCTTCATAAGCCAGGAAAGGATATGGATACTGTTCAGTCAGTTTTGAGAAATGAGGTGTTACTTACAACAAGCATAACAGAGGAAATCTAACTTCAAAGAAATGAGCTGTCAATGTCTCAGACCTGATTGGCACTAGTATCTGCCAGTTTTACTAGGGTAGGGGAAAGAACACATTGTGTCAGTTAACTGAACTATTGTGACCCTGACCATGGAGCACTGTGAATTCTGAGTATCATTCTTTTCCTGCAGTATTCTCTAGTTTCCTCTAGACTCTTCAAGGTGTTGCTTGGCATGCCTCCACCACATGGCTCTGCCTCCCTCCTCTGCCCTGTAGTGCTCTAGTCGTTTTCTGTGCTTCTTCTGATGGTGCCGCTCATCCTAGAGCACAAGGTCTCTCTTTCATGTGCTGGGAGTCATGGGTCTGAGTCTAAACAGTCAAAGAGTCATTCTAACTCTTCTTATCCTTCTCAAATATTTGTGTTTTGTCCTCACCAGCAAAGAAAAATTACAAACAACCTCAGCTCAATTCCCTGACTTCTATGCCCAGCCTAGAATATTTATTAATATATACACAATGTATCTGAATTTGAATTGCTTTTAACAGTACACATGTAGATGATTTTTTTTACATCTTTATAACAAACATCAGAAAGGAGATTACAAAGAATAAATAGTACCTTCTAAAATCAAGTGAAAATCTCTTTGGTGGTAGTGAAAGCTAACTGTGGTATTCCAAGCAGTTTTTTACTAACTTTGTCTTAGTCACATTTCAAATTCTTTGCTGTTCAGTTACAGCCAAAGCACACTTTTTTTTTTTCCGAGACAGGGTTTCTCTGTGTAGTCCTGGCTGTCCCGGAACTCACTCTGTAGACCAGGCTGGCCTCGAACTCAGAAATCCGCCTGCATCTGCCTCCCAAGTGCTGGGATTACAGGCGTGCGCCACCACGCCCGGCTGTCCAAAGCACACTTTTGATAGAGACAGTGAAACCCTTTGTAAAAAGAGGACTGAGTTGAGAAGTAAATAGAGCATAAACAGTCCTGGCCAAGAGCAATGCGGGTTCTAAGAATGAATTTTAGTTGGACTTGAAATTCTGAAGGATCTAGGTCAGTTGAAACTGTTACATTCAGCTGCTGATTAATGAGTATTTTTCTTAACTACAACCTCATTTGTCTATTCAATATTGCATTCAGGTATGTGTTTCTAAGTCTGACCAATTGGTACTGGATATCCACTCTGGGAGTGCATTCTGGGGAAGACTAATTCTAGCTTATAGCTCTTCATTCAGGGTCTCCATGAAATTTCCCTTATCTACATAGTGATATGAGCTAATGTTGGAATTGTGCAGGTTATTATTATTTTTTTTTTTAGGAAGTCATGTTACCAACATTTCATGAAGGTCACTTCTTATCAATGTTATAAGTTGCAATCTCACAGCAGACTTCCCACCCCTCTGGTTCTTACAATTTTTCCCTACTCTATTCCTCAATATTCCTTGAGCGTTATGTATAGGAGTTGTGCTGCAGATGTATGGGCTTGGACTGACTGTCTCAGTCAGTTTTCTACATTGTGACTAATATTGGCTTTCTTTAATGATCTTCTGTTGCAAAAAGAAGCTTGTTTGATGAGGGGTGAAATCTGCCCGTAGGTATGGACATAACTATTTAGAGTACAGATCGGGATTACACTGGTTTAGGAAGGTTATAGTAGGAGGTTCTTCTCTTAAGTCTGTGACTTCTCCAGCCATGTGTACCTATATAGCTTTATTGTAACAGGCACGATTTCCCTCCACTTGTGTGCACCTTAACTCCAGTTGGAAAGCTGGTGGTAATCCCTCAAAATCAACATGCTACCATTTCCCATTGTGAATACACTGGCAGTCTAGTTGTTAGTGTGGTTCACGGGTTTTACAGTGGGATCTGACTATCAAATACTCCCCACCCCCACCCCTTGGCATCTTCCAAAGCACCTTCTGATACCATGGAAACCAATCCTCAGGAATACAGCTTCTGTATCGGTGCCCACTCATTTCCTCTAAGCCCTGCGCCTGAAATTCATTATTTCTTCATCGATAAGGCCTTATCTTCAGATTCTGGGAGACGATCGAGGTTGACATTTGTATTATATTTAATTTTGCATGAATACAAAAAATGGTTTCCCCTGTCTTTTTTGAATCCTTAATAATGTTAAATGGAGCTGCATATTATACAGGCAGTCCTATCTTGGACTTTACCCTTTATCCTTAAACTGACCTTTGGACAGCCCTGTAAATACTTCTGGCATCCTCCCTGCTCCAAACCTCTATATTCATGGTATCTTCTACCTGGCTTCTGATTCCCCAGAGAAAGCACTTTCTTATATCACTTTATATGACCTTACCGTCTTCAAGTCTCACCATGCCAACTTTTCAGTGAGGTTTAACCTGAGCACACTGTTTCTATTGCAAATCTGTTTTCTTTTTTTGGATATTCTTTTGTCCACTGATTTTGTTATGTATTAAGGCCTTGTTATATATTACATATTTCTTATTGATTGCCTTGTCTTCTGCAGATTTGTCCCTGAATGTTACAAGCTTCATAAAGGCAGTCATCATTTTGTTTGTTCGCTGCTGTACACTGTTGTAGTACTTAGAAGGTGTTTCATATGGACTTCTTGAATATGTAGGCATTGGAACTTGCTATCACAACCTGAGATCCAGCCTTGTTAGCCACTGATAATGTTGATATATAAATATGCATATATATATGCATAGAGTTTCACTATAGAATGTGACTCATTTATAGGAAATCATTTTGTTGAATTCAGTTGCTATATGTTTCACTCTATCCCATGATTGTCTCAAAATATGGTCACTTTAGATTTTATATAAAAAAAATCCAACCTCAGGACAATGTTAAAATTGAACTGCTTTGTGGGGAGGAAAAGCATAGCTTTTTCAACATAAAGAATCCGGTGAATCAGGATTCCTTATCAAAACTAAATAAAATATCTACTCCCTCACACTTCCTTCTTGTAAATATAATCAGCTTTTAGTATGCAAAGGGCTTCCTGGTTAGTAAAATAGAAACCTGCTAGGGGCAAGGGCTCTACTGCTGCTGAACTGGAGATCGAAGAGCTAGTTCTTAATTTTAATTACTTTCATTTCAGTTATGTGAGGCTCCAGGCATACAAGATAATAATATATTAGTGGACCTCACCTCATCCTGAGTCTTTGTAAATGTCTGCCTTTGGAGACAGTGTGTTACCTGTAGGTCTCAGTCTGTTCTCTCTGAACAGGATTTCTCCTTTCTTTAAATTGTTCTGTAATGTGGTAATTGGATCCTCATTTTAACTAATGGAACCAGGCAATTGGAGGAGAAGGTTTTTTTTAAAATCCTTGACCTTTATCCCACATCTGGCCTCTGCCCACATATTGTTCCTCTCTTGGTCCCAAGGGTGAATTTTTCATGCTGGTTTCAGGGCCACTTCTGCTTCTCCCAGGAGAATATTTTCCCAGAAATTCTCCAGCTTGTAGCTCAATGCCACCACCACTACTCCTCAGCACCCTAGCATGGCCTTTTCCACCAACATGCTTATATTCGTTGCCTTCTCTTGTTTCTCTAAAATCCAAGAGCTCAGCCACTGCTTCTCATTAACTTCCTTTAGCTATTGTCTACTATCATCTCTTTATTGCTCATAAGAAAACCAACCAACCAACCAAACAAACAAACAAACAAATACATACAAACAAACAAAAGCCAAACTGACTACCAGGGCTGTCTTCAACAGCAAATAAAGAATCATTTTATCATGAATACGTCTTTTTGTTTAAAACATACTATAGAAAGGCCCTTGTGCTAAAGAGGTGGTATAGAGTTCAAGAACATCTGTTGTTCTCTAACCCATGTCAGGCCAGGCAACTCAACCATCTGAAATTCCAGCTCAAGGGAATTCAATGGTCCTTGCAAACACTCATGTGAACATACTCACATGCACACATACATAAACACACACACACACACACACATACACACACACACATACACACACACACAGAGAGAGAGAGAGAGAGAGAGAGAGAGAGAGAGAGAGAGAGAGAGAGACGCTTGTACTTAATTAAAAGCAATAACGATAACTCCATGAGAAGCAGAGGGTACTCTTATCTTTGCCATTAAACCCAAGCCCCATGTTTGAATCACTCTTACTGGACCTCTGAGTAGAATCAGATAGAGCTGCTTAATGCTTCCTCCTTCACACATTTGTTTCACTTACCATCCAGGCAAGCCTGTTTTTTCCCCATAATACACTGATACCCCTTTTTGTTTTCTGTTCTGAGTTACACGTTGTCACTTGATGGTTGGGAGTGTCCCAAGGCTTGTTCCATATTTCTCTTCTCTTCTTAAGTTCTCACTGACACATATTTGAATCTCTAACTCAAATTTTAAGAATTTCTGTTTGAGTTGGGCAGTGGTGGTGCACGCCTTCAATCCTAGCACTTGGGAGGCAGAGGCAGGTGGATTTCTGAGTTTGAGGCCAGCCTGGTCTACAAAGTGAGTTCCAGGACAGCCAGGGCTGTACAGAGGAACCCTGTCTTGAAAAACAAACAAACAAAAACAAAAACAAAAAACAAAAACAACAACAACAACCAAAAAGAAGTTCTGTTTGAAGGTTTAATTGGCTTTGTAGTTAGGCCCTCCATATTTACCATCACACTTAGGTACATCTTACTATATTCACTCCCCATGGAAATACACAAACTCCAGTTTCCAAGTGCTTAGGCCACAATCTGGAGAGCTAATCTTGATCGCTTCACCTATGGTCTGAGGTTTAAACCCTGTGAACTTTCTCTTTAAAATATACTGAGAACATCATTGCTTCTCATCACCTTTTCTACTCTGAATGTGGCGTTAGAAGTTACTGTGTGGTTGTTTTTGTTCAATGATAGTGATGATGTCTTAGCATTTCTTGTACCATGTCACATTCCATCTATTATCTTCAGTCCAGTGTCAATGTAGCAGCCCATGGGAACTTAGAAGAAGTGCTGACTATTACTCCCATGCTCAAAATCTTCCCACTAATCATCTTTTTCTTCAGAGCAAAGCCTAAGTCACCAGGTTTGTTTTTGTTTTGTGGGCCTGGTTAATGAACCAGGTATTTGAGGTAGGGACTATGCCATTGAGCAAAGATAAAGTGTAAGCATTCTGACCATTTGTTGTTGAACTGATTTGAATCTATTTTTTTTTTGTTGTTGTTGTTCTTTATTTTATCACAGACATTCCTTGAGCATGTTACATGTCTTTTCTGTGCTATAACAGGGTATCTTAGACTGGGTAGTTTTCTTTTAAGTCATTTAGCTAATGGTTCTGGAGGTTCAAGAGAATACCACTAGCATTCTTTTGACTTCTAATGGGGCATTTCTTGCTGTATCATGGCCTGGCAGAGGATAACAAGTGACGGGAAGCATAAGCAAATCAGAGAGAACATGCCTATGCAACAAAGCCTCTCCTGTGTAATGCTACTATTCCAATGGTCTATCCATCTGCTCAGAGGGCTTATGTTGGAGAAGAGTGATATTCTTGACACTGCGATTAAGTCTGAGGTATATAAGTCAAAGAAAAGTACCTGATATTACTTTATGTCATAGCCTACTCCTCCAAAGTTCATAATTTTAAACCACTTCATTCTAGTTACACTTTCTAATACATGGAAATGATAAATCAGAGTGTGGGTGGGTAGGGCAGACTAAAGATGCAGCTTAATGGTAGAGTACTCTCTTAGCGTTTGTGAAGACCCAGATTCCATGCCCAGTTATGGAAGGCAGCAACACCACTACCAACAACAAAGTGAAATAAAAATCATAGGAGACTACATGGATGATTGCTGTGTTTCTGGAGTTCTTTATGATACATCCAAGTTGGCACGTGACTATATTTTTATATGTTTATCTTTGTACATAGACCTAGTTTTTAAATTGAATATAGTTAAGCGTAAGGATGGTCCCTGAGAAATCCTCAGCATCTTGTCAAGGAAGTTGAGTCTCTGATATCCTCATAATACTCCTGATTCCTGGGCAAAAGTACCCAGCGGAAAACTCCTGTGAAAGTGACTAATGCTGAAAACCTTTTGCTTCCTGGAATATGCTAAGAGGCTCAGCTTGACATTAATGGATAACTTCCTTTAAGGCACCTACACTCTGTTTAAAGTAAGATAGCTTGGATTCTTTGTGGTAATTCACTGAGTTACCCCAAATTCAACCATTTGTAGACCCAGTGATGGAAAGGCATAGCAGATTGGCTAATCTGCCTTCTGAGAACTCCAGAGAAAAGGTAGTTCACAACCCTGGCTGGTCCCTATCTTCTACAGAAACTCAGTGGTGTGGTCATGTGAAGGTGAATCAGATGCTATGCACTTGGTCTTTTATGTCATGGATTTGTTATATCAGATTCATTAGTATTATGATTATAATCATCATATAGACCACTAAGTACTAATTATATGCTGTATGTGTGTGTGTGTGTGTGTGTGTGTGTGTGTGTGTGTGTGTGTGCATTTTGGGGGATGGGGACTGGAGTCTGGGTTCATTTGTATTTTTTAAAAAGATTTATTTATTTGTTATATGTAAGTACACTGTAGCTGTCTTCAGAAGAGGGAGTCAGATCTCATTACAGATGGTTTTGAGCCACCATGTGGATGCTGGGATTTGAACTCAGGACCTTCGGAAGAGCAGTTGGTGCTCTTAACCACGGAGCCATCTTTCCAGCCCTTGTGTTTTTAAAATAGTACCACTTCTGAAGTATTCAGTAAACTTTAGAAACATTTTTTACTTATCCAGATGCTGACAGTAGAGGAGTTAATACACTTGGATGCCCAGTAAGAGCTGTTATTCATTTCCAGTACAGCATCTAATTGCATTCTCTTCTAGAGAGGGGAGACTCATGTTCTCACATAGTAGGCAATAAAAAAATATGATGGATAGATGAATAGGCAGATGAGAACCAAGATTTCTTATAATTATAATTATAATAAAATTTAATTATTATATATATAATGTATATAATTATATTAAAATTTAATTATTTATATATGATTTAATTACAATAAAATTATTATATGACTTATTTTATATCCATGGGGAGATTCTAAATAAAGATGTCAATACAGTAGTCTTGATTTTAGAAGAGAATGAGAACTAGAAACATCAATTCAGAAGAAAGCCATGTATATGCAGGACAACGTGAGTGCTCCCACACAGCAGATGTACACAGAGAAGAACTTCGGAATTAGAAGACTGAAAAAGAGGGCAAGGACCAGAAAAGAACCTGTGGTGGATCCTGAGGGACAGTCTAGAATGAGACCACTGGAAACCAAAGGGAAAAAGCAGACATTTTCCTGAGGGGCTTGAGTTATCTGAATTGAAGAATAATAACCAACCTTGGGAATTTAAAGCATTTAGATCCTCAGATTATGAATCCACAAATGTTATTATGTTATTATGCTCACTTGCTATTGTGTTGTTTATTTATTTTATTTATTCATTTATTTATTTTTCAATCTTGTTTTGGCCAAGAACTTCTTTCTGGTCTCCCGGGTCTCAAATTTTAGAAAGGTCAGTTTCTTTTGCAGGGGATACATTGCTACGTAACGGTACCAAAATGTCATAGGTAAATTTGTGGCATAAATAATAACATGTAGGGAAAGTTCATTTCCTTCCTCTTCTTTCTTGGCCTTTCAGTGTCTCTGCAACCTCGTGTCTCTGCAGTCACTGGTTACACAGTGGGAAAAAGAATAAACATCACAGTTCCTCAAGTACAGGTACAAAAGCTTCTAGAGAAAGGATAAAGGTCAATGAGGCTGTAATAGGGAAACCTACACAGTTTACCAGCACCCTTAAAGGCAGCTGACTGGAAATCTGAGAAGGGATTTGGAAAATGCTGTAGTAGGTGGTGGTAGAGATTTTAACATGTGTTTTCCAGTTTGTGCTCCATGTCACATTTCTATCTGATGCCTTTTAGAGCAGCAAAGGTAAACCACAAATATCCAGTTTGGCTGCTGGGAAATTTAAGAATGAGCACTCTTTTTTTCAGTAGTGTACAAGACTAGGCAATGCTGAATGGCAAGTTCCACAGAAGCTCTTAGAGGAGAACTCACTGGTCATTCTGATTCAATTCACTGAAGTTACATCTTGAAATCTTCTACCATTATAAGAACTGTTTTTCAATTTTAAGCTTTCTTATTATTTGTTTCAAGAAGCCCCATGTAAATAGATGAGGCATTAAGTATGAAAACCTTGAAAATGTTAATATTTAAGTAATTTTATCACAGACATATAGGAAGTAAGTGACAGACCCTAACCTTTCTGAATTCATGGACTGTGACCCTTCTGCTCTCAATGCTGATAATGAAGGCAATAGTCACATGGCCAGCAAATGAATCTACAAGCTGATGAGCACAGCCATGAGTCAGTGACAGGAGCAAGCAATTAGTTATTGATAAGGCTGAAAATTGTCACAGAAATGCCTTGTGTCCTGGTCTTGAACAGATAGCTTTCAGACATAATTGCATCTTCTATCTTTTGGAGAAGTTTAAGCAACAACAGAGAAGCCTGAGAAAGAAGACTTTGGTGACTAGGTACAATACAGCTCAGTGAATCAACAAACATGTTTTTAAAACTTTTCACAAGTGGGACTTCAAGTCACTTTGTATTTAAATATGGGCTCACAGTCCTCCTGATTGGGCATATTCAGATAGTGACTTAAGCTACCTGTGATATGCACACTCAGAACTTCTTTGAATACTTATATACAAAGGGACACAGAATAGACGATCAGAAAACTTGGAATTGTCTTATCAAATTAGAAGGCCATAGAAAATGAGTTTTAAGAAAGTGTGGCTTCTCTTTAAGTACACAGTTGCAAACCTCCTTCTCCCCCCTCACTGTTAGTATTGATTCCCTGCAAATATAGTGCCAGGAAGCTATTATTATTCGGAACATCCAAAATCAAATCCAGCATGACTAGGTTATAGAGTAATGAAAGAAATGGGAGTTTGGGAAACTATAAAATCTTGTTTAAATTCAATACAGTCTGAAATTAAGACAAAAGAGAAGAATTAGGGACCTAGCTACAAAAATCTGCTTAGCTGGATCCTTTCCTTTTGGCAGCGATTGTGGTCAGCAGTGGAGGTGGGTAGCTATATAGGCACTGCTATCATTCTCAGGAGAAGTGTTTCTCATACAAACCAAGGTGTAGCTCCTCTCCTGAGATAGAATTAGTGTGAGGCAGGGGATTCTGATAAGGGAGAGTTTATATCCATTTTACTGGAGTAGAAGGAGGCGGGGGTGGGGGTGGGGGTGGGGGGGAGACAGAATTCTTTTGCTTTGAGTTTGTGTGACTTAAAACTGTTCTGGATTGATTCCCTCAGGACATGTCCTGTGTCCTCTCCTTTGTTTTCCAACCATTCCTTCTGTCTTTCTTAGGCCATCTGTAGTTGAGAATGGTGGGCAGGACTCTGTGGAACTAACATTTTTCTCAGCAATGATTACAACCTCTACAAGTGTCATGGGACTCTGTGTTCTGTGACCGAAGGTGCCTTCCTTACTCTTCTGGAGTTCACGGGGTCTGGCTTCACTTCCACTTTTGAGTGCACACTATAGGCAAGCATGTAGTAATTGCACTTCTGCTCTGGTGTTTCCTTTGTGTTCCGTGCAGCCTCTATGCCTCTAGGCCATCTACATCTACTTTAACCCGAGTCCTAACACTATACTCTTCTTTTTTTTTGCATTTTTTATTGGATATATTCTATATTTACATTTCATTTTTCTTTTTTTTTTGTTTCCCCACCCCCCTAAGGTCCCACATGCCCTTTTCCCTCCCCCTGCTCCCTCATCCACCCCTTCCCACTTCCCTGTTCTGGTATTCCCCTATACTGATGCTTTGGTCCTTTCCAGCATTAGTGTCCATTCCTTTCTTCTTGTCAGACATCATTTGGTATGTGAATTGTGTCTTTGGTGTCCCACGATTCTAGGCTAATATCCACTTATCAGTGACTGCATACCATGGGTATTCTTTTGAGACTGGGTTACCTCACTTAGAATGATATTCTCCAGCTCCATCCGTTTCTCTAAGAATTTCACCCCAGAAAACCAAATAACCCTATCCAAAAATGGGGTACAGAGCTAAACAAAGACTTTTCACCTGAAGAAATTCGGATGGCTGAGAAACACCTTAAAAAATGTTCAACATCATTAGTCATTAGAGAAATGCAAATCAAAACAACCCTGAGATTTCACCTCACATCTGTCAGAATGGCTAGGATTAAAAACTCAGAAGACATCAGGTGTTGGCGAGGATGTGGAGAAAGAGGAACACTCCTCCACTGCTGATGGGACTGCAAGCTGGTACAACCACTCTGGAAATCAGTCTGGCGGTTCCTCAGAAAACTGGACATGATACTTCCGGAGGACCCAGCCATACCACTCCTGGGAATATACCCAGAAGACTCCCCAGCATGCAATAAGGATACATGCTCCACGATGTTCATAGCAGCCTTATTTATAATAGCCAGAAGCTGGAAAGGACCCAGATGTCCCTCAACGGAGGAATGGATACAAAAAATGTGGTATATATACACAATGGAATACTATTCAGCCATTAGAAACACTATACTCTTCTAATGATATTTTCGAGAATAAGTCTCATTACTTAGACTGTGCTGTGCTTTCCTCCTCTGGTGATGCAAAATTGGGTGATATGGTATGTAGCACCCAGCTTGGTATGCAGTGAAGCACATTTCACGTTTATTAATCACAGGCTAGGGCCAAGAGTTGTCTCTTCTGTAAAACCATTTTTGTCTGTCTTCTCAGGTTCTATTTTGAAAACCAGCAGTCATTAACAGGAGTTTAAAAACTCTTGCTGTGTAATTATTGATTCTCGGAAACTAAGAGCAAAGAAACTTGGAGAGTGTGATTTCATTTTGTTGTCTGTATACTACTGGGCTCTTTTGGTTGTTTGTCCTATTAAATATTATGTCTTATGTGCTAAAGTTCAAAATGTTCCTAGGTGTAAAGTCACACATTCACAAGTTAACCCACCACTGTACTCCATGCCATCTGCTTGATTCATTCTTTCCTCTTCTTCAATTTTCAAGGTGAATCTCACTTCCTCTGTTTAACTTCTCTGTTTCACAGACTCTCCATCCACTTATCCCTGACTGTAATACCCACTACAGTTCTAAAATCCTGCAAGTCCACAAGCACATGAACACCCATTCATTCATTCATTCATTCATTCATTTATCTCCCTGTTATTCATATGTAGTCAATCCATTTGTAGGCAGAGTCTGATAATGTTTCTAGTAGTTGGTGTGTTTCAGTGAACCTTTAAGTAAATAAGACAAAATGAATGGTATACTGGCAAGCCCATGTGTCATATGACTAGAACTTGTTAACAGTAGTTGTGAGAAAACAATAGTAGCTTTGGAAATTATGGTGTTTTATGGCCCTTGTCTTCACGTGCCATAAAATAATGAGTGGCTAGGTCCATACATCATCTCACCTCAGGCTTCACATATGCGGTTATAGCTATAAAAAGATTAGCAAATCTGCCATAACAGAATTCCCTATTTTTCTGCAGAATTAAGGAAAAGGTATTTTATATATATATATATGTATTGACCATACTTGAGCTATACCTTGGGAAAACTCATTGTGTGAACATCTCTCTCTAGGTCGAGACAGGGGATCTCTGTATAGCCTTGGTTGTCCTGTAACTCACTCTGTAGACCAGGCTGGCCTTGAATCCCAAGTGCTGGGATTAAAGGTGTGTGCCACCACTACCCGGCTCTGTTAGTTCTTGTAGTAGTAGTTTGCTTTTAAAACACTTTGCTTTAGGGAGAAACTACCACTCCTCTCTTATAATCTCTGGATCCTATGAGCAGGGCTTAATTTTTTTTGATCAAACTAATTAGGACAAGATAACTAATATTTGTAATGGCACGCCAAACTGAGTGATTGATGCTTTATTTTTATGTTGTGAATAAATTATGTTTTGTCACAAAGAAGCAGCACATCTTGCTGCATGTATGGCTTACCTCTTAACTTGAGTATGAGGTCTCCACTCATAGCTGTAATGTGAGGATAAAACCCGTGTTTCATTCACAAGCAGTCAGCATACCATATAAACAGAATTACTACATATTTACTTCAATATTCCATATATATTATTTATACATATAACTCATTTTGAAATAAATGACTTTATAGATTGCTTATGAAAGTCTCTTAAAAAAATCTAAGTTTCCGATTATAATGATGCTTTTAGATTTTATGACCTGCCCCAGTAAGATTATTTATTAAAATACTTAAATTATGAGACAAAAATGTACTCTTCTTTCTGTTTGGTTTGATTTGTTAAATTTTACTGTTTTTACAAGAATATTGTTTGAACTTGGCTGTGAGGAAACAGGCAAGTATACTCTAGGATCTTCTGACTAATTAACATAGTTTGCATTTTGTTCAAGGAGGTTATAAATTGGCAGCAAGAAGATAGCTCAGTTGGTAAAGTAACTGATATACAGACATGAAGTCTTGAGTTTTGGATGTCCAGCACTCAGTAGAAGCCAGGCCATGTATATGTGTGAGCCCTCACCCCATGCTGGGGAAGAGGGGGAGTTTGGGGAAACAGGGCAGATCTCTCAAGTTCATTGGCCAGACAGCCTAGCTGAATTGGTAAGTTCCAGGCTCAGTGAGAGGTCATGTCTGAAAAAAAATAAAGCTGGAGGTGATCCAGTAAGATACTCCATGTCAACATCTGGCCTCTGCAAAGGCTCATGGACACTCATAGACACAGGGACATGCACTGACATGTTGTAAATTGGTATCAACAGACATAGAAATATTTTATTTTTCTTTGGATGGTTTAGTGTTAAAAATTGTGTTGGTTTAGTGTTAAAAATTAATAAGTTCTCTGTGAATCATGAAATAGGTGATACCACGTGACTCAGTATTGAATCCCCCAGAGATGATCCTGGTGAATCTGGCCCATTTAATCAATAAGAGTAAGATATGAAGAACTATTCTTTGAAACAGCTTGGTCCAGGGATAGGCTGATAAAAGCAGGACAGCGTTATGTTGGATTTGCCCTTGCTGACCCCCATGGACAGTAATCAAGCAAAGATGAACCCTTGGTCATGTTCTGAATATGTGTCAATCCTCTAAGCACTTTGAAATCTACTCAAACTAAGTTGTTAATAGGCAGAGCTTGATTGGCAGGTAGAGTCAACGTTGCTAGGCAGCTGCCTGAGCTACTTATTGCAATATAATCACAATATCTATACAAGCCAAGTGAAGTGCTGAGTCATTCAATTTTCCAATTACATATTGTAAAAAAAAAAAAAAAAACTTAGCAAGATGGACTTTGATATTCTATGGGCCCAAAGAAATGACACACAAGAAACAAAATTTATTAAATACATCCTGACAGACATTGATCCATCTTAGTTGCTTTTGTTTTTGCTGCAATGTATGGAAATTGTGCAGTGTGCAAAGACCATGACCCAACTCTTCAGTCCATCAGTTGGGAGCCACACACACATAGTGACTGTGCTCAAGTCTTATAAGCTGGTACTGTGTTTAAGGTGCCTGTTGAAAAGCCAGATGGTTTGAGTTTGATCCCTGGGAAACATGTCCTCTGATCTGCCAGTACAAGCATCACACATATGGAACAAACAAACAAGTAAGTAATATATATGTAGATATAGGCATTGTTTATAGGGAATTCCTTTTTTTATTGGATATTTTATTTATTTACATTTCAAATGCTATCTCCTTTCCTGATTTCCCCCCAGAAACCCTCTATCCTATCCCCTCTCCTCCAGCTTCTATAAGGGTGTACTCTCACCCACCCACCCAACCAGTCTCACCTCCCTGCCCTCTCATTCCCCTACACTGGGGAATCATGCCTTCACAGGACCAAGGGCCTCTCCTCCTATTGATGCCAGATGAGGCCATCCCCTGCTACATATGTAGCTGGAGCCATGTGTCCCTCCATGTGTATTCCTTGGGTTGGTGCTTTAGTCCCTGGGACCTATGGGGTGCCTGGTTGGTTGATATTGTTGTTCCTTCTATGGGGTTGCAAACTCTTTCAGCTCCTTCAGTCCTTCCCCTAACTCCTCCATTGGGGTCTACTTGCTTAGTTTGATGGGTGACTGTGAGCATCCACATCTGTCTTTGTCAGGCTCTGGTAGAGCCTCTCAGGAGACAGCTATATCAGACTCCTGTCAGCAAGCACTTCTTGGTATCCATAATAGTGGCTGGGTTTGGTGACTGTACATGGGATGGATCCCCAGGTGTGGCAGTCTCTGGATGGCCTTTCCTTCAGTCTCTGCTCTACACTTTGTCTCCATAGTTACTCCTGTGAGTATTTTTTTTACCCCATCTATGAAGAGTCTTCCTTCTTCTTGAGCTTCATGTGGTCTGTGAATTGTATCTTGGATATTCTAAGATTTTGGGCTAATATCTACTTATCTGTGAGTGCATACTGTCTATGTTGTTTTGTGATTGGGTTACTTCACTCAGAATGATATTATCTAGTTCCATCCATTTGCCTAAGAATTTCATAAATTAATTGTTTTGAATAGCTGACTAGTAATCCATTGTGTAAATGTACCACATTTTCTGTATCCATGTCTTGGTTGAAGGATATCTGGGTTCTTTCCACCTTCTGGCTATTGCAAATAAGGCTCATATGAACATAGTGGAGCATGTGTCCTTGTTATATGTTGGAGCATCTTTTAGATATATACCTAGGAGTGGTATAGCTGATTCCTCAGGTAAAATTCCTTTTCTATATATGGCTTCAAGAAATCAAGAAGGAAAACACAGATTCTAAAACGTTGGGGAGGTAAATTTCTCACTTGGAAACTAAAACATTCTGAAAGAATGAAAATAGTCGGTGATCATAATAACTTTGGTTTAGTGTAAAGTGAATTATAATTTATCCAGAAAGTCTTCAAATCATAACAAACAAGTACCACACCATCTATTAAACAAAAGTTTTTATTTGGAGAAATGCTGTTCTTAGCTTAGTGGGGCTCATTTACCAAGCTTTGTGTCTTAATTCTGACTCCTGGTCTGTCCCTGGCACACTCCCTCGCAAACTGCAAGCTTGTGCAGCATTGTGCTGGTGGCACCTGGCCAGCTCCCACTTTGATCTTTTGAAGGTGGCATGAGTCCTTCATGTTGTGCCCATGTTGTGTTTTGATCCAACCTGAGCTGTAACCTGAAGTCTTCTCTCTAGGGCACCTTTCTACACTGAAGTGAGTCTGATCTGTGAGTCTGATCTGTTTCATACAGCCCCTAAAGCTTTCTCCCCGCTGCCTCTCTCCTGCCTTTTCTTACTCACAGACTCTTCTCATCTGTTGGTTCTCTTTTTCTCATGTCAATCAAGAACAGTTTTTCTGCACTGCTCAAACTCATGGGTACTGCTACCCAACTATACAGTATTCTCTGGTTGTCAGCCCTGGTCACTGGGCTTTGTATCACAGGCTGCCTTCTTGCCAATTTTTTTTGTTTGTTTTTTTTTAAATAGGTCTACAGGTTACTTTGCTAACTGCTTGAAAATTCTCTAAGGTTTCAAAGCACATTTTCTCTATCTTTTCATCTAAATGTCTAAAACACTGCCATGCAAGCAATGGGTGTTCGGCATATCGTTCCATTGCGAATCATCTCGAGAGTTCACTTCAACAAAAGCTGCTGAATCATTGTCTCTCAGTCGAATGATTTTCATCTCCCATGCTGAGAGATTCCATTCGTGCAAGCAGGAGTCTTTTGACTTTGTTTCTTTCTTTTTTTTTCTCTTGTTTTTTTTCTTTTTTTTCTTGTTTTTTTTCTTTTTTTTAAATTTTTATTTTCTATATTCTATGTTTACATTCCAAAGGCTTTCCCCTTTCCCAGTTCCCCCCCTCGCTATGTCCCATAGGTCCTCTCCCCCCCAACTATTCCCCAATCATTACCCCTACCCCCACGGTTTCTCTACAAAACTGGATCCAATCTTTCCAGGCCCAGGGTTTCTTTAAAAAATAATACGGATAGAACCCCTGACCAAAACCTACAGAAATGACCTCATTCCTGTGGCTGAGCCAGCTTCCTTGGCTGTGTTTTGCAAAAGTTTTATATATTGCCTCAAGAAAAGTTAAGCTACTACTGAAATGAGCAACATGTACCTTTGCTGGTTAGTCAGCCCTCTTCTTCCGGAAGCAGCGACTTCCACGCTGGCTCATGTACAGCCACAAGCTGCAAGGGGAAGTTTTAGGCGAAGTGTCTCTGCCGGTGTTCAACATGCGTGTCCCACATAACCACATGATGCTTACAAAACCACCTATATCCGTTCTCATACACCACGTCTAGCCATCTCCGCACTCAACATTACTGACAGTTGTTTTTTTCTTTTTAAAAATAAAAGCCTCTGAGTCCTTTTGTGGCAATGTGAGAGATGTGGTAGTTTGGGAGAAAGACCAATGCCACTTTAAAGGCAAACACTTCCAACGTAATGTTTACATACCACCGAAAAGAGTTCTTTCAAGACATGTCTGGGCCCCGCTCCACACTTCCAGTTCTTCAAAGGCAGGGGTGTCTCTTCATCTTCTGGAGCACAGGGCCTGGGAGCTTGCAGTCACTGAGGAAATGTTTCCCTTAGGCAATGTTTTAAAAAGAAGGATAAAGATATGGAGGGGGCATATCTGGGAAGTAGAGAAATTAACAGCAGTCTTATAACCAAAAATAAAAAAAATAAAAAAGACAAATATTTGCAAAGCACCTGTATGTAAGCCCTGCACTTCAGAAACTAAGAAGGAATACAACATGGTGGCATAGCACCCTTTACATTTTCTTTTTAACCTAACTGAAAATGAAAGCAAGTACGATAAAGATAGAAAAAAGAATTTTATTTGTTTTCTGTTTCCTTTACTGAGTACAGGTCTTACAAAGATGCTCTTACAATATGGAGGGTATGTTGCCAAGATTGAAAAAGCTGGTACTGTGTTTAGCTTTTATTTATTTATTTACAAGTCAGATTTTATTCCCCACCATCCACCCTCCAACTGTTCCACATCCCATACCTCCTCCCTAGCCCTGTCTCCATGAGGATGTCCCCACCCCCCAGGCCCCACACAACCAGACCTCTAAACTCCCTGGAGCCTCCAGTCTCTTGAAGGTTAGGTGCATCTTCTCTGACTGAACCCAGACCTAGCAGTCCTCTGCTGTATATGTGTTAGGGGCCTCATATCAACTGGTGTATGCTGCCTGGTTTGTGGTCCAGTGTCTGAGAGATGTCGGGTTAATTGAGACTGCTGGTCCTCCTACAGGGTCGCCCTCCTCCTCAGCTTCTTTCAGCCTTTCCTTAATTCAACCACAGGGGTCAGCAGCTTCTGTCCATTGGTTGGTTGCAAATATCTGCATCTGATTCTTTCAGCTGCTTGTTGGGTCTTTCGGAGGGCAGGGATGATAGGTCACTGTTTGTGAGTGCTCCATAGTTTCAGTAATAGAGTCAGGTCTTGGGACCTCCCTTTGAGCTGGATCCTATTTTGGGCCTGTCACTGGACCTTCTTTTCCTCAGGCTCCTCTCCATGTCTCTCCCTTCAGCTCTTTCAGACAGAAACAAATATGGGTCAGCGTTTTGACTGTGGGATGGCAACCCCTCCACCCCCACCGTGTTTAGCTTTTTTTTAAAAAACAATTTTTTTTCAAAAATTAATTGTTTTATTTATTTACATCCCACATGCTATCCCTTCCCTGTCACTCCAGGTTAGTAGACATATTGGTCTTCCTCTGGGGTTGCCATCCCCTTCAGTTCCTTCAGTCCTTCCCCTGACGTTTCCATGGGAGTCCCTGACCTTGGTTCAATGTTTGGCTGTATGTCCCTGCATCTCTCACAGTCAGTTGTTGGGTAGAGCCTCTCAGGGGACAGCCATGGTTGGATCCTGTCTGCAAGCACATGTGTTTAGCTTCTTTAATGCTTGAAAACGATACGTCTTTCATGGCTCTGTTCAGATGTCTGTCTCTTCTTGAACTACAGCTGCCAAGAAGGGATCAAGATTTCTCCCTTCCCACTCTCTATTTTCTTTCTTTTAATTGAGACAGAGTCTCAGGCTAGGTTCAAAGCTCCGATGTAGCTGAGGATAATCTTGAACTCCTGACCTTCTTGCCTCTGCCACCAAAGTTCCAGATGTTTCTGGTGGTAGCATCCACCCCTACACCAGGCTTGGGTCAGCATATCTTTATAGTCATAACTAAGATTGCACATATACAATTTTAGTCTACAGTCTTTAAAAAAAGGGTGCGTGGGCTTCTTTTTCAGGCTGCCATCAGGTACATACACATGAACCTATAAATCATCTTCCTGGGCACTTGTGTGTTGATGAAGTCAAGGATAAGTTTGGAATGTGAAAGCTTATGGAGCGTAGGCAACACATTCATTTAATCTAGGACACACGGGTTAGACATGTACCATATAAGCTACAAGGAAATTATGTTGGATTTTCTACAAGTGTATGTTTGCCTCTCAGTTGCTGTGTTTATAGCTTTAAGTACATTGTGTCTGATTATCCTCCTTTGTTAAACAACATCACGAGACAGCCACTAAAGCTTCATTTAAGCTTCACTGGTTAGTTAACCTTTGACCTCAAAAAAATAGGAGATGGGACCTGAGGAAACAGGGCATTTGAAGGAAGCAAAGAGATGTCAATCAGTGTCATCTCTTCTTCCTGGGTGTGTTTATAGTTTACAGGGCTTTATTTTTCACTCTTTACCATCACACCACAGGAAGTAGTTTTGTCTTCCTGAGTTATAGGTGAAAGGCAGGGCTCTGCAAGTGCACCTTGCAGAGGCAGAGTATTCGGTTTGCTTTCCCTGACCTTGCATGTGAGATATTTTGAACTGCTACGCTGATTTGAGTGCCTTTGCTTTCATAGGAAACTAGATTAAGGACAAAATAGTTTCACATCAAGTCTGAACCATTGGATTAGACTTGGAATGCTATAAAATTTAACAGCTATGACAAATATAAGTACTTTTACTTGATTTGAAACCAAGTACATAATATGTACTTAATAAATAGAAACATTTATATTTATTGTTTTAAAATCATTGTGTGTGTGAAATAATGAGACATGGCTTAGGGATTAAGAGGACTGGCTGATCTTCCCAGAACGCTCATGGTAGTTCACACCAGCTGTCATTTCAGTTCTAGGACATCATGTAACCCTTTTTTGGCCTCCTTGGATACCAGACACACATGTAGTACACAGATATACATGCAGACAAAACTCTCATACACATAAAGTAAATAAATAAATTAATTAAAATAATTGTATTTATATAATTTACTGGATGCATTTATAACTGTAGAACTTACCAATTGCAGGGCAAATATGTAACTGTATCCTTATACCTATGTGTGCATGTCTCTGTCTACTCATAAACATGTTTTTAAGTTTTACAGTTCATAAAACCACTTATGTACATTCTCAAACAGTGTCTAGTCATATTCTTAATCAATATTTGGATAATTCAAATAGTAGAGGAGATATTTCACAATCACTGATGAGAATCACCTAGCACATTATATGAATCAGGAAGAGTCATCATAGCAAAAAGACTGTGACCTAAATTTTGACAGTCATTATTGAATGTATTTAAATGAAGCCTAACAAAGCTCTTTGGTTTCTAAAGTCCTAATACAGGTTAGAATAATAAACTCTTTTGTTCTTAGAGAGCATGGAATTCTGGAGAAGGAAAAATACTTCTGTAAATTGTTAATTAAGACCAAATATCATTATATACAATTGAATATCATTAAATCATCCAACACAGGCCAAAACTTACATTACATTTTAAGTAATTCTTTAATGTAGTTAGTTATAAGGATAAGATTTAGAATCTATATACCTACTCATCAAATAACTCTCTCTTTATGGCAAATGGAAATTATTTCAGAAACCACAAGTGGACACAATATGGAGGTGGACAGTTCCTAGCAGTCAAGTTCCAGTGGAAACATTTACAGAGAGAACTGAGGCATGCTCACTCCATGATAGCCTTCAAACTGACAGTTCAGGAGACTGGGCCTATGTTTCTGTGTCCCAGAACTGGCCAAGTATGGGAAAGTTGGTTACTAGAAAAACCACAGCCCGTGGACAGCCAATCAGAAGCTGGCCTCCCACCTGGCATGAGGCAAGACAGTAAGTCAGCAACAGTTTCCAGCCCCGACTCCTACCCCCAGCAAAGGTTCTGGAATGTCCCCAGAGCCCTAGCCAATCCCAATGGCACTCATACCTCTAGATATCAAGCCAACCAACCAAGGTAAATTCATTTACCTCTTCCTGGAATTCCAATAATCTGCTTTAAATTGAGCCTGCACGCTCACCTTGGGGGGTCTCTATCTTGGTGAATGGGTAGACCCTGCATGTTGGACTTCTGTAGAATAAAATAAACTTTACTTTTGTATACTATCTGGGACTGGTATATCATTTGGCAAATCATGGTCCTTTACATTTGGTAGCTCATCTGGGATCCATTGGAGATTTCCTGACCCAAATATGTGAGTCAGTTGTTAAGTCTGGGCACCCAGGTGTCTCTTGTCTTGTCCATCTCTGTGTTTCTGCTTCAGGTTCAATCTGGAGGCCTAGAAGGTCAAAGCAACTTGTGTTTTATCACCCACCTCCTTCCAGAAGCAGGAGAACTTACTAGTTCTCATTTGATTTCTGAACTGGCTGTGAGTAGTTGGTCCATCCATGTGCAGAAAGAAAGACCTTCTGAGACAATCTTTTCATTTTGCTCTCATTTTCCTAAGAATGTCCTTCTATGTCTGTCTGTGGGTATTGTTTGTGCTTTTTGTTCTCTTGTATAATTTTCTTCATTGATTCCTAGGACGGGACATGCACAGAGCCTCAATGGGCTTGGTCCTGAACCTTTTTAAGGACTTTTGTGTAGTCGAAGAAGACTCAGGCCTAGTGGTCCATCCTGGTATACTAACCATTTTGCAGGAATGAATGGACTACCTATAAAGTAGGATGGGTCAAGGAAGGGACATTTTATCTCCCCATCATTTACAGAGTGAATGCTGCAGTCTATGAGGCCAGGGCCCATCTGGACCAAGTACCCTATATCATGACGTGGCAATACCTGGTAGAGAAGCCTCCAGTTTGGATGAGAACTTTTTTATCACCAGCCACACTATTCCCTGCCCTCCTTCCTCTAAAGGAGGCTTGGCCTTGGGTCCCTGCCATGCTCCCCCCTTTTGTTCCTGAGGAAAATCTCACCCAAAGTGAATTAACTATTTTAATAGATTGTTAAGAAAACAAGTCTTGCTGTTTAGTGATGACACCAGAAGCCATGTTGATGCTAGTAATCCATGTTGTGTCTAGGGCCATGTTGTCCCACGTGGCTACCAAAGGCCATGCAGATGTCCATGGTCCATGGGAAACAATGCGGATATCCATGAGTTTTGCTGCCATTGGCCATTATGGTCAAAGAAGCATCTGTTGCAGTGGAATCAAGGACTCTGGACTTAGAAGTGAGAATGAGAGACAGTGAAGACTTCAGAAACAACCTCCCCTGCCCACAAAGAAAAAGGAAACAGTCTAGATGGCAAGCCGTTGAGGGGACTCCTTAAAAATTGTAAGAAGGATGTTGAAATGTAGCTCTGCATAGTTGTTGGCTTCTGGCAGGTTCATGAAAATGGACTCAGTCATCTTTAAAGGGTTGTCCAGTGGGAGTGTGACCATGTCCAGTGAGTATATGGGCAAAACAATTGTTCTACTTGATATACTTCCTTTTGGGGAGAGGGCAGTGTGGACCTAGAAGGAATTGGATGAGAGTATGATCGGGATGCATTGTAAAAAATTTGCAAATAATCAATAAAAATGTTTCATTGAATTAAAAAGAAAGAAAGATAGACTATCATAAGCCAGACGGGACTCCAGCTAGAAAGTAGCATTCTGAATCTTTTGTGTTTCTTGACTGTAAATGAGTTTCATGGTCTGAGATTGTGCTTGCCGAATAGCAAGTATATCTACCTTCAAGTTCCTTCCTTGAGTTCCTACTTTAACTTCCCTAAACAGTGGACTATTATCTAGAGTTGTAAGCCAAATAAACCGTTCCCTCCTCTTAAAAATAGTAAAATGAAAAATTCAAGTGTTCAAACTTTCTGAGTTTATTGTACAGTCATTTGCTTTGAAAAAAAAGGAACAAGGACTTCACCTTTCAGAGATATTCAAAATGGGCATCTGGCACTGTTCTAAAGATACTGGAAGAATATTGTTAATGTTGTTATAACTTACTACTTCTTAAGTCTAGTTGGTTGGTTGACTTGCAGTTAGAAGAATGTCTGGGATGTTCTTATACATGCATGTGCATGTGTACAAACAGATGTGTGTGTATATATATGTAAATTAATTGTTTCATTTAATATATCCATTATTATGTTTTAATTACTTTTATATTCTTAAGTATTTGAATCCAATGTACAGGCTTGAAGTCAATCATCTAATCTTTAGTAGTAATTAAATGATTAAATTGTTCTAAGGGTAGTTTATAGCACTACAGTGTAACCTTCAGTATTTCTAAGAATTATGATATGTTATTAAAACTTGCTTCATTGTTCTGCCTCCTGGAGTTTGGGCACAGGAAGTCTGGAGTAGCATCTGAGATTTACATTCCTCTAAAGCTCCCTCCTAGGCTACTTTGATTCAGGTACTGCACTGATCTGGATAAGCCTGAGATGTTGATACTAAAAATCAAAATGCTTTCTTTTTGGTATTCAGCCTTCAGCTGTAGCTGAGAGGATGGAATTAGATAGGCCTGAGATGTTGATACTAAAAAAATCAGAATTTCTCTTTTTGGTATTCAGCCTTTAGCTGTGGATGAGAAGATGGAATTCATTCTTTTTCCTTGATGCATTCCTGCCTGAATTTAACTCAGAGAATATTTTTGAATATTTTTATTCCAAACAGTATCACATATTTTGAATGAAATATATGCTTTATGCCTTAAAAGAGATAACTGGAGACTCTCAAGTACATCAAAAAGGCAGATTTTACATCAAATAAACATGCAAATGTTAATCATAATAAAAGAGAAGATAATAAAAACAAGAGATAATCCAAAAAGTGATGCTTATGCAATAAGAAACTTTCTGAACAAAGAAGTTCTCTAAATCCATACAAATAATTCATAACATGGCCTAAACTCTTTCATACATAGTACAAACCCAATTTCTTTGCTGGGTTTTTGAAAAACAATCTCCTGGAAAATATTATTGAAACATTAATTTACTTTCAACTCTTCTTTAACAGGCTCTAATTTTCTCATGTATAAAATAACACATTTTTTTCTTATTCAGCATGCCAGATCTCTGTTCTATATTCAGTGGCCATCATAATCCTGAATTGCATTTTTCTCCTATCTTTATTGTAAGTCCCTGTTTGGTAACCAGTCTCTATTGTTTCTGTAGTTCAAGATTAGTCCTTTTCTTGCACACACCAAACCATCTAACTTCCCTTGTATAAATTTTCCCATGGAGAACACCTTCTCTGTCTTATCCTCATTGGGAATCTCAGAACAGAGTATTGGTTTGGAATTTGGATTCTAATAAAAGTCAAGTCATAATTGATCCAAGTTATGGTCTTTGAACAACTCAATTTAGACAGTCTTTGTTGGTTTACTTCTCAAGGAATTGGGACAATAACAAAAATAATCATGGATTTGTGGTGGGACTCAAACTGGGAAAGGCATGCAAAGTACTTTGCCTGGTAGCTGGCATGCAGTGAATACAATGGATGCCAGGGATGATTTTTTTCCCTAGTACTATTGACCAACCATGCACCTCTTCTTTCAAATTGATTTTCCAAAAGCTCTCTTTAGCACACAATTGACTACTACAGAAAAGCCCCTCCAGATTTTCCTCCCTCCCTCCCTCCCTTCCTCCCTTCCTTCCTTCCTCCCTGCCTCCTTCCCTCCCTCCTTCCCTCCCTCCCTCCCTCCCTCCCTTCCTTCCTTCCTTCCTTCCTTCCTTCCTTCCTTCCTCCCTCTCTTCCTCCCTTCTTCCCTCCCCCTCTCTGCTTCTTTGTTTGTCTCTTTGTTTCATTTTTTGTTTCTTTTCTTTCTTTTTTCATTTAAAAGGATTTTGGGTATTTTATCCTAATCATGTGCTGGGAGAGCCAATAATCAGATACATATCACACTGTTCTAAGCTGCCAATGTTCCATGCCATCACTATCTCTCAATCATTCCCAGGTGCCCACCATGCCACCACCATCTCTCAATCATTCCCAGGTGCCCACCGAGCCACCACCAACTTTTGCCTATTACTCCCTTTGTGACCCCTGCTTCACCATCAGTGCTACACCATGTCTCTTGAATAATCAAACAATAATTTGCCAACTGCTCCTTTCTGATCACAATTAGTTGATTTTTCTCTTAATAAAAGTAAAGACAAGGTCATCACAAGGACATGCAATGCCCTGTGCTCTTCCTTTCCATTGTAATTCTGTCTCTCTGATGGTTATCAGTGATGTTTGGATATTGTTTCCCATGCTCTCCAGGGTCCTCTCCTAGCTGCATATCTTTCACCCTCCACGTGTGATAGCTCCCTTCTCATCCCTCAGGTTGTGGTCAAATATTACATTTTCTTTAGGCCTTTCTCTGGCAATCTATGTTAAAGTTGCAGTTTCCAGTCCCCATCTACATGTTCTATGTCCTTTATATATTCATCCTTAGACTTCGCTACATTCTTAACCATGCTTTATTTATTATCTGTCTTCACACGATACATAATTATGTGAACATCTTTATGTAAGAACAGATAAAGCAGTCAAATATTTGATGAATGTATAAATACATTTAACATTTTAAAATTGCCTTTAAGCCAAAATAAACATTGACTTTGTTATAACAATAGCAACAATTGAGTTCCCTGTTTCTCAGTAGGAAAATACCAGGAAAACATCAGCGTCTAGTGAACTGTGGAAGACCACACGGTTTACATTGCTTTTGTTCAGTGACTCTGCTCCATATCAAAGGTCTTTGAGGACAATTACCATCAGAGTGCACATGAACACTTCTCTCTGCTGTGCCTTCATAGACAGGAGACTGCACTGGGTTTCGAGGCTCTGGTGTAAGATGAGAACATTAATGTAAAGAGCCTTGCTCTTGAATGAAAAACAGCAGCAGCAGCATGGACTAACTCATCAGTCTTCTCAGATAGTCTGTCAGCTTTGTCTACAAAAAAGGACTTTTTTTTCCTCCACTTTTCCTTCAGGTAAGGAAAAGAACTGTGGGCAAGGGGCCAGTATACTATTAGTCAGCTCTGTGACAATCTCACTGTGGGTTTGTGTTCCTTTTTCTCTGGTAATAGCAGACATCTTTTCTAGCATCTACAGCGGAGGGTACTGCCAATCACCTCTTCTTGGAATGGTATTTTTTGCCTTTACAAATAGATCTGTCTTAGAGATCCTCAAGTTAATAAGCTTTGAGCAACATTTCAGTACTTCTTCTGATAGTGTGCTCCTGAATGGGTCTCCATCGAACACACAGAGGATGTGGGAAAAATCCAGCTGTGCTTCTCATATACACTTACTAGAATCACAGATCACACACTTGGTATCCCAATTCACAATCTTCCAGCACTCTTGTGGTATAAAATCAAACTCAGATATAAATCTTTTATAAAATTACAGACTGGACATACAGAACAACCTTGCCATGGTTGGGCATATCAATCTAGTTTTGTATTTCTTACTTACTTTTGTGCTGCCTTAGTTGGGTTTCTATTTCTGGGATTAAACACCACAGTCAAAAGAAACTTGGGGGAGAAAACGAGTTTATTTCTTCTTACAACTCTCAAGTCACATTCCAAATCAGGGCACAGGAACTCAGGGCAGGAATTGAAGTAGACACTGTGGAGGTATACTGCTTACTGATTGGTTCCTCAAGCTTGTTGGATCTATTTTCTAATACAACTTAGGACTAATGGGCCAGGGGTAGTCCTTCAAAGGACTCACATACACATTAATCATTAATCAAAAAGATGCTCCAAAGGCCAGATTATTGGGGACTTTTTTTTTTTTACCATGCTTTCTGCTTCTTAAATGACTCTAACTTGTGTCAATATGACAAAAACTATAACCTGGACATGGGTGTTTTCCATTGCTTTCCTCACTTGATTCACTTTCAGCTTTTCATATGTGCATTGGATGTCTAAAGCTTCTAATGAATGTTACTTTATTTGATCTTGACATCTTTCATTGAGGTTACTAAATATAGATGATGTAGGAGGGCAATCTTCCACAGAGCATTTTACAATTATTCTACTCTTAGAGACGTTGTGTTGTTTTTAATCATCCATATTATACTAACAACAACTGACTCTTCCCCCATTGTACATTGTTCTAGACATTGTATTTCTGAGAAAACATTAGAAACTCATTCATTCATAGGAAGCCTGCATGACTAAGATATTAGGTACATAGTAAAGGCTCAATAAAAATATGTTGAATTGTTCAGAGGAGTCAGGACATATTATCTAATATATTTTTTCTATTAGTTGGAGGAGTAAGTCTGTGGTCTACTTACCTGTATATTTCTATCCTACTAAGTGGCTTAAAAATCATTACCACAAAATTTTACCTGCATTCATACCCAAGAATGTTATATATGTACACATATATAACAATATAATATATAATATCAATGCAATAATCAAGATTTATCTCAAGTTTTAAATCTGTCAGAGAGATAAATGGTTATGCTCAAGATTTTGGAGGATAAATTGAAGCCCTTTATAAAATTTGTTTTCATTTTTATTTGTGTGTGTGTGTGTGTGTGTGTGCATGTGTGTGTGTGTGTATGTGTGTGCATAATAATAAAGAAAAGGAGGCTATCATATCAGCTTGAGAGTAGGGAAGTCATGGAAGTTGGAAGGAAGGAGCCTGGGAAGAACTGAAGGACAGAATGTGAGTGAATAAAGTGATATAATTGCATTTCAATTAAAAAGAAACTTTAAAAACATGATTAACTTATTCACCTAGTACAATGGTGGCTATGTAACACTAAAATATGTCATAAAAATATGCGTCAAATTCTTAATTTTTCTTCACAAAATAGTAGTGCCACATCTTTTCTAATCTTGAGGAGATATCCATTTATATTTTCAATATCCAATTTTAGCTTTTTCCTTTTTGCTTTCTTGTTTATAACTGAATAGTGGTCAATAAAACCCAGAATATTTGAGGAGCTACTTGGTTAAAACATTTGAATATTTTCACAAAGCTTATTTAAATATCTCTACTATATACACATTCTAAAATAAAAAACCAAAACTATAGATTACAATTCCTCTAAATTTAATGTTATACTTCTATATAGAGACCCATGGTTTCTCTTCCAGGGAAATCACAAGATCATGTCTTAATTTTGATGCCAATTTTCTCATTTGTTTCCTGAGAGTAATAGCACCTGAATATTATTTCCAAGGCAGCATGTGACAAATTAAATATGCATAGCCAAAAAAGAGTGCTTTTAATAAGTTAAGCTACTGAGAGTGATGGAAACATGCATTATTTAATCTGTAAAAGTTTTCTATACATTCTTAAAGATCCTGGATGCACAAACTTTGGACTCCCATATTTTTTTCCAGATTGTGTCCCTTCTTTAGTAGCTACAAAAGATTTGTTAATCAAGTAAACACACATAGGAGATGGTTCTCATGAGATGTTTTATCTTAGTATCTATGGATAAAAATTGCAGGTGTGGGAGTGATCATAGCATTTGGTCCTCTATTGAAACACATTGGAAAGCCACATGGAGTAATTAGAAGGACGTTTCAGGCATACAGTTCCTCCAGAGTAGCTGTGGCACCTTAACTATAGGTAATTAAATGCCATAATAGGATAAATACAAACTCCAACCTGGAGAGATCATGGGATAGGATATAAAGGTACGATTTGACAGATCACTGATCTGCTTTCTTCTTGACATTTTATTTTTTCCTTTAGAAACTTAGAAATCTTAATTAGTGACAATCTCTGATGTTTAAAGACATTCAGAGACATCAATGCTTATGCCCAAAATTTTGGAGGATAAATTTAAGACTTTTATTTAAGACTTGTTTTTATTTGTATGTGTGTGTGCATGTGTGTTGTTCATGTGCATATGCGCGTGCGTGCGTGCGTGCGTGCGTGCGTGCGTGCGTGCGTGCGTGTGTGGTATGTGCGTGCATGCGTGCGTGTGTGGTGTGTGTGTGTGTGTGTGTGTGTGTGTGTGTGTGTGTGTGTGATCTATGTAGATGCCTTTTGAGGCCAGAAGAGGTTGTAAGATACGCTGGAGCTGGAGTTACGGGTGTTTTTGAGCACCTGACATGGGAGCTGGGAAGTACCCACTTACGAAGTACTCTCAACTGCTGAGCATCTCTCCAGCCTTCAAAGTCTTGTTAAATTTATGGCCTTATGTACTTGGCATTTCTGCAATTATTCTCTTTCTCCATCTGCCCTTTATCTGACTATTTCTGTTTTTTTATTTATACTTGTTTATCATTTTTACCCAGAAAAAAAATCACAACAAATTCAATCTATCTAGAGAACTGAGGTTAAATCATGGATTACTTAGTGGTGTGGTGTTGGATATCTCTTGGGGATAGATAGATAGAAATGACATTTTCCAGCAAAACCAAACCAACCAAACCAAAAGAAAAAAACTTACTCCTTTACAAAAGAAATTGACAGGTATATATTTGCAGTAAACCTTAAATCTTTGTGGAGTACAGGGTCTTCGTCTATGAGGAATTTATAATTCAATTGAATTAGCATATAGCTATCCTGAGTATGCTAAATTTTTAACTAATATCATTGGTTAAAAAAGTATTTGTACCTGTAACTTCACTGTTTACTTACATTAAACCTATTAGGGGTGGTGGTACCGAATTTATCACCATGGTCTCATAATGCTTATAAATGAAGGTGCCCTCTCCTGGTTAATCAATTCAATCAGGACAAGGAATAAAAATCCTGGGTGGAAGAAGAGCTAATATTAAATCAATCATGAAAATATTTACTTACAGAAAGTCACTTATTTGATAAAACAATCACATATTTTTAATTAATTAATTAATTTATTTTAAAGTCCAGATTTTATTCCCCTCCTGGTTCACCCTCTGACTGTTCCACATCCCATACTCCCCCCCCCTTCTTACAAAGATGACCCACCCCCACCCCCCACCCCCACCCCAGCAGATCTCTAAACTCCCTGGGAGCTCTAGTCTCATAAGGGTTAGGTTGATCCTCTCTTGACTAAACCCAGACCCCGCAATCCTCCACTGCATATGTGTTGCGGCCCCATATCAGCTGGCATATGCTACCTGGTCTAAGTTCTAGTATCTGAGAGATCTCTGGGTCTAGGTTAACTGAGACTGCTGGTCTTCCCACAGGGCAGCCCTCCTCCCCAGACTCTTCCAGATTTCCCTTAATTCGACCACAGTGGTCTGCAGCCTCTGTCCATTGGTTGGGTGCAAATATCTGCATCTGACTCTTTCAGCTGCTTCAGGGTCTTTTGAAGGGCAGGGAGATTCCTCCTTACACCAATCAGATTGGCTAGATCAAAACCTCAAGCAACAGCATATGCTGGGGAGGATATGGAGAAAGAGGAACACTCCTCCATTGCTGGTGGGATTGCAAACTGGTATAACCATTCTGGAAATCAATTTGGAGATTCCTTAGAAAATTTGAAATAGTATCTACCTGAAGACCCAGCAATACCACTCTTGGGAATATACCCAAAAGATGCCCCACCATGTCACAAGGGCACCTGTTCCACTATGTTCATAATGGCCTTGTTTATGATAGCCAGAAGCTAGAAACAACCTAGATGCCCCACAGCAGAAGAATGGATACAAAAAATGTGGTTCATTTACACAGTGGAATACTACTCAGCTATTAAGAATGAGGACATTGTGAGTTTTGCAGTCAAATGGATGGAACTAGAAAATATCCTGAGGTAACTCAGACCCAAAAGGACATGCATGGTATGCACTCACTAATAAGTGGATATTAGCCAAAGAAAGAAAAAGAAAAAAATGCCAAATACCAAGATACAGCCTACAGAACTCAAAAAGGTCAACAAGCTGAAGAGCCCAAGTGAGGATGCTTCAGTCCCAGTTGGGAGGGAGAAGAAACAAACCACAAGGGAAGGAGGAGGGATCTGAAAGGGAAAAGGGGATGCAGGGTAGAGAAGGGAACATGATTGGGTATTGGGTCAGGCAAAAGGACTGAAATCCCTGAGGGCCAGCAGAAAGAAGGGAAGCATGCAACTTCGGGAGGTAGGAGGTTGGGCGGATCCTCCAGAAAATACCAGAGACCTGGAAGGTGAGAGACTTTCAGGACTCAAAGAGAGGGACTTTAGATGGGGAAAGGAAACTTGTAGAGCCTACCTTCAATAGGAAGACAGGGCATCAAGTGAGGAATGGGGTCGCCATCCCACATTCAAAACTCTGACCCATAATTGTACTGTCTGAAAGAACTGTAAGGATGGAACCAGGCCCAAATGGGATCCAGCTCAAGGGGAGGTCCCAAGACCTGACACTATTACTGAGGCTATGGAGCACTCACAAAAAGGGACCTATCATGTCCTCTGAAAACAATCATATTTTAAAAACTAAATACGTATGTAGTGTGAAATTGTAGGCACATGTAATTTTTTCATAATCTTTTAAAGAATACACTATTTTCAAAGAATGAGCACATAAGTGCTGTCCTTTTCGCTGAGTCTGGACAAAGGTACACCCATATTTAACTACCGGTCCAATCCAGGTAGAGCAGTCTCAGAATCTTCCAGAAAGTGCTTTCTCTCTTGTCCATTTCCAGTGCACATTCATCCTCACTCCTCTATCTCAGGTGACACCAATCTTCTTGTCTCTATCATTGCAGGCAAATTCTGCCTGGATTAGGACCTGAAGGAAACTGAGAGATAGAATGTGTATTTTCTGTCTGGCATTTCTTTTCTACTTAATATAGAAACTCAGATTTATTAATATTTTTAGGAGAATTCTGTCCTTCTGATAACTGAATACTTTTCGTTATATGACCATATCATTCAATTTTTTCAAAGAAAAAGAAGATAGAATTGAATTTGCAAGCTTCTTTCAAAGTGACTGATGGTTGAGGGGCTGGAAATGTTGACATCCATAGGGCCCTGCCATACACGGGAAGTTCAGATTAAAGTTTAGGCTGCTGTAAGGAAGGAGAATTGTGAACTCAGGGATTATTTCTTTGTGCTGGTTGTCAGGGAAATTATGCCTTGCCTGGGAGTCCTTAGATTTTGCTTGTAAGTCCCCTATGGAATGAATGAAAGCCACACATTGTAGAGGAGATAGTCTACTAAAACTCAACTGATAGTAAATTAACTTACACTAGAATGCTTCCATAGTAATATCTAACTTTATGTCTCAACAAATGCCTGGGCATTATAACCCAGTCAAACTGATACACAGAATTTAATCATTATAATAAAGCTTAGTGGTCACTTAGGTTATGGTATGGATTTAATAACTGGAGTCCCATCACCTAACACCTTAAGATATAAGTGTATTTAGAGATAAAATCTTTAAAAATGTAAGTAAAAATAAAACATTTCATATTGGCCCTAATCTGATGTTGAATAGTTTTGTTTTAAAAGGAAGATATTTCTCCATTCAAGAACACACACATATGTGCATGCATCTCTCTCTTTCTCTCTCTCTCTCTCTCTCTCTCTCTCTCTCTCTCTCTCTCTCTCTCTCTCACACACACACACACACACACACACACACACACACACACACAGTTTTGAGGGGCAACACTGTATGAACACAGCGGGAGAGAACAGATATCTTCAGTTTTAGGACAGATGTCCTCTGAAGAAATGACTCTGTTGACATCTTAGTCTTAAGCTGTTGTCCTTGAATATTTTGTAGAAATCAATTAGTCACTCCTTATGGGATTCAATTTGTATGATGAAGTTGTACAGGTTCTAACCATTATGACTAAAACTTCTTTGGCTAGTAAGCTACTTTTTGATAATGTGCATTTTCATTTCTCTTGTGACAAAATTACTTCATATAAGCATGCGTTTGGTTTTATAATCTACTGTATTTTCCAAAATATTATGAGTCCTCCACCGTTCATGACATTTACTCTCTATCCAGAAACTCTTAAATGGAAAATTACAGAAATAAACAGTTTATAAGGTTTACATTGCATGGCATTCTGAGCAGTGTGATGCAATCTCAGGTCATTCTGCTCCGTCCTGCCTGGAGTGTGAATCATCCCTTTGTCCTGCATTCCGTGCTGCTCACACTAGCCACCTATGAATCACTTATGTATTGCAGCGCTTACATTTAAGAAAGTCTTCGTGTTTTTCTTTATAATGACCTCAGAACTCAGGAAATGTGATATCAAAACTTTAGATGTATCCTAGACAAGATTTAAAGTGCTTTTAAAAAAGCAAAATGTTAAAAATCCTCAACAAAAGATATTAAGCACACACCAATGTTTCAAGGCTCTGTAGGACAATGTGATGTTTTTGAGAGAGGGCCTACAATCACAGTATCTTATTAATACTATTAATATTCTACTTTAAAATTATCTGGGAAATTTTTATTGTGCCTGATTTGTAAAATTATACTTTGTCACTGTACTCTATAGGAAACAAACAAACAATCAAACGTCAAATGTATAGGATTCAGTATTCTAGATGACTTCAGACCTTCCATAGAGGTCTTGAAACATATGCCACGGCCTGGGCCATCTCCTTGATACCTTTCTATGTCAATAGAGACATGAGAGGTGCAGGCAGCTTGCACTGTCACCATCATCTGATTCCACCAACTCTAGTGGGCACAAACCACCTCACTGTGGTTTCAATCTTATGTACTGATGAGCCATGATGGTGACCATCTTACCACATGATTGATTTTGTCAATTTAATTTTATAGTGCATCTGCTCAACTCTGATGAGTTCCCTAGTTCTGGAATACACACACACACACACACACACACACACACACACACACATGCACACAGATAACTTTATTCCCTCACAGTTTTGCAAACTAAGTTTATTTTTTAAAGATTTATTTATTTATTTTACATATGTGAGTACACTGCTGCTGTCTTCAGACACCCCAGAAGAGGGCATCAGATTCCATTACAAATGGTTGTGAACCACCATGGGAATTGACCTCAGGACCTCTGGAAGAGCAGACAGTGCTCTTAACTGCTGAGCCATCTCTCCAGCCTGCAAACTAAGTTTTTTTCTATATTCTTTGTTTACATTCCAAAGGCTTTCCCCTTTCCCAGTCCCCCCCCCAATATGGTAGGGGGCAAACTAAGTTTTAAAGCCTGCTATCAGGGCTATGATCTGGAGGTTCTGAAAGACATCCTGTTTCCTGTCACTCTCCTGGCTTCTAATGGTGGCCAGACCACATTCTATTAACATTCCTGATTTCATCTTCATTTTCTCCTCTGTATGTCTATCTTGTCATAAAGACCTAGTCATACTGGAGTTGAGCTCACAGTATAACAAGATGACCTCATTTTGCCTGAACCAATTACTTCTGAACAGATCACGAGATCAAAGACAGTAACATTCACAGTTTCTGGAGGCAAGGACTTCAGCATCTTCATTCTAGGGATACAACCTGACACATAAAGCTGAAATCATGAGCCTAAAAGGTTTTTAAAGATTGATGATTCCAGCCTTTCTAATTTGGTCTATGACTCATCTTAATACACATGTATTTGTATATAGTATATATGTAAAAATATGATATATAATATAAAGATATATAATATAATTGTAAAAAAATAAAAGTTTAAAATTTTGACTACTTAACCATTATTTGAAGAACCTCTTTCCTAAAAAGGACTCTTTATTCTATTATCTTAGAATACTTTTCAAAAATCTATTAGCAGTGTGCAGGACTATTTGTGGATTATTCTATGCTTGATATAGTTACCTATTTTCATACCAATATTAAGCTGTATCAACACTTGTAGGTTGCTATTGAGCTTTGAAATTGAGTTGCATAAGTCTTCACCTTTGTTCATATATTTCAAGACAGGGTAGTTCAGATTATTTCCACATAGTATAAATTTTGCAATTTTACAATTTATTCCAAGAAACAGAGAGAGAGAGTGAGAGAGAGAGAGAGAGAGAGAGAGAGAGAGAGAGAAAGAGATATGAAACTAGAGGTCAATTGGGTTGAAACTAGAGGTTATTTGGAGGAGGAACATATTTAAGTTATAGGTATAAATTATCCATTTGTGTTGAAAGCAGCTGACATATACTGGTATAAATGTAATATTGAGTATTTAGCAAAATAACAATAAGAGCTTTTACCATAGGATATCCATTAAGTCAAACTACAAAATCACTTCAAGGTAATTGTACAAGTAATCTTGATTTACTAAAGCTTATCAACTCCAGAACTGTTAATTGTTTCAATTTTAAATCAAATTAACCGAAATTCATTAACTTCATTTCAAAAATGTAAATGATCCTAAGAAGTTTTTTCTACTTTATTGCAGATAGATTCTATTTTTAACCATACAATATTTGTTGATTAGAGTTTGCCCTTCCTCTACTCCCAGGTCTCCATTACAGATCCTCTTTTATCCAGATCTACCCCATTTCTGTCTCTCACTAGAAAACCAACAATTTTCTAAAAGAAAAAAAAAAAACACCTCAAATCAAATCAAACACAACAGAATAAGAAAAACAAACAGAAGGAATAGAGCCGAGGAAAAGCACAAGAAACAGATATAGACACAGAGACCGACTTCTTCACATAAGAAATGGGGGGGGGGGTGATTGGGGAATAGTTAGGGGGGAGAGGACTTATGGGACATATGGTGGCAGGGGGAACTGGGAAAGGGAAAAGCCTTTGGAATGTAAACAAAGAATATAGAAAATAAAGAAAAAAACACTAAGGTGGAGGCCATTATATATATAAATGCAAAGGATCTTAGAGCAAAAGAGAGAAAAAATAGAGTAAAATAAAAATAAATGTGGGGGTGGGGTGGGGAAGGGTCAGCAACTTCTCAAGTTCTAGGGCAAGTAAGCTAATGGTTAGTTCTTCTAGAAAAATCTCTGCAAAGGTGATTATTGGGTCCAAAGTGTGTTTTTTCTCTTGAAATTACAGCTAGAAAAAGAAAAAAAATGTGGTTTAAATTTATAAGATTCGTGTAGTCACTTAATTTTGTTTCTGATTGGTCTTAAAGGTATAAGTATGTTTTGCATGTCTTGACTATAGAGTATTGGCTTATAAGTTATTGGGCATGATTTAAAAGGTATAATGTTGGTAACAAAAAGTTAGTTTAAAACTAGTAACTCAGGGTTGGAGCCATCTTAAACAGCAACACATGGCATGACCCAACCCAGGAAAAATAGCCCTCTAAGATACTTCCAAATTGGCATAATGTTTTATGTGGATCTTATCCTAGAAATTAGACTTATAAGGGATAAGATTAAAAAACAATGTCTCTTTAATAGTTGCACTGTCATGCATTTAAACATAAAAACTGGCAGACAAACTTTGTAGTATGAAAGTAATGTGTTTGCCATTGATTTTAAACAGGATAGCTTAAGATTGGGTTTTGCTTTCCAAAGTTGTAGTTATGCTCTAATATTACAAGAGAAAGTAAAGAATTATGGTTAACAACTGCCAATGTATCATTGACTGCAGTTTGCAATCTGATTGAAGATTCATGATCCTTAAACATATTTTGTAATTAAGATAATTTCAAGAGTGATAAAAGTTAAAAACAGCTGTGGCCAATATAGGCCTGTTGCCACTTTTTCACATGTTTATTGGATACAGTGCTAGAAGTAAAATTTAACTCCCCCAAGATTGAAAAGTAGATCTCAGTGGGAATTTATTTGATATCAAACAGGCTCCTTTTGAACTGTTTCAAAAATTTGTAGATAAAACTACTAAAAACAGTAAAATTTTTCTGAGAACCCTTAAATTACAGGTTCCTTTTTTGATTCGACCCTCATACAATGGGGTCTGGTTGTAGGCTGCTGCCCTGCAGGACAGGTGGGTCTTGGGCCTGGCCTTGGGCAATAGGCTCAGATTAGAAAATATTTACATTTGAATCAATGTAAAGCTCAGAGCTGCCTCAGTGGAGGCATGTGAGATACTGCTTTGTCTTGCAAACCCCACCTAGGGAGTTTCTGGCCAAAACAACATTCATGACAGATTTATCCAGCTGTGGTTCAAAATACAGTTCAAACTTAAGAACTAGGAAAGGTTAATAAGGCTATGTAGAACTTATGAAGGCATTAAAATTTGGCATGCTTACTCCATACAAAATTATTATGGATTTAAAGGGTTGGTTTTTTTTTGCTTTGCAAATCCTGATAATTATAAAAAACATTTGCTTCTAATGAGCTAAAAGAACCAATAAGGCAGTTTCATTAGAATATTTTTTTCCTCAAGAAATGGCTGATAGCCTTACCTTATGTGAGAAAAAAAAATGTTTTGTCTCTGCTTCAATACAAGAAGCTAGGATTTTAAATCTTTCAGTATATATTATTCATAGAATTTTATTACAGGACTTTGCTCTTAATAATGGGCTTTAAAAATTTTTAAGTAGTTGTTGCTCCAAAAAAGATTCAAAGGTTATGTATCAATTATATCCTAAGCAAACTGGCACTGAAAATTCAAATAAAGATAATTTGCTTATTCTAAATGATTGGCAAAATTTGTTAGGATATAGTAATTGGCCTTATCTTATATATTAACCTCACCTTAAGCTCACCACAGGAGGACCTAAGTCTCTGATGTTCTCAAGGGGAATGCAAAATAACTGGTGAGAGACAAATAATGGAGGAACCTATTGTAATCATTTGCCAAGAGTTTATGTTGTGTATTCACTGCCATTCCTTGGCAAAGGGAACATTAATGTAGAATCACCTTTTTTCATCTCCAAGTAAACTTTTAACATCTTCAGATAAAGATATTGGTGTGTTAATAAAATGTTGTAAGATAGAAATCATGAAAGTATTTTGAAAGGAATGTCTTAAGAACCTGATGAAACATTTGTTTCTTGTTTCAAATAGAAATCAAATTGGTCATTGCAGACTATTGATACTTGACCTATTGCATGGCAAGCCTTTTAGGCAAAATTGATAATTGTTACCCAAAAGACGTTGTTTAAATTTGCTTCCATGTATGCTTTTATATTTCTATAGATTTATACATGCATCCTATAAAGAATGCATCTACTGTGGGAATGAAGCTCATGTAATTGGATCACATGTTTATTCTTTTGAGTCTCTTCCTGCTTCAGCACAGATAATTGGCTTGGGTGCTATAGTGGCTATTTTTAAAATGTCAAAAATCAAAACTTTTAATTTGTATACGGATAGCCTATATATATATATATATATATATATATATATGTGTGTGTGTGTATATATATATATATATATATGTATATAGTGTATATATATATAGTGTGTATATATATATAGTGTGTATATATATATATTGTGTGTATATATATATTGTGTGTATATATATATATTGTGTGTATATATATTGTGTATATATACATTGTGTGTATATATATTGTGTGTATATATATTGTGTGTATATATATTGTGTGTATATATATTGTGTGTATATATATATTGTATATATATATATATATATATATATATAATTGCTTGAAATTGTTCCTTTTTAAGGTACGGCTAATTCTTAAATTTTACAATTCTTTATGCAAATACAACTTAAAATTTTTTTTAAAAGGTACTGTTCCTTTAAATGACTGTCCTCTGGACATTTAAGAGCTCATCCAGAGACTGGAGAGATGGCTCAGCCATTAAAGGCTAGACTCACAACCATCTGTACTGAGATCTGACACCCTCTTCTGGTGTGTTTGAAGACAGCTACAGTATACTTAATAATTTTATATTTTAGAAAATGTGCATATCAAATTGTAAAGACTTGTTCTTGGTGTCCATGATTTATACCTGTACCACATAATGGTGTTAATTCTAGAGGACTTAATCAATTATTACAAATGAATGGTACTAATATTTCTGATTTTAGAAGAATAAAATATGTGTATGCGATTAATGATATAGTTTTTATTCTTTCTAGTTGCAACTGCTCAACAGGAAAAACAACTAATGTCAGGTACATTGGTCCATTGGGCTTAGAAGTTTGAGTTTTCTGAATATCCTCCATCCCTTCTGGCTCTTACAGTCTTTCTTCCTCCTCTTCCCCAGGTTATAATGGAGATATAACATCACATTAGAATGATTCTTCCAAGGTCTCTTACTCTTTGCATATTGTCTGACTGTGGATCTCTGTGTTTTTTTTTTACCCCCATCTGCTGCAGGAGGAAGCTTGTGTGATGATGTCTGAGCAAGATAGTGAACTAAGAGTATAGCAGAATATTTTTATGAATTGTTTTATTGTTACTTAAATCAAACAGTAGTATTTGGCTGTATTCAAACTCCCTGATCTATCTACTCTCAGGTTTTTGAAGACCTAAGTAGTGTCCAGTAGAGTGAGTCTTAAATCAAAGTAGATGTTGATTGGCTACTCCCACAACCTTTGTGTTGCTCTTGGACTAGTATGTCTTGCCTGCAAGACACTGATATGATCAAAGGGTTTGAGGCTGGGCTTGTATTTGTGTTTGTCTTCTGGTAGCATGCAGAGTGTCTTCCTGTATCAAAGATGCTATCATGTAGGGTGAAGGCTATGTGTAGGCACCACCTCAGAGGCTTCACCATGCTAAATGACTTTGTAGGTGCTGTCTTTAGGAATGTCAGCTCAAGTCAGACTGTGGAAAGCAAGCTATTTTCTTGTCTACGGATTGGGTTGCTGGGGGATTCTCATGGCATTGGTCAACAGCTCAATTAGATGTAACCCAATCCTGGATAAATATTTATTGATTGTATGGGTACTCTTGAAAAAACACAATTCTTTTAAAATTATTTTTACTAAGTTATCTATTAACTTTAATCCTGATCACGACTTCCCCTCTCTCCTCTCCTCTCCTCTCCTCTCCTCTCCTCTCCTCTCCTCTCCTCTCCTCTTCTCTCAGTCCCTCCCTCTTTTCTCTTCTCTCTTCCTTCCTCCCTGCCCCTACATTGTTTTTCTTTTCAGAAAAGGGAAGCCCCCCCATGGATATCAACCAGCCTTGACATATCAAGTTGCAATAAAACTAGGCACATCATCCTATACTAAGGCTAGACAAGGCAGCCCAGTTAGAAGAAAGGGATCCAATGGCAGATATCAGAGCCAGAAACAACTCCTGCTCCTGCTGTTAGGAGTCTCACATGAAGATCCAGCTGCATATCTGTTACTTATGTGCAGAGGACCTAGGTTTGACCCATGCATGTTTTCTGAAAAAAAAAATTACTCTTTGTTTTATTAATTCTATTTTTTTGTATTTTATTGATTGTGAATCTCAATTTGCTTATTTCTTGCTCCCTAGTCACTTTAGGTATGATTTTCTTTGTGTTCTACTGCTTTCATGTGCCTTGTTAAGTTAGTAACATGAGAAATATTCAATTTTTTGTATATAGACAGTTAGTGTTGAATTTGCTTCCTAGAACTGTCTTTATAGTGTCCCATAAGTATAGGTATATTGTGTATTAATTTTCATTACTTTCTAGAAAGTCTCTAATTTTTTTCCTTAATTTCTATCTTGACACCCCCCCCTTTTTAATTTAGTAGTAAGGTTGCTCAGTTTCTATGAGCTTGTAAGCTTACTACTATTCTGATGTTGAAATACAGCTTTAGTCTGAGATGCCCAGGTAGGATCAAGTTATTTACATTTTATTTTTAGTTTCAGGTATTATTTTGATTCTTTTGTATGTGTTGAAAATGCTTTGTGCTGGGTCTGTGGTCAATTTTGGAGAAAGTTTCATGAGGTAATGGGAAGAAAATACATTTTTTTGTGTGTTTGAGTGACATATTCTGTATCTTTTAAGCTCATTTGGTTTATGATGTTCCTTAGCTCCAGCGTATCTCTGTTCAGTTTTTATCTGGATGGCATGTCCATTGGTGAGAGTAGGGTTTTGAAGTCTCTGACCATCAGTGTGTGAGGTTCACTAAGTGATTTTAGCAGTAGTAGTGTATCTTTTATGAATTTGGGTACCCTTGGCTTTGGAGAAGAGATGTTAAGAACTGTAGTGTCCTAGTGGCTTTTACCTTAGATGAGTATGTAGCAACCCTCCCTATCTCTTCTGATAAGTTTTTGTTGTTTATATTTTCATATCTTAAAATAGCTAAACCAGCTTGCTCTTTAGGTTCATTTGTTTGGATTATCTTTTTCCTTCCTTAACCCCTAAAGTGTTGTATATCCCCTTGAAGGCGTGTTTCTTGGATGAAGCAGAAGGACGAATCCTGTTTTGTAATCTAGTCTGTTAATCTGTGTCTTTCTATTTACAACTTGAGACAACTGATGTTAAGAAATCCAATGATCATTGTTGATTTTTCTTATTTTGTTGTTGTTGGTGGTGGCAGGCAGCAGCAGTGAGGGTGGGTGGGTGGGTGGTGGTGGTGGTGGTGGTGGTGTGTGTGTCCCCTCTTTTGCTCTTGGTAGTCTGAGATTATTTATTCCCCTTCTTTTCATAGTTATAGTCAACATCTTTTAAGTTGGAATTTTCTTTCTGTAGGGCTAGAATTTTATATATATATATATATATATATATATATATATATATATATATATATATCTTGAATTTGGTTTTATTATAGAAAGTTTTATTTTGGAGAAATACTGTGATTGGAAGTTTTGTTGAGTATCTTCGTCTGGGCTGGCATTTATGGTCTGTCAACCATCTGTCCAGGCCTTTCTCGGCTTCAGAGTCTCCATTGAAACACCAAATTTTAATCAAAACAGTCTGCCTTTATATTTAACTTGGTCTTCCACACCTGCCTCTTTTCATGTTCTTTCTGTGTTCTATACATTTAGAATTTTGATTATTATGTGTCAGGGAGAACTTTATTTTCAGGTCCAGTCTATTAGGTGTTCCGTATATTTCTTGTACCTTGATAGGTATCTCTTCCCTTAGCCTGGGGATTTTTTTTTTATAACTTGCTAAAAACATTTACTGTGCCTTTGATTTTGGTTTCATCTTCTTTAATCTGATTATTCTTAAAGTTGTTCTCTTCATAGTGTCCCAGGTTTACTGGATATTTTGCATCAGGATTTTTTTTAGATTTATCACATTTTTTTTATTTATCTACCCACCTTTTCTATTGTATCTCCAATGATTAAGCTTCTGTCTTATGTCTCATATTCTATGGGTGAAGCTTGCCTCTGAAGTTCCTCTTTGAATTCAGAAGTCTGTCCGTTTGGGTTTTCCTTATTGATTCTATTTATGTTCAGGTCTTGAACCCTTTTGATCCATTTCGCTCTACTATTTGTTTGTGTTTTCATGGATTCCTTTAAGGGATTTTACTTGTTTCTACTCTGTCACATTCATAAAGGCCATTTTAAGGTCCCTTTCTTGTCCTTCAGCTATGTAGCAATTCTCAAGTCTTATTGTAGTAAGGCTGTGGGGTTTTATTGGAGACATACTGTCCTGGCTGTTATTGATTGTGTTTTTATGCTGTAATCTAGGCATTTGTGTTTGGGAAGATTGTAACTCTAAGTGCTTTGTTGGGCAGGTGTTTTATTCCTTAGTTTCTGTTGCCCTCTCTGGCTTTTAGGAGGTTGTACTGTGTTGTGTGTTTCCTGGTAAGAAATTCTTCTGCAATCCTGTTAGGTGTAGCCACTGAGGGTTTGGATAAAATAGGTATTGGGAGCTGAAAGAAATGGGGATGGGCTGTGGGTAACTTGGTCAGGGTAAAGGTTAAAAAGAAGGATGCTTTCCATGCTCCACCAGGATATTCTTAGTCCACTAGGAATGTGGGCAGAGAGTAAGAAGAGGCCACAACAGGTAATCTGTTACAGAGCTGGGGATGACATGTGATTGGATACTGGAGATAGAAGGGAGAGAGAAGATCTGGAGCTTACCTATCTGCCCAGCTGACTGTCTTGCTTCTCTAGAGGGCTTGGCTATCATGTCTGCTGGCACTTTGGGTTGGGACAGTGGACTGATCAGTGGGCAAGGCTGTAGAGGAAGATCTGGCTTCTCTACTGGAGATGGGGCAGAGATCAGGGGAAGACCCCAGCAGGTAGCCTGCTAAAGAGTTGGGGGCAGGGGAGAGGAGGGAGAGGTGAAGACTTGTAGCTAGGTTACTTGCCAAGAGATCTGGAATAAAAAAATATTAGGAACCACTCATATATGTTTTGGAGATTCATGATACAATTAATACTGTATACACTATGAGAATTTCTATGTTACTGAAGTCTTTTGAGCTACAGAACTCTTATTATTTCAATTTTACAAGAAGACTGTCTAATACTTTTAATTTTAATTAAACTAAGTCTAAAAGGGTAACCAAACAGTAACACTTGTTATTATAAAAAGTGTGGATGAAGCCACTTGCTGGAAGTTTCAATTAGCAGTTATTTTTACCAACATAGACCATTTCTGAGAATAATATTATAGTTAGTTGAGTGTCTATGACAGGTTAGAGCCAATTTATGGACTAAATTAATTTTGCTCATTTGTGACACGTCAGTCAGGCTCTAATTAAAACCATACATGTATTTATTGACAGAATTTTGCTCATAGGAAAAAGATATCCATATTTAGTTAACAGACTCCCAGGAACAATGCCAACAGCTTTGCAGGGCTCCTGTGTGTTGCTAGCAACAAGAAACCATGTGCAGAACAGCTCAGAATCGGAGGCTTCTGCAGTTTCTCATCTTGATGGGGCGCACTGATGCTGAGATTAACGAGCCCGAAGACACAAAGAAGTGTTTACCACTGGAAAGGATGTTCTGCTCTGAAACCAAAAAGGAGTGTGAATTCAGATGGAGTGCTTTGAGTTTTCTGGCCATTTAGGAACAAATTAATAATGAGTGCTACAGTGCCTGCAAGTAATACAATATTCATACTATTTAGTTTTGCTATTTTATTTATATTTAAATCCATTATGTATATTTTTCAGAAAACTGATTACTTTTTAAGTACATGTATTTAGTAAGTTTCAGTTTTCCTTCATTCTTAAGTTCTGAAAAGAATTCCTATTGGATTTAAATTTCTTTAAAGGACAAGGGGAGGGGCATATTTTGTTCTGAAGACTTAAAATAAGGTGATATATTAAGAACAGTAATTTATTTGGATGAGTTCTTTGAAACAAGACAATCAATGACTGGATAGATGGTTCTTTACAAAGTACTAAGTTCTGTGAGAAAGAAAATCCCAAAGCGAAGACTCTTACATCCATGATTACTGCTCAGGGAAAGAGGGTGGTTGGGTGGAATACGTGTGCTACGACAGCATCCATTTTAAAGGGAGTGGGAAAGTTGTCATTTTTGACAAGGCCCTGTGTGTGGGTATGTGCTTGTCAGGCAGTGTTGCTGTCACAAAGGATACAACTCATTGGTAGCTTAAACATAAGAAATGTATTTTGTGCAGTTCCAGAGGCCAGGTGCCAGGCCCTGAAGCGCTGCCTTGGCTTACTTCTAAGGCTTCTCTCTCTGAACTGCAGGTGACTTCCTTGTCCCTCTGCATCCAGATATCTTCCCTCTGTGAGTACCATGCTGTATTTCCACCTCACATCAGTGGATTAGAGCCCACTCGTGGCTTCAGTTTAATCCAGTCACAATTTTGAAGACTCTATCTACAAAGACAGTCTCTTTCTAAGATATTGGGAGTTAGGGGTGAACAAATGAAATATAAAGGGGCATATTATAGTTGTTAAAAAGCACACACGCATACATAGCAGGACATTCAAAACTACATATAAGAAGGCTTGGTGGATCTATAATGGAAACATCTGTGGGAAGTTATGATATTTTCCTTGATCGGTAATGAAATGGAAACTTTACAATTAAAAATGAAAGAAAGAAAAAAAGAAAGAAAGAAGAGAACAAAAGAAAAGAGTGAGCTGTGTTGTCAGAGGTCAGAAGTGCTCTGACCTCCTGTGATTAGAGTGTCCTTTGGCTGGAGGGTAAGTGTCTCAGAGAGTCTGACATCAGTCATCCTGCTGACACACCAAGGATTTTTGTTTAGCATGTTTAAAATGAATCTAACCATATTAATATATGTAGTTTAATATTTTAGAAAACTCCTAGGCCAATCCTAAACTATTGAAATCATAAAAGACAAAACACTGAGAAACGATTCCAGATTAATGGAGTAAAGATATGGAGCTATTGGTGACAATGTGTAATAAGTTGGAATCTGATGAAAAAAAACATGAAGGTTTTAAACAGCAATAGAAGATGCTATTTGGCATAATTGGAAAATTCTAAAATGGACTGTATCATACAAATAGCATACTTACATCGAGAGCATTGAATTAATATACATTTCCAGAATGGTATTGCTGTTATAACCGAAAACAACCTAGCAATATACAGGGATATAGTGTTATGGTTTCTATAAGCAATTCTCAGACCATCTGGTATGAACAATACACAGACACACACAGACACACAGACACACACACACACATACACACACACACTAAAACAAACTTATCCAAAAGTTAGCATATCTTATTTGGACAAGAGGCATGTAGGAATTTCTCACATTATCTTTGTTATTATTCCTATAGATTTTGAATTTTGAAAGAAAAATATAGGGGGAAAAGGAATTTCTATTAGCAGTTGGATGCTTGCATTTTGTCTTTTATAACCTCTTTAATTTACTTACTATCCGATAAATACCCATTAGCAAATGACCTCATGGCGGTTAAACTCTGAGTCTAGGGTAATTACTTCTATGGAAAAGTTTGCTTCATTAACCATATTAATGTAGTATGAGCTCATTTTAACTCTGAAAACGATTATAGAATTTTGACAAATGTTTTCCTTTAGTGATAGCTTTGTATCCATTTAAATTTATATTGCTAACAGCCACAGCAACTACCGCTAATTAAAGTATTTTATAATAAAATTCTCTCAAACATTTATTTTTTAAACATGTGTCTGTGTCAGTGTATGCCATGGGTGTGGGTCTTTGTACCTGTAGCAGTGCGTTGATAGTGTTGGATGCCCTACAGCTGGAGTTAGAGGTGTTGAGGGCTGCATAAAATTGGTTCTGTGACTTGTACATGGGTTTTCTTTATATTTTTAATTTAATTTAATTTTTTACTTATTCATTTTACATCCCACTCACTGCCCCCCTCATGGCCATCCCTCCCACAATCCTTCCCATCCTCCTCTCCTTATACTCTTTAGGGGGTGGGGCCCCCTGGGCAGCCCCCATCCTGGCAGCATCAAGTCTCTGAGAAGCTAGGCGCTTCCTTTCCCATTGAGACCAGACAAGGCCATTCAAAAAGAAGAGAATCCTACATAACATATCTGCATATAATACACTGAGAGAACCCTGCCACAGTTGGTTTTGATTGGTAAATAAAATTGCCAGAGGCCAATGACTGGGCAGAGAGAGAGAGGTGGGATGTTTAGGATTCCTGGGCAAAGGACCAAGGAAGGAGGAGAAAGAGAGGAGAGAGGAGAAAGAGAGGAGAGAGGAGAGAGAGAAGGAGAGGGAGAGGGAGAGGGAGAGGGAGAGGGAGGGAGGGGGAGGAAGGGAGGGAGGGAGGGAGAGAGAGAGAGAGAGAGAGAGAGAGAGAGAGAGAGAGAGAGAGAGAGATCCACCATGCCAGAAGGAGAACCAGACCTGAGAGGGATGGAGAATATAGCCTCCATGTAGGAGCCAGGGAAATGCAGCTCTAAAAGGCTGCATAACTGGGTCAGGGCTGCAAAGATAGAACATAGACTTTAGTAAGTAATAACTAGGGAATATCATAGGGGGGGTTAGATTATCCACTTGGAGCTTAGAAAGTGGCACAACCATTGATCTGCTTTAGGCATATCAAAATATAAAGTGTGTGTCTGTGTGTCTTTCATTCAGGAACCCAGAACACTAGGGAGGGTAGGGAGGAGCACTGCTGCTGGGATCTATTGAGTGGTGTTAATTGGGTAATGCCACAGACAAGAGCTTTTGGTATAGTCCCCATTCCAGTTGTAGGGATTCACATGAACACTAAGCTACACATCTGCTACATATGTGTGGGGAGGCCTAGGTCCAGTCCATGTATGTTCTTTGGTTGGTGCTTCAGACTGAGAGCTCCAAGGGTTCAGGTTAGTTTGCTGTGCTGGCTTTCTGTGTCATTCCTATCCTCTTTGGCCCAAAATCTTTCCTCCTATTCTTTCATACGAGTTCTCAGCTCCATCCATTATTTGGCTGTGGGTGTCTACATCCGTCTAAGCCAGCTGCTGGGTGGACAACATGCTCCTTCCAGCAAGCATAACATAGTATCATTAATATTGTCAGTAACTGGTGCTTGCCCATGGGATGGGTCTCAAGTGTGACCAGTTATTGATTGACCATTCCATGCCTGCATTTATTGTAGACAGGATAAATTTGGGGTTGAAAACTTTGAGGATGGGTTGGTGTCTCTATTGCTTCACTGGGGTTCCTACCAGGCTATGGGAGGTGGCCTCTTCAGGTTCCACATCCCCAGTGTTCTGAGTCACAGCTAAGGTTATCTCCATTGATTCTTGGATGCCTTTTAACCATTTGAGATTCCTCTGTTGAGAATTCTGTTTAGTTCTATACCACATTTTAATTGGGTTATTTGGGTTGTTGGTGTCTAACTTCTTGAGGTCTTTGTAAAATTTGAATATTAGTTCTCTGTCAGTTGTAGGGTTGGTGAAGATCCTTTCCCAATTTGTGGGCTGCCAGTTTGGCCTATTGACATCCCCTTTACCTTACAGAAGCTTTGAAGTTTCATGAGGTCCCATTTATCAGTTCTTGATCTTATATCCTGAACCATTGGTGTTCTGTTCAGAAACTTGTCTCCTGTACAATGTGTTCAAGGGTATTTCCCACTTTCTCTCATATGAGATTTGGTGTGCTTGCTTCTAGGCTTTCTGGTGCTTCTTTGGAGTTGAAGTTCAGCTTTAATCCATAGTGGTCTGATAAGACACAAGGCATTATTTCAATTTTCTTGTATCCATTGAGGCTTGCTTTGTAAGTGACTACATGGTCAATTGGAGAAGGATCCATGAGGTGTTGACAATAAAGTATATTCTTTCATGTTTGGGTAAAATATTCCATAGATGTCTGTTTAGCTTTTGTCTGTATGACCTGTCAATTCTTAAGAGTGGGGTGCTGAAGTCTCTCACTATTAATGTGTGGGGTTCAATGTGAGATTTTAGCTATAGCAATGATTCTTTTACAAATGTGGGCACCATTATGTTTGTGGAATAGACATTCATACCTGAGACATTATCTTGGTAGGTTTTCCTTTGATGAATCTGAAGGATACCCATCATTCTGCTGCATAGATTTCTGCTGCATTCTGGTGCAAGGAACACACCAAAGCAATAAGGATACTGTTTCCTTGGAAAATTTTTTTCTAGTCCTTTACTCTGAGGTAATATGTATCCTTATTGCTTTGGTGTGTTCCTTGCACCAGAATGCAGCAGAAATCTATGCAGCAGAATGATGGGTTCTGTATTTACATCTACACTATTAGCCTTTATCTTTTTATTGAGGAATTGAGTCTGTTGATGTTGAGAGACGTTAATAACCAGAGACTGCTATTTTCTGTTAGTTTGATGTTCTTGGTGCTTGTGTGTGTGTGTGTGTGTGTGTGTGTGTGTGTCTTCCTTGTTTTTGCTGGACATATTTAACTTATGTCCTGTGTTTTCTTGGATGTAGTTATCCTCCTTGGTTTGGAGTATTCCTTCTAGTATTTTCTGTAGGGCTGTTTTTGTAGATAGATATTGTTAGAATTTTGTCTTGAAACATCTTCTTTTTCCATCTATGGTGATTGAGAGTCTTGCTGGATATAGCAATCTAGGTTGACACCTGTGTATTTTTAGAAGTTGCAACGTATCTGTCCAGGACCTTCTACCTTTTAGAGTCTCTGTTGAGAAGTTAGATATAATTCTTATAGATTGGTCTTTGTATGTTACTTGGCCTTTTCCCCTACTCCTTTTAATATTGTTTCTTTGTTTTGTAAATTTTGTGTTTTGATTATTATGTGGTAGGAGGATTTCCTTTTCTGGTCCAGTCTAATTGGCATTCTATAAGCTTCATATATGTTTATAGGCATCTCTTTCTATAGGTTGGGAAACTTTTCTTCTATGATTTTATTGAGAATATATTCTGAGCCTTGGAGCTGGGATTCTTTACCTCCTATTGCTATTGTTATTAGGTTAAGTTTTTCCGTGGTATCCCAGATTTGCTGTATGTTTTGTCAGGAATTCTTTAGACTTAACATTGTCTTTGACTGATATATCATTTTCTTCTATTGCATCATCTACATCTGAGATTCTGTCTTCCATCTCCTATATTCTGTTGGTGATGTTTGAATCTCTTGTTTCTGTTCTCTTCCCTAAGTTTTCCATCTCCAGGATTTCCTCAGTTTGTGTTTTCTTTATTACTTCTATTTCCAGTTTCAGGTCTTGCACAATTTTATATATTTCCTTCACCTGTTTAATTATATTTCCATGTATGTCTTTACAGGATTTGTTTCCTCTTTAAAGACCTGTATCTATTTGAATATATTTCACTGTATTTCTTGAAGAGATTTATTAATTTCTTCTTTCAAAGTCTCTATTCTTTTTATAAGATTGGGCTTAAGGTCATTTTCTTGTGTTTTGCTTGTGTTAGGATATCCAGGCTTTGCTGCAGTAGTGTAGCTATGCTTTGGAGGTGTCATATTGCCCTGGCTTTTGTTGATTTCTTTTTTTCTTTTTAAAATTTTATTAGATATTTGCTTTATTTACATTTCAAATGGTATCTCTTTTCCTGGTTACCCTCTGAAACCCCCATCCCATTCCCCCCGCTGCTTACCAACAACACTTTCCACTTTCCTGACCTGGTATTCCCCCACACTGGGGCAATCAAGCTTTCACAGGACCAATGGCCTCTCCTCTCATTATATCTGTAAAGGCCATCCTCTGCTACATATGTAGCTGGAGCCATAGTTCCCTCTATGTGTGCTCTTTGGTTGATGGTTTAGTTCCCGGGAGCTCTACGGGTACTGGTTGGTACATATTATTGTTCCTCCTATGGGGCTGCAAACCTCTTCAGCTCCTCGGGTACTTTCTCTAGATGCTGGAGAGATGGCTGAGCCATTAAAGGCTAGGCTCACAACCAAAAATATAAGGGTTGATTTCTTATCAACACATCTGTTAACAATTCTTCCAGACTCTGCCCAGCAGTCAGCCAGCCAGCAACAGCTTGTTTCTCTGCCAGCCAGGTATGGAGCCAGGTGTATAAGACAGCTGCTCTGTACTTCTCTTTCTCTTTTGCTGTCTTTCTCTTTTTTTTCTCCCACCTCCCCTCAATCTTCTCTCTCTCTTCCCCACATGTGCTTGGCTAACCACTTCCCCTCTTCCCCCTCCTCTCTTTTTCTATCCTTCTCTGTCCTCCCTTTCTCTTCTTCTATCCCTTCTCCATGTTTCCTTCCCTTTCACCAAATAAACTGCCTTTTATACGAAGGCTGCCTTCCAGCTCATTCTCCAGGGGGAACATCTTGGCCTGGCCTGCTGGGGTGCTGCTTCAGGCAGCATCATGCTGCCCCCTTGCTCTTTTAGAAGCACAACAGTATCTCTAACCATGTAAAATATTTTCTAATAAACATTTATTTTCACAGGCCTACGATGTAGTATAAATTAGTTTTCCATGAAATTAAACACACTAAGTATTATTGAATACCTGTAATTTTCTGTCACTCAGCAAGGCATAGATGCTGTCCTCCGTAGATCATATGTTGAGCCACAGCTCTCCGCAATAGCAAAATGGTGATTGACATGTACCATGGGGTTAATGAGAAAGTGTCAGGCTTTTCTGACTCAGAGAAATATTGACGAACTTGATTAAGGCCACAGAAGAGGATTGTCCTCTAGAAATCCTGTCTTCTCTGAACTTGCAGCAGTGGAGGCATCTCCTTATTTGGACTTGTTCTTGGTGCTTTCTCCTGGGATCAGCCAGACAGGAAAGCATTGGCCACACCAAACCTTGGTAACCTTCCTTTATTAGCATCTGGAAGGAGTCATTTTTAATAGGCTTTTCATTTATGAAGATGATTAATACCTGTGTAGACAGAGAGCAGTTGTTTATGTAGGAGGGGATTGTGAATATGTGCTGACTCCCTCCCTCCCTCATATCCTGTACCCACTGTGATCTTGAGAATGTGTTTCTAAGATGATGGTCAGGTCAGTGCCAGGCAGTAACCATAGGATAAAACCACAAAAAGCAAGCATTGCCTAATCTTAACAACTTTGCTGAAGAGGCATAATCATCTAATCAAGCTAATGGTTTTCCTAAGAATTTTCAAAGTTTATCTCCATGCTGAAGTTAGAATTAATAGAAATTTCACCTCATGTTCAATATGGCCAACACATTGCAACTACAAACTAAGTAAAATTAGCATTGGTGAGATTTCAAATAATAATTTAATTTATAAACCCAGTAAATAAAGAGAAGTAGACATCAGAAAACCTTGAGTTTGATTTTTGAAAAAAAAATCAGAACCCCAATCATCCCTAAAATAGAATACGGGGAAGTAATAATAAGGTATACTTCCTGCTACTAGGGAAATTTGTGGAGTTCACTGGAACATTTCACCAATTAAAACTGGTAGCTGCTCCTGTGGGTCTAGGTTAATAAGTACATTTAGGATATAGTTTATATAGAATCCACACGAGGTCTGAGGGTGAAGCTTAGTTGGTAGAGTGCTCACTTGCCCAGCATGCTGAGACCCTGGATTTGTCCCTCAGTGCTGCATAGAACTGAGCATGGGGGGGGAGGATTCATCCTATAAACAGTCAACAAACCCCGACCCTACTATGGACGACAAGAAGTGTATACCAAAAGGAGCATGCAATGGTTATCTCTGGAGGGGCCCTGCCAGAGCCTACAAATACAGAGGCAGATGCTAACAACCAACTATTAGACTGGGTATGGGGTCCCCAATGGAGGAGGTGGAGGGTGGTCCAGAAGAGCTAAAGGGGTTTACAGCCCCGTGGGAAGAACAATGATTTCCGCTACCCAGATGCCCCAGGACTCCCAGGGACTAAACCATCAACCAAGGGGTACACATGGTTCCAGCCAAAAATGTGGCAGAGGAAGACCTTGTTGGGCATCAGTGGGAGGAATGGTCCTTGGTAAGGTAAAGGCTCAACAGTGGGCTCCAATAAAGGGAACACCTGGCGGAGGGGTGGGGTGGGAGTGTGTCGGGTGGAAGGGCATATACATGGAGGCAGGCGGAGGGAGGAGGGGTTGGGGGTCTTTGAGGAGGGGGAAATTGGGAAAGGTTTTACCATGGCAATGTAAATGAAGATGATAGTCAATAAAAATAAAATAAAGTACCGAGCATGGGGCACACACCTGTGCCCCGAGAACTCCGGAGGTGAGACAGGAAGGCTGGGAAGTCCATGGCTCCATCTGGCTGTGTAGTAAATGTATGCTTAGCCTAGGCTTCAGAAGACCATGGCTCAAAAAATCATGAGAGAAACATCACAAAGAAAATTAGAAACAAACGATAAAAACCCACAATACTGACAATTTATGAAATGATATTAAAGACATATGCCTATGTCTAAAAAAAGTTGAAAAATCAGTCAGCCAATCCTCCATCTTCACATGTTGGCTATTGGGAAAACATCAATAAATTAAATCCCATAAACACAATAACTTAGAATTGATAAGCTGTCAAAAGTGATAAAGTAAACACATAGGTAAAATATCATTAAAGTCCAATTTGTTAATTTAAAACACATCCAATCTCATTGCAAATGGTTGTGATCTACAAGTGGTTGCTGGAAATTGAACTCAGGACCTCTGGAAGAGTGCTTTTATCCACTGAGCTATCTCTCCAGCCCCGATCCTTGGTAAATATTACACATGATACTGAGAGACTGTAAAGTTCTCTGTTCATTTATAGATCAAGTCTAGGATGCTATTACATCATCACTTTATGTCAATGCAGGAAAGGGTGAAAACATACAAAGAGAAATAAAAATTGCAAATACAGAGAATAAATCATATAATTTGCAAAGGATTATAGATGCAGAACACAAAAGATTTTATATGCTTTTAGTATCAATAAGATAACTCGGGAAGTTGATGACTATAGGCAAGATATGGAAGTATTGAATCTACACTCATTAGTAACAAAGTTGAAATTAGTAAGTCACAAAAAGTATAAAAGCATCCAATCTAAATTCATGAGTAGACATTTTGAAGGACATTGTAAGACAGTCGTCTTGAGGAATTAAATATAAAATAAATAAAGGGACCCTTCCACTTTCACAGACTACAATACTATAAGACTACTTATTATAACACTGGACAGTCTAAGAAAATTGATTGGCTCTTCTCAGTTAAATATTGAAAGGTTTTAAAGTCTTCTCAATTACATTAATTTCTCTGTCTCTCTGTCTCTGCCTCTCTCTCTCTCTCTCTCTCTCTCTCTCTCTCTCTCCTTGAATCATGAGGGTCTCAAGAATGAAAACTCAGGTTTTCAGAGTTGATGTCAAGTGTCTTTACCTGCGATCCATTATGCTTGCAAACCCCCATGGGATTTCCAAGTGAATTTGCATTTTTATTATTATATATTAAATATACAAAATAATAGGTGTTAATAATTATGAGTTTCATGCATATTATGCACTCTGGTCATACTTTGCTTTAATGTTTTATTCGTTAGTTTATAGGTGAGTTGGGAAAAGAGGTATAAAAATTGGAAAAATATTGATTTTCTAGTTTGGGGTCACATTCTGTAGACCTATGACACATTTTTTTCCTGGTGTCTTTAGAAGTTTCTTCCATCATGCCTTAGCACCTAATAACTAAGCCTGTCTCTTTGGTCTTTGTATCTCCAAGAATAGGACCTTCCCATAGATTGCCTTCTGTCTCCCTTGTAATAATTCACATAATGTTCCATTATAAGTTAAATATCCTGTATATTTTCTGAATGATTTTTGCCTAAAAATTCATATTCATATATATGGGGAAACATTTCATAAAATTTATTTCATAAAATTGTGAAGTTAAAGATACTATATTTTAGCTGATATTTGCTATGTAATATTAAATATCTAATATTCATTTATTTATTTATGTCACTATTTTCACTGATTGCTAAACAGGGAAGCGTGTTTGAAAAACATGATTTCCATGAGTTTTGAGAAAACATACAAAGAATTTAATCTCTAGCATGTATTTTTTTCCTGTACTTTTCTGCCCTCTAGTGGTCATAGAGCAAAGAAACATTCCAAATGTAAAAGCTCAAAGACAGTTTTTTTTTTCATTTTTCATTTTCATTATTTCATTTATTTACATTTCAAATGTTATCCTCCTTCCAGCCCCTCCTTAAGTCACCTATCCCCTCCTCCTCCCCTCTGCCTCTATGTGTGAGCTACCCCACCCGCCCACTTGAAATTGAAAAGTTATAAAACTTATAAATCTCTCACTGGTCAATAATGCTCATTGACACGGTGCTGATTGAAGCTGTTACTGTGTCGTAACTTACGCAGATTAAACAAGGACTAATACTAAAATGATTTTCATATTGATAAAAAACAATTGTAAAATAATATAAAAATAAATGAAAATTATAAAATAATTCATTGACTAATTGTTCACTCTGAGAATAACCTTCCAAGCTGTATTTTGATATTTTTGCATGACAATTTCAGAAGAAGGTTCACATTTTAGAGACTGATTCAAGTTAGTATAGCTAAGCCACTTGCTAGAGAGTAAGCCTTAAATCCGAATAACCACTAGCATTTTTTAATTAGATATATTCTTTATTTACATTTCAAATGTCCCCTTTCCTGATCCCATTCCCCCGAAAATCCCACAAGCCATCTCCCCTTCCCCAATCAACCCTCCCCCGCTGCCCTGTATTCCTGGTATTCCTGTACACTGCAGCGTAGAGCCTTTCCAGAACCAAGGGCCTCTCCTCCCTTTAGTGTCTAACATCCTCTGCTGCCTTTGTGTCTGGAGCCATGGGCAACTCCATGAACCACTAGCATTTTAAACGTGTTCTAGCGGCAGAAACTTGCAAAGTCTTTTATCTCTGTTAGTTTAGCGGCGAACAGAGACTTCACTTTAGACTTATTAGGTAGTGGAAGTCACAGGGAGTGAGAGCCTTACAGTGAGTGGGTAAAAGGGGGGTGCAGAGCTCTGTGGTGGATTTTCTATGATTGCCGGAGAAATGGCGTGCTCGAAACTCCCATCTCTGACATCATCAATGCAGTTACACTACGTATACTACATAGTAAATGGATCTGGAATAAGGATGCAAATTCTGCTTCACGTTGCTTCTGTCAGGTGGTCACTGTCAGTATGAGGAGAGGGGAAGGCCCGGTGTGGGGGTGTGCATCCTTAATTCCCGTGCTTGGGAGGCGAAGGAGGCAGATCTCCATGGATTTCAGAGTAGGCTGGCGGCCTACATAGTGAGTTCTGGGCTTATGAAGGGTACACAATCACACCCTATCTGAAACAACAATGGCAAACAAAACCAAATGAAAAGAAATGGTTCTGAGACATGAGTTGTCCCTGTGATTAACATGATTATGTGGTTCCTGGGAGACAAAGCCTGGTTTGTGAGATGAATGCTTTTGGAAACAGTACAGAGAAACCTTACACTTTTGTAAGCAGAGCATAATGGTGCATTCCTTTGGAAACACGGATGTAGACTTTGCGCTCATGAGATTTCAAGTGGAAATTAGACGAGTCTTGGGAACTGGGCTACAGGCTGTGCGTGTGATAATTTTGGCTTAGAATCTGGTTGCATTTTGTCCATATCCTGAAAATGCGACTGGGGCTGAATTCAGAAGCAACGATTAATTTATTTCCTGAGGAAACTTTGAGATGGCACAATGTTTAGGCTGTGGCATGATTTTGACAGATTTGTGTTAGTTATGTTTGTAGTGAGAATTTGGCACAAGAAGTAAAGCAGGAAACTGTGAAACATTCATTCATTCATTCATTCATTCATTCATTCATGTTTTTGGCAAACAATACTGAATATAAGGATGCCATGCATGCTAAACAAACACTTTATCACTGAGCTAATTTTCTCAGCTCTCTGTTTATGTTTCATTTTGATGCAAGGTCTAAGTATATTGCCCAAATACTATAACCCGTACAAAAGTCAACTTCTGCTACTCCTACCTGAGCCTCCTGAATAGATTGGATTATAGAGCTACATCATGAGGGCCAGATATTAGTGCATTTAAAGTTAACATATACATGTTATATAAATTACATATTACATATATTATACATGTGTGTTTATGTGTATTCGGGAACTAAAAGCAGAAAGAAAACTCAAAGCCGGGAGGGAATAGAATATGCAGATGGGGGAAATATGTAGGAAGACTAAGGTGGCCAGGAGGGAGAAGGAGAGAATTGGTGGGAGAGAGCAGGGAAGACAGATGGTCAGAGAAACGCAAACTGATATAACAGGTATGGAAATGTCACATTGAAACCCATGCCTTCAGATACTAACCAAAACTGTTGTGGCCAAGGCTGGTGTAGACAAGAGGCCTGGGATTGCTAGAGATCAGCACTATTAACAGAAGCTGTGGGGCTGGTGTGGTGGCTGAGTGGGTAAAGGTGTCTAAGGATTTGAGTTTCATCCCTAGGACCCATTTGGTGGATCAAGAGAACTGACTCTGGCAAATTGTCCTCTGACCTCCATATGCATACTGTGACATGAAAGCATTCAGGCACTCATATCCAACACACCCATTTACACACACATAGTCACACACTCACACACAGAGGGACACACACGTTGATGCACACAGACACACAGAAATAAAGGTTTAATAAATAAAAAGGGTGCAATATATATGCTTCGGTCTCCTTCTCCCTGACTTTGAAACAAGTTGTAGAATTGTCAGCTCTTTCTCCATCGCCATGTCTGCCTGCATCTGCCACGCTTCTCTCCATGACGATAAGCCATCCCTGGTTAAGTGTTTTCCATTCTAAGAGTCGCATTGGTCCTGGTGCCTCTTCACAGCATTGAATACTCTAAGACACATATAGATATCATTATTAGTTCTAATTTAGAATAAAGTGGGTATCTTCCCACCCCACATTTTCAATGGCGTTTATCAGGATGAAATGATTTGAGGTATGTTTATTTATAAATATGAATTTGTTAGACCAAGTAAGCTAATAACAGTGTCTAGAACTGGAGTATAAATGTAGTTTGCATACTTAGAAGAATTGAGGTGTATACTCTAATCAGCTAAAAAAAAATTAGGGAGTTGTGAGGAATACAAAAATGATGTTTTCATTGGTTCAATCTAGCTTTATCAGTGAGAGACTTTATCTCAAAATACAGGCACCTAAAAAATGACACCTGCAATATTTCTCTGCGTTCTACATACATGTGTGTACAGATACACACACACACACACACACACACACACACACACAGAGAGAGAGAGAGAGAGAGAGAGAGAGAGAGAGAGAGACAGAGACAGAGACAGAGAGACAGAGAGACAGAGGGGTATGTGGCAGTGCGAAATAACTTGTAGATTTGAATTTTAGGAGTTTAAAGTTTGAAATCATCAGAATCAAGGATCTAATATTCTTCCCTAGGAATTCATTCCTGCCATTCTTTGAATGACACACGAATTTCCTTTTGATAAAAGGTGTAGATAGGAGAGCTAAAGTGCCCTCAAGTGGCTAAACTCAATGAGGTTTTATTTGAAAATGATGAAGAGTGAAAAATTGTTTTGAGTCCAGGACTTTGAGTATCAGATTGGGACTGTGTTCTGTAAGGCTGACTGCAATGGGTGGTGGCATGTGTCTGGAATTCCTGCCCATGTTACTGCAGAATTATATCCACACACAAGATTACCGAGCCCTAAGGATATGGACAAGCTTGAAATTTTAGGTTTTCATATTGGAACCTGGCTGTGTTGTTATATGCACCCCTTGGTCCATCATGAATCCCTCATCTAAAGCACAAAGTTTTTACATACTGAGCTAAAACAAAAAAATCGGGTTTTGTTTATAATAAGGAGCAGTCATTAACTTATGTGTCAGATGTTTGTTCAGCATCTGTTTTATAGAAGGAATGCAGTGGGACTTAGTGAACCAGATAGAAAATATTCTCTACCCCATTATGTGTGAAGTGTTTGTGTGTTTAGTGCATACCAAAAGATATAGTGTCCACATAATGTCCCAGCCTATGTACACCATTTCTTCCTCTTCTTCTTCCAAGATCTTCCATGCCTCCATTTTCTCTCAAATGCAGTCTCTTTTTCTTTTTTAGAAAAACAAGACTCAGATCTAAAATCACTGGTCAGGTTGCTGATAGAGGAACACTTAGATAAATCTCTTAAAGTAATACATGAGAAAATAGATCAAAAGCTAGAAGCCCTTACAAGGCAAACACAATTAAATCTCGGATATCTCAACACACCAGAAAAACAAGACTCAGATCTAAAATCACTGGTAAAGATGCAGATTGAGGATCACTTAGATAAATTTCTTAAAGTAATAGAGGAGAAAATAAATCAAAAGCTAGAAGCCCATACAAGGCAGACACGAAAATCACTTAAAGAAATCCAGGAGAATATAGAGCAGAAAATGAATCCCAATAAGGGGGAGAAACAAAAATCACTTAAAGAAATACAAGAGAACATGGGTCAACAAGGAGAAGTCATAAAAGAGGAAACGCAAAAATCCCTTAAAGAATTACAGGAAAACACAAACAAGCAATGGAAAGATCTGAGCAAAACCATACAGAATCTAAAAACAGAAGTAGAAACAACTAAGTAATCACAAAGGGAGACAACGTTGGAGATTGAAAACCTTGGGAAGAAATCAGGAGTCATAGATGCAAATATCAACAATAGAATACAAGAGATAGAAGACAGAATCTCAGATGCTGAAGATACCATAGGAACCATGGATTCAACAATTAAAGAAAATGCAAAATGCAAAAAGCTGGTAACCCAAAACATTCAGGAAATCCAGGACACAATGAGAAGACCAAACCTAAGGATTATAGGGATAGATGAGAATGAAGATCTACAACCTAAAGGGCCAGCAAATATCTTCTACAAAATTATGGAAGAAAACTTCCCCAACCTAAAGAGAGAGATGCCCATGAATATACAAGAAGCCTATAGAACCCCAAATAGACTGGACCAGAACAGAAATACTTCCCGTCACATAATAATCAAAACCCCAAATGTACTAAACAAAGAAAGAATATTAAAGGCAGTAAGAGAAAAAGGACAAGTAACATATAAAGGAAGACCTATCAGAATTACACCAGACATCTCACCTGAGACCATGAAAGCTAGAAGATCCTAGGCAGACCTCATGCAGACCCTAAGAGAACACAAACTTCAGCCAAAACTACTATACCCAACAAAACTCTCAATTGCCATAGATGGGGAAACCAAGGTATTCCACGACAAAACCAAATTTGCACGATACTTATCTACAATCCCAGCCCTACAAAGAATAATAGGGGAAAAATACCAACACAAGGGGGGAAACAACACCCCAGAAGAAACAAGATAGAAACCCCATCTCATCAACCCAAAAGAAGAGAACCACTCAAATACAAAAACAACAACAACAACAACAACAACAACAACAACAAAAAAAAAAAAAAACCAAAAAACGCCCAAAATGTCAGGAAGTAATAATTACTATTCTTTAATATCTCTTAATATCAATGGACTCAATTCCCCAATAAAAAGACACAGACTAACAGACTGGATACGGAAACAGGACCCTACATTTTGCTGCATACAGGAAACACATCTCAGTGTCAGACAAACACCACCTTAGAGTAAAACGCTGGAAGACAGTTTTACAAGCAAATGGTCCCAGGAAACAAGCCGGATTAGCCATTCTAATATCAGATAAAATTGACTTTCAACCTAAAGTCATCAAAAGAGACACAGGAGGTCACTTCCTGCTTGTCAAAGGGAAAATCCACCAAGAAGAATTCTCAATACTGAACATCTATGCACCAAATGTAAGGGCACCCTCATTCGTAAAAGAAACTTTACTAAAGCTTAAAGCACACATCGCACCTAACACAATAATTGTAGGTGACTTCAACACTCCACTCTCCTCAATGGACCGATCAGGAAAGCAGAAACTAAACAGGGACACAGTGAAACTAATTGAAGCTTTGGACCAATTGGATTTAACAGATATATATAGAACATTCCATCCTAAAGAAAGAGTATACCTTTTTCTCAGCACTGCATGGTATCTTCTCAAAAATTGATCATATAATTGGTCACAAGACAGACCTCAACAAATACAAGAAGATCGAACTAATCCCATGTCTCCTATCGGATCACTATGGAGTAAAAGTGGTCTTCAATAGCAAGAAGAACAACAGAAAGCCCACATACACATGGAAACTGAACAATACTCTACTCAATGACACCTTGGTCAAGGAAGAAATAAAGAAAGAAATCAAAGACTTTTTAGACTTCAATGAAAATGAAGGTACGACCTACCCAAATCTTTGGGACACAATGAAAGCAGTGCTAAGAGGAAAACTCATAGCCCTGAGTGCCTCCAAAAAGAAACTGGAGAGAACATACACTAGCAACTTAACAGCACACCTGAAGGCGCTGGAACAAAAAGAAGCTAACTCACCCAGGAGGAGTAGAAGAGAGGAAATCATCAAACTAAGGGCTGAAATCAATCAAGTAGAAACAAAGAGAACCATACAAAGAATCAACAAAACCAAGAGCTGGTTCTTCGAGAAAATCAACAAGATAGATAAACCCTTAGCTAGACTAACCAAAGGGCACAGAGACAGTATCCAAATTAACAAAATTAGAAATGAAAAGGGGGATATAACAACAGAAATGGAGAAAATTCAAAAGATCATCAGATCCTACTACAAAGGCCTATACTCAAAACAACTGGAGCATTTGGAGGAAATGGACAATTTCCTAGACAGATACCAAATACCAAAATTAAATCAGCATCAAGTAGATCAGCTAAACAGTCCCATAACCCCTAAAGAAATAGAAGGGGTTATAGAAAGCCTCCCAACCAAAAAAAGTACGGGACCAGATGGTTTTAGTGCAGAATTCTACCAGACCTTCAAAGAAGACTTAACACCAATACTCTTCAAATTATTCCACAAAATAGAGACAGAAGGGACACTGCCCAACTCGTTCTTCGAAAAACCACAATTATGCTGATACCTAAACCACAAAAAGATCCAACAAAGAAAGAGAACTACAGGCCAATTTCTCTTATGAATATTGAGGCAAAAATACTAAATAAAATTTTTGCCAACCGAATCCAAGAGCATATCAAAACGATCATTCACCATGATCAAGTAGGCTTCATTCCAGGAATGCAGGGATGGTTCAATATACGAAAATCCATCAATGTAATCCACTACATAAACAAACTAAAAGAAAAAAACCACATGGTCATCTCATTAGATGCTGAAAAAGCATTTGACAAAATTCAGCATCCTTTCATGCTAAAAGTCTTGGAAAGAGCAGGAATTCAAGGCCCATACCTAAACATAGTAAAAGCAATCTACAGCAAACCAGTAGCCAACATCAAAATAAATGGAGAGAAACTTGAAGCAATCCCACTAAAATCAGGGACTAGACAAGGCTGTCCTCTCTCTCCATATCTTTTCAATATAGTACTTGAAGTTCTAGCGAAAGCAATTAGACAACATAAGGAAGTCACAGGGATACAAATTGGAAAGGAAGAAGTCAAAGTATCATTATTTGCAGATGATATGATAGTCTACTTAAGCGATCCAAAAAACTCCACCAGAGAACTTCTACAGCTAATAAACAACTTCAGCAAAGTGGCTGGTTATAAAATTAGCTCAAGCAAATCAGTAGCCTTCTTGTACTCAAAGGACAAGCAGGCTGAGAAAGAAGTTAGGGAAACAACACCCTTCAACAATAGCCACAAACAACATAAAGTACCTTGGCGTAACTCTAACCAAACAAGCAAAAGATCTGTATGACAGGAACTTCAAGTCCTTGAAGAAAGAAATCGAAGAAGACCTCAGAAGATGGAAAAATATTTCTTGCTCCTGGATTGGCACCAAAATCAATCTACAGATTCAGTGCAATCCCCATCAAAATCCCAAATCAATTCTTCATAGATCTAGAAAGAGCAATTCTCAAATTCATCTGGAGCAACAGAAAACCCAGGATAGCTAAAACTATTCTCAACAATAAAAGGACTTCTGGGGGAATCAATATCCCTGACTTCAAGCAGTACTACAGAGCAATTGTGTTAAAAACTGCATGGTATTGGTACAGCAACAGGCAGGTAGATCAATGGAATAGGATTGAAGACCCAGAAATGAACCCACAGACTTATGGTCACTTGATCTTTGATAAAGGAGCCACAACCATCCAGTGGAAAAAAGATAGCCTTTCAACAAATGGTGCTGGTTCAACTGGAGGTCAACATGCAGAAGAATGCGAATTGACCCACTCTTATCTCCTTGTACTAAGATCAACTCCAAGTGGATCAAGGACTTCCACATAAAACCAGACACACTGAAACTATTAGAAAAGAAACTTGGGAAGACCCTGGAGGACATGGGCACAGGGGGAAAGTTCCTGAACAGAACACCAATAGCTTATGCTCTCAAGAATTGACAAATGGGACCTCATAAAATTACAAAGTTTCTGTAAGGCAAAGGACACTGTCAGAAGGACAAAACGGCAACCAACAACGTGGGAAATGATCTTCACCAACCCCACATCCAACAGAGGGCTAATATCCAATATATACAAAGAACTCAAGAAGTTAGACCCCAAAGAACCAAATAACCCTATCAAAAAATGGGGTAGAGAGTTAAACAAAGAATTTTCACCAGAAGAAATTCGGATGGCCGAGAAACACCTTAAGAGATGTTCAACATCATTAGTCATCAGGGAAATGCAAATCAAAACAACCCTGAGATTCCACCTCACTCCAGTCAGAATGGCTAAGATTAAAAACTCGAGAGACAACAAGTGCTGGCGAGGATGTGGAGAAAGAGGAACACTCCTCCACTGTTGGTGGGATTGCAAAATGGTAAAACCGCTCTGGAAATCAGTGTGGCGGTTCCTCAGAAAATTGGGCATGCCACTCCCAGAGGACCCTGGCATACCACTCCTGGGCATATACCCAGAGGATTCCTCTGCATACAATAAAGACACATGCTCCACTATGTTTATAGCAGCCTTGTTTATAATAGCCAGAAATTGTAAGGAGCCCAGATATCCCTCAAAAAAGGAATGGATACAGAAATGTGGTATATTTATACAATGGAGTACTACTCAGCAATTAAAAATAATGAACTCATGCAATTTGTAGGTAAATGGTTAGATTTGGAAACTATCATCCTAAGTGAGCTAACCCAATCACAAAAGAATACACATGAAATGCAATCACTGATAAGTGGATATTAATGAGCCCAGAAGCCCTAAATACTCAAGGCACAATTAGCAAGTCAAATGACTCCCAAGAAGAAGAAAGGAGAGGACCCTGGGCCTGTAAAGATTGGATCCAGAATTGTAGACCCAGAACAGAGAAATCGTGGGGGGGGGGAATGAGTGTGGAATAGCAGGGCGGGGGAGAGAAATTATGGGACATATGGTGGGGGGTAACTGGGAAAGGGGAAAGCCTTTGGAATGTAAACATAGAATATAGAAAATAAAAATTAAAAAAAAGAAAAAAATATTTATTTATTTTATGTATATGAGTACACACCAGAAGCAGACATTGACCCCATTACAGATGGTGGTGAGCCATGTGGTTGCTGGGAAATGAACTCAGGACCTCTGGAAGAGCAGCCAATGTACTTAACTACTGAGCTATCTCTCCAGCCCCCACAGTCTCTTTGTTTAAAAACTATTATCATTATTTATATATATCACACACATATATGAATAAGTAGATAAATACAACCTGTTGGATCAGTTTAGGATTTCACACATATGCTTTTAGGGATGGCCGCTTGCTATTGGATGGCCAGTTAGAAGGCTCAATCCTAAAGAAAAGAATTCCTGATCTCTCAGCAGTCATTAAATACCTGTCGGTCTTCATCTAGGAGTAGGTCCCCATGACATTTCCTCCACGTTAGTTCAAGCCAATATCCAGTCTTGTTAGAACTGCGGCAAAACCTTCATACCTCTTCCCTTTCTTACTAACTGATTTCTCCTCAGTCAATTCTCACAGTACATGAGTGGGTTTTTAAAATGTAAGTTCATACCTGATCCTGCCCACCCTTTTCCCTCCTCCCCTCTCCCACCCAAGTCCCTCCTTCCCTCTGCCTCCCATGATTATTTTGTTCCCCCTTCTAAGTGGGATTGAAGCATCCATTCTTTGGCCTTCCTTTTTATTGCACTTCATATAGTCTGTGAGTTGTATTTTGGGTGTTTCAAACTTTTGGGCTAATATCCCCTTATCTGTGAGTACATACCCTGTTTGTATTTGTGGGTCTGGGATACCTCACTCAGGATGATATATTCTAGTTCCATCCATTTGCCTGCAAAATTTGTGAGGTTGAGTTTTTAAATAGCCGAGTAGAGGTGCTTGATCCTGTGGAGGCTTGTTGCCCAGTGAAGGGGGATGGGCGGGTGGGTAGGTGGGTGGAGGAGCACTCTTTCAGAGACACAGGGGAGGGAGGATGGGGTGAGGGGTTTGTGGAGGGGATAACAAGAAAGGGGATAACATTCGAAATGAATGTAAATAAATAAAATAATTAAAAATTTGGAAAAAAGAAGAAAAAAAATGCAAGTTCAGTTAAATTATTCTGTACTGGGCTACACTGCTTAAAATTCTTAGTGGTTTCTCAAAGAATGTCAAATAGAGTCGATAAGACCTAGTTTGTGTCTACTCCATCTTGGTCCATTTTTCCCATTTCCCGTCATGCTTTGGGTTGCCTCGGTTCTCTTGTGTCCAGTAAGCACATTCATTCTCCCCCATCCTAGGAAGGCTTTTATCCTTCTTTCTCTCTTCCTGCTGTGCTTCCTTATTATTCAGACAGCCTCCTTCTCTCCTTCCTTCTTTCCATTCTTCCCTTCCTCTCTCCTACTCTTTTCTTCCTTCTTTCTTCCCTTCTTCCCCTTTTCTTTCTTTCCTCCCCCTTCTCTGTCCTAATTCCCCTTAAACGTTACCTTGGTCTATTTGTGCCAACCCTGTCTAAGCTACTAGCAAACTGTTGAACCCTGTCACATTTTAAAGATTTTTTATTTACTTTAAAAGAGATGATAATATAATTATATCACGTTTCCCCTTCCTCCTTCCAATTTCCCATAAACCTCTTCTTGTTCTATTTCAAAGCATGACCTCTTTTCATTAATTGTTGTTATATACCTACTGTGCATGCCTATGTTTATATGTATATTCCTAAATACACAAATACAATCTGCTCAGTCTGTGTAATGTTACCTGCATGAATGTTTTCAGGGCTAAACAATCGGTATTGGATAACTAATTATGACCTCTTCTCTGGGGAAGACTGTTTCTTCAGCTCCAGCATTTCTTAGTTCCCTGCAGTTGTTTGTGTGGACTTTAGGACCCATGGGCTTTTGCATGGCCCAGTTTAGCACATACATTGCTGTTGGTTTCAAACTTAAAACTGACAGGAAACAAATACCTAATAAGTACATAAATTTATGGAAATTAATCAATGCATTACTGAATGATGATGTGTCAAAGAAAAAAGGTAAAGAATGAAATAAAAAGTTACTGCAAGTAAATCAAAGCACACACACACACACACACACACACACACATACACACTCGTGCGCGCGCACACGCACATGCACAATGCAGCAAAGCAGTTCTACAAAGAGAAATTTATAATTCCAAACTCCTATTTAAAAAAAAAACAGGAAGAAATAGCTTATGATTCAACTTACATATTGGGAAAAATAAGAACAAACATAATTCAATCCCAGTCAGTGACAAGAAGCAATAAAAGTCTGAGCAAAAACTAGTAGAATGGAAGGAAGAGGAGGAGGAGGAGGAGGAGGAGGAGGAGGAGGAGGAGGAGGAGGAGGAGGAGGAGGAGGAGGAGGAGGAAGAGCAGGAGGAGGAGGAGAGGAGACAACTAATACAAAGAACAGAGAAATCTAAGAGATTCTGATTCTCTGAGAAGATAAACAAAATTAGCAAACTTTTGGCCTAACTAATGAAAAGAAAGAGAAGACACAGATTGACATAGCCAGAACAAAGAAACATTACAACAGACACCAAAGAAAGTCAGACCAATATAAACACATACTTTCAAAACCTCTACTCTGTTAGAAAATCTCAGAGAAATAGACACATTTCTAGATTCATCTAAACCACTAGCATTAAACCAAGAAGAGATAGGTGCTTAAATAGACTTATAACAAATAATGAGATAGAAATAATAATGATGATAATAATAATAGTAGTAGTAGTAGTAATGATAATAATAACAATAATAATAATATTAACAATAAAACTCTGACTGAAGAAATCCAGGCCCAGAGGGATTTGCAGCAGATTTGCAGCCTTGCAAAGAACTGCAGTCATTACATCACATTATTCAAAAACAGAAATAGAACAAGCACTTCCAACTCCTTCTACAAAGCCATTGTTACTTTAATAGGATAAAGACACAGGAAAAGAGAAACTCGTGAGTCAATATCCTGTTTTCTCCATTTCCCACCATGCTTTGGGTTCCCATGTTCCTTTCATGTCCCTGTAAGTACAGTCATTTTCTCCCTCCTCATAGTCTTCCCATCTTCTTTTTCTAGCAAGAAGTGGCCCACAAGTATCAGTGGCAACTAACAGCTATCTAATTGGGAATAAGGGCCTTTAACAGGAGAGACCTCACCACTGGGATTAGAAACCTATCCAGCTTCCTAAGGCTAGTGTGATTATGGACCTTAGAAAAGAATCAATTACCACTACCTAGCTAGACAAGCAAAATTTCTTTCTACATTCTAACTCTTTGTACACACAGGTAAGTACTACCCCTTATCAAAGAAGCCTCCCTTTACTGAAAATGGAGACGATTTTAGTTATAATTGTATTGCTGTGAACAGGCATCACAAGAAAGACAACTATTATAGAAGAAAGCACTTGAGTGATTGCTACAGTTTTAGAGGGTTGGTCATGGTCATAATGGTAGAAAGCAGATTGGCATCATGCTGGAGCAGTCTGCTAAGATCTTTATATCCTGATCTATAGGTAGAGAGAGGAAGATATTGGGCCTAGTGTGGGCTTTTTTAAAATTATTATTAGATATATTCTTTATTTACATTTCAAATGTTGTCCCCTTTCCTGGTTTCCTCTCTGAGAATCCCCTAGCCCATCCCCCTCCCCCTGCTCACCAATCCACCTACTCCCACTTCCTTGTCCTGGAATTCCCCTATATTGGGACATCTAGCCTTCTCAGGACCAGGGGCCTCTCCTCCCTTTGATGTTCAACAAGGCCATCTTCTGCTGCATATGCATCTGGAGCCATGGGTCCTTTCACGCGTACTCTTTGGTTGGTGGTTTAGTCCCTGAGAGCTCTGGGAGTCCTGGCTTTTGAAACGTTAACACTCACTCTCACTCCTAGTAATATACCTCTTCCAATACATCCATACCTACTCCAACAAAGCCATATATTCTTTTTTTCCTCCTCTTTCTCCTTGCTCCCGCCCTCCTCGATTTGGCCTCTGCTTGCTCCAGGCCAAAGACATATGTTCTAATCCTTACCAAATAGTTTTATTAACTGGTAACTAAGTGTTCAAATATATAAGCCTGTGGAGGCTATTATCATTCAAAATATCATAGTGACCATCACAGAGCACCAAAACTGGACATAATGCAGAGATTAGCAGATCATGGGGATCTAAGTCCCAATAGATACATCTATATCACAACTCCTACATCTATGGCACAAGGAACTTCATGGAGCAGGTGGCAGGATCATATTCAGAGGCAGATACCAGGAAGTCAGCTGTGAAACAGTGTCTCCTATGAATGGCTGTATAGACAAGATTGGAACAATGACAACATAAATGGGCATTTTATCATGGAATAGGGGACAATTTTCCCACTGCCTTTCTTCTCTTTTCTTTTCTCCCAGTCCCTCTTCCTGTCTACCCCTCCCACCTTCCACCCCATGTGGTGCTGAGCTCTCCCTCTCCTCTGGCAGATGCTTCTGACACACACCAGCTGGGGAGGACAAGGTAGAGTGGTTCAGGGTGGGGTCTGCAGTCTGTGTTTCACCTTGGAATGTCAGGGTGCTCCTGTATGCCAGGCAGGAAGGGACAAGTGGAGTCTGGGATGAAATCTGCGGGTCCATATCTCTCAGGGTGTCACAGTGCCACAGTACACAAGTTAGCAGAGAACAGAGAGAAGGCCTGAATGGGGGTCCGCCATTGGTGTCTCCCTTAGGGGCCCACCAGGCCAGAAGGGGGATGTATAGTCCTGGATTAGCAGATTGCAGCTTATCTTGGGAGCAAGTGCAGGCAGGGCAGGGAGCCTTCTTTGAGGATATTGAGTGTTACATTTCTTTTAGGCAAAGGCTTTTCCCTACAATATCTAATAAAGCAGCTCTCTGAGATCTTAGCTTGTTCATATATCTTTATTGGGAGTGGTTTTGAGTGCACACACTTTATTCATGGTGAATCAATGGTTATATAATTTTTTAGGGGGTAGGGTGTGAGAATATCCAGGGAGGGAAGGTCATTGGCTGAAGGCTAAGACTTAGGTTACTGAGATGGCTCATTAGCATGGAGAGGCATTCCAGGTGCTGGGTAGGAGATTGAGGTCATGCTTTCCTGCCTCAAATCAGGCACGGGAAGAGGGAAGGAGTTAGTCATATTCTCAGAGTCTTAAATTCTGAGATTTCAAGAGTTTGAGCATCTTCACTTCACCAGTCCCATGCCCATTCTCTTGGTGGCATGGTCCTCCACTCTGCTTCTCTTCAGAAAAGAGCAGGCCTCCCATGAGAATCAATCAAATATGATATAATAAGTTTCAGTAAGTTGAGACACCACCCTAATATTAAGTCTGGATAAGGCAACCGAAAATGAGGAAAACAGTTCCAAAAGAAGGCAAATGAGTCTGAGAGAGAGCCCCTATTCACAGTTAGAAGTCCTGCCAGGACACTCTACAAAACGGTAACATCTATGCAGAGGACTGAGGTTAAAACTGAATGTATCTACTGGGACAGGGCTCCACATGATCTGCTGACCTTGGCATTGTGTCCAGTATGTGTAATAGATATGCTGAGAGCCTAGATCAGTCCCTGGTTGTTAGTTTAGCTTCTGTGAGCCCCTGTGAGCCCAGGTTAGTTGGATTTTATTCCCAGTGAGGGTTTTTAATCAGTGTACACTATGGAATAACCCAACTGGGCTTACTTTGAAAGAACCATGTACATGTATTATGAGGATAATTGTCCCAGAAGGCGTTTCAAATAAAAGGAATCAAAGAAATCAATTATAAGATTACAAGTTCTATTAAGTCAAGGTATTGGCTTGAGCTAATCTGGTCGAAATGAAGGAATATGAAAGCAGAAATGACTATGAGAAGTAATTAATGGAAAATTTACAAGTATTGTCCATGAATTTGATGGGAAGGAACATAGAATGGGAGAATGAGGGTTACTTTAGAGTTTTTACTGAGGATAGTGCCTTTATTTTTTGTTTATTAGTTAATTAATTTTTTTACGGTCCAGACTTTATCCTCCTAATGGTCCACCTTGTGACTGTTCCACATCCCACACCTCCTCTGCTTGATCCTGTTTCCATGAAGATGTCCTCACCCTTCCACCCCAAGACCTCCCCACACTCTAGGGCCTCAAGTTTCTCAAGAGTTAAATACATCTTCTCTTACTGAGTCCAGACCTGGTAATCCTCTGCTGCATGTGTGTTGGGGCCTCATATCAGCTGGTGTATGTTGCTTTGTTGGTGGTTCAGTTTCTGAGAGATCGCAGGGGTCCAGGTGAGTTGAGACTGCTGGTCTTCCTATAGGATCGCTATCCTCTTCATCTTCTAGCTTTTCCCTAATTCAACCAAGGGATCACTAGGCAACCAAAAGTACGAGTTCTCCTTTAGGTTTGTTACCTCTCAGACGTACGTGACATGAACACTTATAAGAGTTTAGAACTCATGGCAGAAGTAAAATTGAAGACTATATACTTATCGATCCTAATCTATCATGACATATTTCAAATCCATAAAGACTGGTGAGATTGTCTAGCCAGAGTTGAGAAGGACAGACATAAACAGGACAGTGACTTGTCTATTATGACTTCTTGAGGTTAAGGAGACTAAAGGTTGCCCTGACAAGAAGCTGAAAATGTATGTAGGAACAAAAGGAAGCATTGCTAGGAGTAGGTGCCTATTGTGTAGAATAGTAATGGATGTGAGATCAGAGAGGAAGGGAGGCTCCATGGTGCACTGGGCAAGGAAGACATTTTGAAAGCCCTGATAAGAACTATTTGAGAAAAGTGTGGTGGAAAGCCAAGCTGGAACGTGTCGTAGAGATCCACTGCCTTGAGAAAGATTTCCTCTCCAGAACTTGCTATAACGAAGAGAAAAAAAAAAGTAACAATTTGACAACTTTTGAGTGACGTTTCTTCCCCAAGGAGGGTCGCAAGAGAATATTTTCCTATGACATCAATGTCTCCATATGTCAATAAAACATTGAGGATTTAAGCCTGAAGTCCCTGGGAAAGTATGGAGATGAGTGCACACGGCTTGGGCAATTCTTTAAAAGGAGAGGACACACTTCACAAGGAGGTACCAGGAGAAGCCATGCAGGTGTAGACGTCCACTCCACATTCCCAACTGATACACTTGAACAACTGTAAAACTCATGTACTTGAGAGTTATGTGGGCTCATATCACTTTCAAAAATTTCCTTCTGTAGTCTAATATCTAGTAAATATCACACTAAGAGAACTTAATTTATTGTAGGACTGTTGAATATTTTACCCCATGTTTGTGTATTGTGATTATCCCAAAGGCAGTCTATATGACACAGATTGTTAATTAAATTGACTTCACCATATAAATACTTTCATGAAAGACTTTATGTTAAAGTAATTTTATAAGTAGTAGTTTCTTGTTTATTCTCACTAGCTTCCAAATAAGTGAGACAGAGACTATAATATGTATTTGATAACCTTTACAGTACATTCTCTTAGCAGATATTAATCTATTTTAGTTCTCTAAATTCATCTAGCTACCGCCCAGCCTGTATCCACCAGCCAAAATCCCCGAGATACTTTTATTTTAGTATTGACTTGGTTCTCTGTGCTTTAGGTCCTTTTCTATCTTGTCTCCTGGACCCTCTTCATGGCCTCTTCTCTCTCCCTTCTTTGGCTGGTGGATGTCCAGCCTTGTTCTCTGCTCCAGGCAGTTATTGACTCATCAGCTGTTATTGACAAATAAAAGAAAAAAAGTGGAGAGCAGTGTTTATACAATCTTGAGACAGGATAAGCATTGAAATGCCATGTCTGGATTGCAGCATTTGAATAATACAAGGATAATTTTTACACAGTGCACAATAACATTATGCCTACGTCTTTATCTCTTTGGAAAGTATTTCCTGAGGGACACAATTCTAGAGAATGTGAATGATCAAAAGGATTGGTATTGTGTTTTTAATTAACTTAATTTTAAGAAAGGAAATTCTTTTCATATTGTTTAGACAAGCCTTATTATTTTATCACTCAAATAAAATGCATCAGTAGGACATCATGCATTAAACATATACACATATGTAATTTTAGTTGTTTTCCCACCTTTCAAAATTTAACCATTACTAACAATATAATGAAAATATTTTATTTGATTTCAAAGAGGTAATAAAATTCCTTTATGTAGAAATAGAACTAAAAAAGCATCACAATTGAATGTCACTGGTGCTTTGAATATAGAGTAAGACTTAGGAATGCCTCATATTTTCTAGCACCTTTCAAACAGAAGACATTTCACAAACATGCATTGATTGAGTAAAATAAATTCATAAATTCCTATTTACCAAGATGTTTAATAAAAAGAACAGCAGAATTACTTGCACTATATATATTTGGGGTTTTAGCTTCTCTACATGTACTGGGATGCAACAGTATTTTGACTAGATATTTTAAATAGAGAAGAGAATAGGGGTTATGGTATAAAAATTTTTCTTAATTAGACTGTAGTGGCTATTCCTGGTTGTCAACTTGACTATATGTGGAATGAACTACAATCTAGAATTGGAAGGCTCACCTATGATCCTAATCTGGAGGCTCAGAGATATAAGTTTCTGACCTGGACTTAGCATGGAGATCTTGAAGCATGGATTCCAGTTCAAGATCATCTGGGATTAAAGGTGTGGAGACATACACCTTTAATCCCAGATTATGGCTATGGATTCTAGTTCAAGATCATCTGGGATTAAAGGCATGGATACACACACCTTTAATCTGGGCTACACCTTCTACTGGAGACATATATAAGGACATTGAAAGAAGGAAGACTCATTCTTCCTTGCCGGCTTGCCTCGTGGGACTGAGCAACTGCAAGATCCTTGGACTTCCTTCCACAGCTGCTGCTGACTACTGTTGGGGAGTTGGACTACAGACTGTAAGTCATCAACAAATTTCCTAACTACATAGAGACTGCCCATACGTTCTGTGACTCTAGAGAACCCAGACGAATACATAGACCAATTAAAAATCTTACATTTTTGCGATGGCTATTCCAAACTGTCTGAGAAAACATCTGCAGGTGGAATTAACTATAATATTCAAGTGGATGGCACACCTGTGATCCAGAGCTTGACGCTGGAAGACACAAACTTCTGACCCGGATCTTGACATGGGATGACACACCATGAAAAGTTTAGGCCCAGACAAGGTAGTCCATGCTTTTAATCCCAGGAGACCGAGGTAAGCAGATCTCTGAGCTCAAAGACAGTCTGGGACAGAGCAAGTTCCAAATCCAGGCATGGTGGTACACACCTTTAATCTGGGCCTTACTTTCTGCTGGAGGCCGACATAAGGACAATGGGAGAAGGAAGGCTCACTCTTCTTCATCTGCTTGCACTCATTTGCCAGCACATCTGCTGGAACCTACTTCTTCAGGATTCCAGCTTATACAGAAGGTCAGCTGAAACAGCTAGCCTCATGGGATTTCCCCAATTTGCTGGGTTAGTTGAATTGAAGACTGTAAATTATTCCAATAAATTCCCTTAGTATACAGAGACATCCCATAAGTTTTGAGACCCTAGAGAACTCCAGCTAATACAATTCTAAAGTTAAACATTAGATGAAGTAGCAGATATTTAACTGTTTTAGGACTCATATAAAATATAGTAGAATCTTTCGGAGTGATGTGCACATAGTAAAGAGACTGGCCAGTCTACGCTGGATTACCGTAATTACACTGTTAGAACTTAAGCAACAAAGAAAATTTCACATATTTGTATCTTTTCAGGAAAGTCAGGAAGGCTTAGGTACTTTAAGACATTTTCTTAAGGAGACCAAGAAGATGCCTGAAATGACACATTAGAAGACCACCTAGTTAGGCATCAAATCTAGATAAAATCAAGCTTTGATGTAATGTGTGCAAAATGAAAGACTTTTTCATGCTTACGGTCTTGCCAGTGGTTAGGTAGTCAGTTATCACTTATTTTGCTGTATTTACTTTCCGATGAGTGTTTGCCATCTGCTTTGACTTAATGGACCCATGTCATCCTTCTCCTTTTCTTTCTATTATTCTTTAATTCTCTTCTGGGATTTCTGAGCAGTTCTGAAGAAGAGCTGGAAGAGATGATGGAGCGGACAACAAGCTTTCAGGGATCAGAGGACAATGAGTGGAGCATAGCTTTCTGCAGATGCTTTCTCCGTCTCTTAGGTATTCTAGAAAAGCAGCAAGGTACACTGTGGGCTCTGCGATAGCCAACGTGGTGCAGTGTGTTGAATTGATTCAAACTTATTCGGGATCCTTCCTTTTCTTTTATCTTTTCTTCTCCAAGTAGGCCAGGGTCAGGGGAAGCATAGCTGCCTTTTATTCTGCGCTGTCCCTTCCAAGGAAAGATAGCTTTTATCTACACTTCTTCTCTCAGTGACTCCACTGTTCTGGCCTGTTTGTGGCAACACAAAGGCATCAGAAAGCTCTTACTGTCATCCCACCCTTGCTGTGCTAATCACCCCCTTCTGTTCTTTATGCAATGCAGTGGTATAGTTCAAGTGAGGTCTGTTCTGCACACAGTGCCTGGACTCTCCCGAGATCTGAGCCAGTCTTCTCAATGTCATCCATCTCATTTTCATTGTACTAATCAGGCTTTCTCTTGGTTTGTTTTCGTGTGTGTGTGTGTGTGTGTGTGTGTGTGTGTGTGTGTGTGTGTGGCTGTCTGTCTGTCTGTCTGTCTGTGTGTCTGTGAATGTGTGTGTGTGTGTGTGTGTGAGAGAGAGAGAGAGAGAGAGAGAGAGAGAGAGAGAGAGAGAGAGAGAGAAGAAGGAGGAGGAGGAGGAGGAGGAGGAGGAGGAGGGGAGAGAGAGAGAGAGAGAGAGAGAGAGAGAGAGAGAGAGAGAGAAGAAGAAGAAGAAGGAGGAAGAGGAGGAGGAGGAGGAGGAGGGGAGAGAGAGAGAGAGAGAGAGAGAGAGAGAGAGAGAGAGAGAGAGAAGAAGAAGAAGGAGGAGGAGGGGAGAGAGAGAGAGAGAGAGAGAGAGAGAGAGAGAGAGAGAGAGAATGTGTTTGCTGTGTATATGAAGAAAGGAGCAGATTCTTTAGCTCATCTTTCTTTCCACGATTTCTCACAAAGGTTACAAAATGTAACCACAGTAGGAATGAGAGAGAGAGAGGAGAGAGAGAGAGAGAGAGAGAGAGAGAGAGAGAGAGAGAGAACCATTGGCAGCAGAGAAGTACAGCTTAAGGTTTAAGAGATGTGGTGATTTTTAGGTGGCTACAAGTTTGATCATGGGGATAGCACCAAAGATAGAAAGATAAACTACAATGGAGATAAAACGCAGACAGTTACAACACTGAAGCCTTGATTCTTTGTCCAGGAGAAAATGGGCGTACCCAGGGTTCATGGTAAGATCACAATTACACAGAATACTGGCAGGGAATATGCATTAGCTGGAAGCTATGAGGGAGTGAAGGAATAAGACAGCAAATATTTCATGCTGTGTTTTAAAAAGAAGCTGGATCCTTGGCAGTTTAAGAGATGGCTCGTGTAACAGCTGTAGTGGGTGAGTGCGGGCAGTGGGTGGCGATGTCTGCACACATCCTCAGTGCTGGCTGAGGCTGGGAGGATAACAGCTCCCTCACTGAAGCAAATCTCAGTTGCAAGAGATGGTTCTCAGTTCTGCGTTAGTCACAGGAGCATCCTCAAGCTCTGAGCTTGTGCCTTTCTAGGTATATATTACGGTACACAGACACTGGGGTAAAGTCTGTAGGGAACATTTCTGATTTCATTAAATTTTCACAGTTGTATTTTTTGCTTCTTCTTAATTAAGTAATGATAGAGTTGAAAATTCGATTAAGAGCCCGGCTGTGGCTGCTTCTTACTTCTATTGGAATTGCTTAATTTGTCTCCAGGGACAGTGGCTCTTTTGTGGGTATGAGTGCCAGGAGGGCTCTGTTGACATGCTTGCTTGTAAGACACAGGGCAATGTGGGTAGTCTCAATAGAATGGATGACGGAAAGACATGAAACTACTTGACAGTATAAAGCTACACTTTGGAGTTTGGAGTTACTGTGAATTAGCAAGATGACTGCATTTTAAAAAGAATCGTGTACCTGGGAGAGGCTTAGCTTACGAAGGAATGAGGAAGCTTATGTATGCGCAGAGACAACGGCAAATATTTTTGTGTCGAAAATGATAAGAAAATACCAGGAAGTAATGACGGCTTCTGTTGAAATAGCTATATCTTTGCTCTATCCATTATCACCAAGTTTCTACTGAAAGTCATATTAAGCCAGGACTGCTGGGTACAGGCCTGTAATCCCAGCTAGCTAATTCAAGAGCTAAGCAGGAGAATGTAAACTTCAAAGGCTGCTTGGTTGCCTGGGATATTCAGTGAATTCAAGACCATCCTGGGTAACTTAATGAGACCCTGCTGGAAAAAAAATTAAGTAAGAAAAGAGCTGGGATTTTAGCTCAGTGGTAGCACATTTGCTGAGCATAGATGAAGACCTGTTTTTGATCTCCAACATTGCAAAACAAAATAAAATAACCCCTCAACTGTGTGCTATTTGTGTGTTTGAAGGAATTTTAGAAAAATCGTGATAGGTGTTTAGAACTGATATGGCAGAAACTTTGAAAGGACACGGCTTAAATCCGGTGAAGATTATTTTTGACATAAAGAAACAGCCATCCATGGCAGGCTCATCATGAACTTGTACCTTCTGTTACTTCATACTGCCTTCCTGAGGCTATAGCTGCCATATTTGCAGTTCTCTATGTGGTCACCGCAGAAGAGCATCCAATCTGCATTCTAGAGAGCATGGGAGAGAAGGAAGAAATGCCCATGTCCTCTGTGCCGCCGAGGGTTTTTAGACATTCTGCAGAAGACCTCCATTTACTCCGGAGGATTTTTACATCTCAGTAAGTAGTGCCTAGAGATAAGGAAGGTTCTTTGTCCATTTGGAAAGATGAAAGAAATCCTGCTTGGGTGAGACATGGTTGGTTAAAATGAAACTGAGGCTGGATGACCCAGGCATGAGAGAAGAACTAAGAATGGATAGACTGAGTCCATCCTGAACCTTCAACATGGCCACCCAATAGATCCAGGAACTTACTATAGGAAAAGACAGGGCTGCTATAGGGTGCACAGCGGGGTGTAGGAAGTTAGGAATCCTTTGCATGCTATCAGCAAGATTTGTCTGACAAATGGATTATAAAATGGGAGCCCACTCCGCCCCTTTCTTAGGTTGTTACAGCTCAGGGTTTTCTTTATTCTCTAGTGCTCATTGTTACCTGTAGCTCCCACACTTACATATCCATAGTGTTTGATTTGAAACAATGCATTGGTAAAATGTTCCGTTAGTACGTTGGTACCTTTTGAAATTATTTCTAGCAAACATGCCCATTCTTTTTCTCAAACCATTTTCAAGGCCAGTTATATAAACCTTGGCCTATGGATCAAAAATTCTGATTCCCACTGCAGACTTCCTCTCTGAAGGACTTTCTTAGGCTCTTCAGGGTAAATTGAAGGGATCATCAGGGCCTGGACTTTCTTAGCCTCTCCTGGGTAAATTGAAGAGCTCATCAGAGTCTGTAGCCAGGTTATTTAAAGGATTAAGTTTCCCAAAGGCAAGGGAAAGATAAGAAACTTTCACCTGAATCTAGTAGCAAAACCACCCTTTCTGAAAAGTGAAAAAAATAAAAAACAGAACAAAACAAAACAAAAAAACCTCCTCTGTTTTCCAGTTTGGTGCATGAGGGTAAAAGTTGCTCCCAGTACAATACTGGTGCTGTTGCCAAAGTCCCACAGGCCTACTTCCGGAGGAGTTTATTATCAGTCTTCACAAAAGTGATAGGAAAGGTAATATGTTTCTGTTTTGTTAATTTGCTTTTAACAGGAGTTTAGAACGTAGGCTGGACTGTCCTCTAACTGTGACCTGTACCAGTCTCCTAATTGTGGGGATTTTAAGAGTGTACCTTTGTGCTTGGTTTAGGTGAAGGGATTTAAATCTTTATTACAATGTTAAAATAAACATACACAATAAGTTTCAAATTTTGAAAGTTGGTCAAGATTTCCAGGTTGTTTGTTTGGGCTGACGTTAATTAGTGGAATAAGCTAAACATAATGTCTAAAGCTCAGCGTTTAAGGGGTGCATATTCAGTTTACCTTCCAGCTGCTGAGACAAAAGGCCCTGACAATAGCAACCTAAGGAAGAAAGAGTTTATTGTGGCTCACAGTTAAAGGCATTGGGGGTCACAGCAGGGAAGTTAAGTCAGCATGAGCTTGAAGCAGTTGGTCACACCATAGTCAAGTAACACACAGTGAGGATGCTTCATTTGGTCACCCCCACAGTCAGGTAACACACAGCATGGATGCTTCATAGGAATCAGCTTGCTTTCCCAGACTGACCAGGAATCCCTGCCTAAGGAATGGGCTCGCCCAGGATTGAGATATATCTTTCCCAGAAATACCTAGAGCTTTATCTTTTGGGTGAATCCAGATTCTATGATCACAAGAAGAAATCACATCAGTGGAGAGTTTTCTTTTCCTTATCAAAATCAGTATTTCCTTAAACCTTTGGGTTTGGGGCACCAAAGAAATTTTGGATATATTTGTTCACATCATGATAGGAGAAAGTCACAACAGTTTTTTGTTGTTGTTGTTTTTGTGTTTTGTTTTTTTAAATTTATTTATTGGATATATTCTATATTTACATTTCATTTCACTTTTTCTGGTTTCCCATCCCCCAAAGGTCTCACATGCCCTTTTCCCTCACCCTGTTCTCCCATCCACCCCTTCCCACTTCCCTGTTCTGGTATTCCCCTACACTGATGTTTTGATCCTTTCCAGCACCAGTGTCCACTCCTTCCTTCTTGTCGGATATCATTTGATATGCGGATTGTGTCTTTGGTGTCCCAAGAGTCTAGGCTAATATCCACTTATCAGTGAGTTCATACCATGGGTATTCTTTTGAGACTGTGTTACCTTACTTAGTATGATGTTCTCCAGCTCCATCCATTTCTCTAAGAATTTCATGAATTCATTGTTTCTAATGGCTGAATAGTACTCCATTGTGTATATATATATATATATATATATATATATATATATATATATCACATTTTCTGTATTCATTCCTCCGTTGAGGGACATCTGGGTTCTTTCCAGCTTCTGGCTATTATAAATAAGGTTGCTATGAACATAGTGGAGCATGTATCATTATTGCATGCTGGGAAATCTTCTGGGTATATGCCCAGGAGTGGTATGGCTGGGTCCTCCGGAAGTATCATGTCCATTTTTTCTGGCTGGGTCCTCTGGAAGTATCATGTCCGTTTTTCTAAGAAATGGCCAGACTGATTTCCAGAGTGGTTGTACTAGCTTGCAGTCCCACCAGCAGTGGAGGAGTGTTCCTCTTTCTCCACATCCTTGCGAACACCTGATGTCTCCTGAGTTTTTAAACTTAGCCATTCTGACTGGTGTGAGGTGAAATCTCAGGGTTGTTTTGATTTGCATTTCTCTAATGACTAATGATGTTGGACATTTTTAAGGTATTTCTCAGCCATTCAAATTTCTCCAGGTGAAAAGTCTTTATTTAGCTCTGTACCCCATTTTTAGATAGGGTTATTTGGTTTTCTGGGGTCTAACTTCTTGAGTTCTTTGTATACATTGGATATTAGCCCTCTGTTGGATGTGGGGTTGGTGAAGATCTTTTCCCAATTTGTTGGTTGCACAACAGTGTTTTTAAAAAATGATACCAATGTACTTAAAACCTACAAACCCACTGCATGCTACCGTACAATATTTGATGAAGCAACTTTAGTTTTAAAATGATAATTTAATGAGAAAAGGAGTTGGCAAGGTGTTTGAGAGCATGAAAGTACTGGCTGCCAAGCCTGACTCCCTGAAATCGATCCCACCCACCCACGTGGTAGATAGAAAGAATTAACTCTTGCAAGTTGTCCCTGAGACTTCCATGTGCACGCTGTAGCACAGGAGCATTAGAATCCCCTTACTTACAGAAATAGTCCTTTCATTGCATGCTACATCTGAGCCCATCACACAACTTGAAGCCAAACTTGTGCGGGTTCATGATAGAGCACACAGAACCTTTACAGACAATACCATGATGCTGACCGAGGCGGATTTTCCAGTGTTGATGAATTTAGTTATCCAAACCGTGAAGCTTCACTCATTAATTTCGCTAACAAATTCATACAAACATTCTCTAAGCACTGGAACCCTGTCAAGCTAATGGAAGCATTCATTTGAGGCTTGAATTAGTATTGGCAATAAATTCCATCAGTTGTTTTCCGTAGATGACAGCCTCACTTTGTACATTTTTTTAAAAATAGAGTGCCTGCCAGAAACACAAGTCTGAGTAACCCCATCTATTTGCCAATTTTAAAAAGTACTAATTATGTTTTATGAAAATAATAGCTGGTTTACTTCATAACATAAATGATTGCTCACATTATTTTTTCATGTTAAATATTATACATTGGTGTGTGATTGAAATGTCCCGTGACTTCTGATTTAGTCTTACACAGAATATGTAAAAGTCATATTGCCAGGTTTAGTAAGTTTGATGTTTGATCAAGGACTTTCTGAGGGGATAGTTGGTGTGTCAGTCATTAAGAGACTAGTGACCACCACTGGTTTGGTGGCACTACTCCGATTCCTTCTAAGGCAAAGTGGTTAGGTCCAGCATGGTTTCCTATATTCAACACAAATACGAATCTGGTAAAAAATAGAAAATGATGAGTTTGTATTTTGAAAGTAAGTCTGAAGTAGCGAACGCCCTAATTGGTCATGGGGAGTCAAAGTTCATCTTGAAAACTGCTAACATACCATGTTACATTCTTCAACTGAACTAACAATCATTACATTTTATTGTTCCATTTTATTTTTTAACTCTTAAAAAATTAACAAAATTTAAATTATGTATTCTTTATCTTCATCAAGTACATACTTACTTACTGGACAAACTGTTTTGATGATTAAACATTTCTTGAAACAAAGTTTAATAGTGGCTAAAGTTGTTGAATGCTATATCCTTTTCCTTCTCATCCTCAGGTTTGGACAGTGTACTTTATGAAGAATCAGACCATAGATGATAGAGTCTGTGAACAGTGAGGGAGAAAGGAGAATGTTGTCCACTACGTATCAATTTAAACTATAGTTCATTAGTGATCACATTTTCTTCAGTAATGTATGAACTTTTATTTCTTATTTTTTTCAATTCATTAGGAACCTTGTTAACATTTTTGATTCAGTGTGATTGGCTATTTCCAAGCAACAAGTATATCTTAAATATAATACAATTTTTATTTTTTTCTTGTCAGTCACCTGCTTTTCTTTTCTGAGCCATAGAGTGAGATTTTACAGGGGTGGCCTTGGCGATCCTTGACAACAGCTTTTATTTGCACCTTTTCTTCTCCTGGAAACCCCATTCCGCTATTTGTTCTTGTAGTTGTGAGATTCACTCTTTTTGACTTTAGGTTTTTTTCTCATCTTCTGGGTATTTGCAAAGTACACTCCACTCTCTTGCTATTTTCTGCCCACAGAAAAATAAACATGTATACAGATTGTTCTTTTACCTTTTGATAGTAAATGGAAATCAGTATGTTAGCTATCAACCATCTGAAAAATCAACTCAGTTACCCTACCTTCCATCTTCCATTTGGAACTGAGTTACTCCTGTGATAGTGATTCTCTCTTGTGACAAAAGCCTGTTGACTTTAATTTGCACCTACAATCATTAACAATTCCCACTCCTCAGCTCTCAAATATATTTTATCTTGTATTTCATTATTTTTTAGTTTTATTTTTCATTCTGTTGTGAATTGAATTGTATCTCTTGAATCTAAATTTTATATTGATGCTCTAACCCTAAAAATATTTAGCAGTTGGAGATAGAGCTTTTGGGGAGCATATAGGTTTAGTAGAAGTCCTGAAAGAGGTGATCTCACAATGAAATAAATATCACTATAAAAAGTAACATCAGCTTGTTTTTGCTCTCTCAGAAGGATACAACAATGGCCATGGCTCATCCTTCAGAACTATGAGCGATGAGTGTCTATTTTTTAAGTATGCTTAGAGTGAGGTATTTTGTTAAAGTAACTCAAGCATATATGTTATTATCTAGCCAAATGGACTCATGTTCAGCATTGCTTAGCAGCTCTTGGTTTATAGTGGAAAAAGACTGACACTTCTGATCCTTTCCACTATCTTCCGCCCTCCATCTCCACTTCCTCCTGACTCACTGAGAAAACTGCTTCTATTTTATTGGAGGATCTTAAAGAAACAGCAGAGGAATCTGGATGCTCACCTCCTTTGTCTCTAGCACATTCAAGTTCTATGATATTGACAAACTGTGTGTGTGTGTGTGTGTGTGTGTGTGTGTGTGTTCGCAAACTGGGAATATATCAGTGTCAGTGCTCCAAGATGTTATGAGTGTGAGATAAACCTGAAGCATACTGATTAGGACATAAAACACATCCAATAAGCACAGACTGCTATATGTTTTTGTATTAAAAACATTGAAACTTAATAGTGGATGTCTCTCCAACCTTTACTTAAAACTGAAGTTTAAAGTTTACCTATTATCATGTTTCGTTTCTGCTCTTTTTCTATTACAGTATATTTAGTCCCCCTTCAATGAAACTTGTTCCTCTGTGGCAGTATGTCTACACAGATACTTGTTGGATTAGTTATATCCCCTACTATATACTCTGGTTTTATGTTATTCCTCTAACAGATCTTTACTAGAATTCTTTAGATGCAGACAAGACTCTGTATTTTATAGCGAAGCTATCCATTTTCATTTTTCTTTGCTTTATCATGTTCATTTTCTTCAATCCACTGCACTCTTTCATCTGCCTAATGGTTCAACACTAAAATTTCAGCTTCTGTGTCACTTTATCTTGAAACCCTTCCCTAATTCCTGTGATCTGGCCTAAATGGCTTTTTTTATGTGGTCCCTTAGCAAACGGCTCCTTCTTGTCAAAGCACATATCACACTTGAATTGCCTCATTGCTTGTTGTGTCTTCAAAAATATTGCAGTCTCTTTCAAGACAAGAAACCTGTATTTATCTTATTTACTATCAATCCCGGGCACAGTGTTTGGAATATAGTAGGCATCCTATAACCATTTATTAACTATGGAAGAATAGACATAAGCTTAAGAAAAAATAACGAGAGGAGAGAGTGTTGGTGATGTTTTAGAATCATGACTTGAGTACTCGCTGATTTACATAGCCATTGTGCTGCAGCTTTGTTTGAATTTGAAGGCTATAGTTAAAAAGTCATCGGACATGATGGCACAAAGACCAAATGTTAGCCTTACATTAAGTATGATTTAGGAATAATTAAATGGACAGGGTAATTTTGAGATTTCTGAATTCCTTTATCTGTCCCTTCCCTCTTGCCCGATTTCTCTTATGAATAAAAGGGGGTAAAAAGCTACAATTTTTTTTTTGCAGGAGTTTTCTTTTATTAATTTTATTCTCAAATAGTTCATAGTCATATTCTTGAAATTTCCTGTATTTTGAACAAAATTATCTGTACCTAGAAAAGGGACTTGAGGTGTTCTGAAACTGGGCGCAGCTCAAGATGAGATTGGTGATAGTGCTATAAATCATGAACTATTCAAAGGGACAATAAGCATCCCAGATAAGATGCTGTGCTCCTTCTCCTTCTGCTCTGACATGGAAATGGGAAGAGATTCCAACTGGGAAGTCCTGGAGAACACAGCGCACTACTTGGGCTCGTAAGGTTTTATGAAAGTGTGCTCTGAGTTAAATTGTGTTTCCTGACTTTCGAAAGTACAGAATATGTCCTGTGGCCAATAAAACGTTTTTACATTTCTTCAGTCATGCCCTCTGCTTCCTTTTTGAAATTACGCCCACCACAAAGGGCCATGATGACTTCAATAAAAACTTACTGGGGTTTACAGTTAGACTTAACCACAGACAAATAGCTTTTCCGGTTTTGTAACAGTAGCTACAAAACTTAATTAAGAGTTTTCCATCATATAAATGGAAAAATGTCCTCCCAGATAAAGAAACTCCCTCTTTCTGGAATGTAACAGCGAAGTCCACATTCCGGGGAGAAAGGGAGAAAGAAAGAAAGTCTGTGGCACTTAATCAGTACCCATGAAATGCCTTTATACTTTTTACCCAAGAGGCAATTTGCAATTCAGTTACCTCTTTTTAGTTCCATACCAATTTTAACCTTTCATTAGATAGCCTGAGAATACAAGAAGGTCTTTCTTCGGGGCCACATGTCTTTTCTCTTATTCCCCAGGTTAATAAGTGAAGGAAATTAAAGTAATTGGATTGTGTTTCTGAGAGTTGGGATGAAAAGGCAACACAAAAGACAATGCAAAGAGTGGTCTTAGGACTATTTTCTTAAGTGACTTCATCACTTGAAAATAAAATCCAAGTAGTATTAATATTAATTGTCCTATTTATTACAGGAAAACCAAAAATTCACTGTAATACCCTTCTACTGCTTTCTTTGAGCTTAAGAATGTTTCTTCACCAGTATACACTTCAGACATAGTTATTAATTTCATCATGAACTTAGTGTCAACATATTGATAGGTAATATTGGATGTTATACACAGGTACAAGTGCAATTTCCTTAAATTTTATCTTATACCCCAAACAATTTAAAATCTGAAGAATAAGTGTTTTATATATATATATATATATATATATATATATATATATATACTCAGTGCTATTATAGATACAGTGTAAACATATTTGAGTGCATTCATGTATATATTTATGCATGTATTTATATATGTGTATATATAATTAATTAAATACTAATATGTTTTTGCAATGTTTATATACCAATATACTTATAATAAAATTTTCCATTTAAATCCTCTTGTCTCATTCGCCAACACCCAAGGCATTCTTTCTTCCTGGAAGCCTACTGGCCCAACTAGCCAAGGAAACTGGTAGGATATCTTCTTTTATCTCTGTATCCTCCAATTCCATTTCCCTAGTGTCATTTCCAGACTCTAACAGACAACTTTCAGGAGCCTGTCTTCTCTCCCTTCCTTTATTCCATGAAAAGTTTTCTTCCTTCCTGCCGACCCTCTATTCTATTCTGATTCCATTATGTCAGCCTTCAATACCTAGGAACAAGTTTTACCCGTCTACTTAGTTCTCCCAGTGGCTATACCCAGAAGCAACTCAGAAGCATTCCCTACCAGGTGACCCAGAACCACCACAGGCTCATAAGAACCAGAGAGGGCAACAGAAATCAAGGGGAAAAAACCCACCCAACATAAACAAGAGTATATACTACAGATAGAATTATAGCTATCCCAAATCTAGATGCTTAGACACCAGCTTTAAAACACAATCTGTATATGTTTTAAATGGACAATATATTTATATTAGAACTAAGAAACCCTATTACTGAGAAATGCAGTATAGTTGAAGCACATGAGAAGGACTTTAAAGTAGCTATTATGAATATGCATGAGGACCTCAGAGATAGTAGGAATAAATCTATTAATGAAATCTACTAATTTCACAAATAGAATGAAATAAATATGTTTTATTTTAAAACAGTTTATTATATTTTATTTATTATAAAATATTGTTATAAAATAAAATAAAAAATTTCAACACAGAAGAGAGAAAATGAAATCACTAAGAAAAACCCAAAGTACAATAAAACAGGAAATGAGAAATTTAGAAAGTTGAATAGGTACCTTAGAAACAAACCTCACTACGAGTACAAGAAATGAAAGTTATAATCTCAGGTTCTGTTGCACTGTTGTCAAGATAAATTAGTAGATACTCAGCCAAAAGTTAAATGTGTGTGTGTATGTGTTTGTGCGTGTGTTTTGTGTGTGTGTGTGTTTTGTGTGTGTGTGTGTGTGTGTGTGAGAGAGAGAGAGAGAGAGAGGGAGAGAGAGAGAGAGAGAGAGAGAGAGAGAGAGAGAGAGAGAGAGAGAAAGAGAATATCTGGGGAATCTGGGGCACCATGAAAAGACCAAATCTATGAATAATAGGAGTAGAAAAAAGAGAGGAAACCCAGGTTAAAGGCCCAGAAAACCTTTTCAAGAAAATCATAGAAACAAATTTTCCTAATCTACCAAAGGAGATGCCTATCAAGGTACAAGAACAGACATACCATAAAATAGACTGGAGTAGAAAAATTTTCCTAGACTGAACCGGAAAAGAATTTCCCTTGGCACGTAATAAAACATTAAACGTATGGAACAAAAAAAAAGAATATTAAAAGATGCAAGGGTAAAAGATTAAGTAACATATATTGCATTCCGACTTCTCAATGTAGTCTCTAGAAGCCAAAGGGCCTGGGCAGTTGTGCCACATACTCTAAATAGTCAGAGATGCCAGACTAGACTGGTATATCCAGCCAAATTTTCAATCACCATAGATAGAGGAAATAGATATAACATAATAAATCAAATTTAAGTAGTATATTCAAACAAAAACAATCCTATAGAAGGTGCAAGAAGGGAAACTTCACCTGAAGAGGTTGGTCACACCCACGAACACACAAGGAATAAATAATCTCAGATCGACAAAGCAAAAGAAGGGGAACAGATCCCACACCACCACAACAAAATATTAGAATCAACAAACACTGCTCATTGATAACTCTCAAAACCCAGTGTTCTCAATTTCTCCAAAAAAAAAAATAGACTAACATACTAGAGTAAAAAGCAGAAACCATCCTTCTGCTGTAACCATGAAATATACCTTAATATCAAGGATAAATATTTCCTCAGGATAAAGGGATGAAAAACAGATCTTTGAAGCAAACAGACCCAAGAAACATGCTGGTGCAGCAAAAATTCCTGAAGAAAAGAAAGTAGACCAAACCAAAACTATTTTGAAGACATTTGGAAGAACATTACATACTCATCAAAGGGAAAAAATCCACTAAGAAACCACCGCAATTCTAAATATCGATGCACCAAACAGAAGGGCACCCAAGTTCATAAAAAAAATACTACTACAGCAAATAACATTTATTAACCCTCACATACTATTAGCGATTGACTTCAGTACTCTGCTGTTGCCAATAGGCAAGTCACCAGACAAAAATTAAACAGGGAAATTCTGGAGCTAAATGATGTTATCAATCAATTGGACCTAACATTTTTACAGAACATTTCACCTAAACACAAAAGAAGCAATACCTTGTGGGATTTTCTCCAAAATTGGACACATCTGGGACACGAAGCAAATCTCAAAAGACACAAGAAAATCAAAATAGCATCCTGAATCCTATTTGACCACCCACAGATTAAATTTAAATATAAGCAACACCAATAGGAAGCTTACAACGTCATAGAAATTAAACAGCCCACTACTGAAAAAAAATGGGTTAAGTCCAAAATTAAGAGATTAATAAAAACTGTTTAGAATTGAATGGAAATAAAAAAGGTAACATACTCAAACCCATGGGACAAAATAAAGGTAATTCTAAGAGGTAAATTCATAGCACTAGGGGCCTGAGTAAAATAATTGAAGAGATCTCATACTGGTAACTTCATGGCACACATGAATGTTCTAGAACAAATAGAATTCACACCAAAAAGGAGTTCACAGCAAGAAGTAACAGAACACAGGGCTGAAATCAACAACATAGAGACAAACAGACAAACAACAAACTATAAAGAATCAATGAAATGGAGTTGGTTCTTTGAGAAAATAAAAAAAAATATTCACAAAACATTATCCAAACTAACTAAAAGGCAGAGGGAGTTGAAGGGGGAGGGGCACATAACAACAGACACTGAAGAAATCCAGGGACTCTTAAGGACATAAGTTAAAATTCTCTCTGCCAAATAGGAAAATCTAAAAGAAATACATAATTATTATATATAGCACCTACCAAAGTTAAGTCAATATCAGACAAGCAATTTAAATAGATGTATAACTCCCAGTGAAATAGAAACAGTAATTTTAAGTCTACCAATTGGTTCTAGAGCTGGAAGGAGAAATGGGTATATGACTCTACCCTTAGCCTAGAAGCAATCTCCAACTGATAATTTATAACTTTTCACTGATTTTTTTATTCGATATCATTTGAAATGTAAACAAACTACTCTTAAGGATAGGCTGAATGCCCAGCAGTACATGTAAGAAGAAAATGAGCTCAGCTGAAGTTTTGGAGGTTCCTTGTCTAATAACATTGCCTCACGGCTGTTCCTTGTAAATTTTTTCTTTTTATATATTATATTTCTTTTTATTGTATTTATGTTTTATTTTTTCTCTTATCCTACAGGTTCTCTCTCTCTCTCTCTCTCTCTCTCTCTCTCTCTCCCTCTCTCTCTCTCTCTTTGTGTGTGTGTGTGTGTGTGTGTGTGTGTGTGTGTACACATAATGGCTTCAAAGAAACCAGCCCACGCACTCATAGAAACCTGATGTTTAATAAAGAAGCCAGAAATACAAACAGGTTAAATGACAGCATGTTCGACATGTAGTCCTGGTGAAACTGGATGGCTACATATAGACAAATGCAAATAGATCAACCTTCATCATCCTGCACAAGTCTCAACTCTGAATGGATCAAAAATATCAATATAAGGTAGGATACACTGAACCCGATAGAAGAGAGTTGAGGATAGTCTCAAACTTTGCACAATGAGAGCCTTTCTGAACAGAACACTGATAGCATTGGCACTAAGATCAACAGTTAATAAATAGGAACTCATGAAACCCAAAAGCTTCTGCAAGGCAAAGAAGAACATCATGCAGCCAAAACAGAAGACAACAAAATAGAAAAAAATACCACCTACACCTCTGACAGTGAGCTAATACCCAAAATAAACTCCTCCAAAAAACTTAATATCAAGAAAAAAATAACCCATTTTTTTAAAATTAGTGTACAGATGTAAACAGAAAATTCTCCAAAGTGCAAATACAAACAGCTGAGAAGCACTTAAAAATATTCAACATTCTTAGTTATCAAGAAAATGAAAACTGAAAATACTTTGCGATTTCATCTTACACCTGTCAAAATAGCCAAGACCAATAAAACGAATGACATCTCAAGCTGTTGAGGCTGCAGGGTAAGGAGACCATTCCTCCACTGCTGCTGGGAGCACAAACTTGCATAGACACTACGGAAACAATGTAATCTGGATAAATTGTATAATGTGCTCTACATATTAAGTTCTAGGTCAGCCAGAGATAAACAGTAAGACCCCACATCAAAAGTGAAACAAAACAAAACAAAACAAAGAAGCAATCCCTCAAAACATATATCTAGTTATGCAAGGGTTACCAGGATGACAAATAGAGATACGCAGATAACTTGTAGAAAAATGATAAATCAAGGATAAAATCAAGAACCCCTACACAACTAGAATCTTTCCGTACTTTTTATTTTCTTACCTGTCTGTTTTTATTGAAATTTCTATTTAAGAAGAACCCTTCGAATATTACCAGAAAATGAGCAAAACAGATAATTTCATTACTGTCTCCCTAATCCTCCTATTAGGCAACTGTATTATCTTCACACTGATTCCAGTTTAAGCAACTCAAACTTAATGCAAGTTTTAAATTTGATTTTCCTCTCCCACGGTCACATAGGGAGAGTATATTTGGCATTATAAGATGGCAGAGGAAAATTCAATATTCTGTTATGTGTACTTCTTCAGTGACTTCTACACAGATTTGTGGAGGCAAAACCCTGACAATGTACTTCTTTGGCTATTCTTAAGATGCCTTGGATTCCTTTGTCCATGCTTTCACTTTCTCATCTCCACTGCCATCCCAGGAAGAACTGAGCCTGTATCCACCAGTTCTACTTGGTGTTTACTTGGAGAAAGATAGCATGGAACAATTGGAGACTATATTCTTTAAAAGGGTCTCTAAGCACAGTTTGCTCACAGTCAGTGATACACTTCAGCCAGCAAGTGTTTAATTTCTTACTTAATAAAATTACCAAAATGTGGATCTTAAAATAGAGAGGTATTTAAGAAATGCCTCTTTGGGGAGTGATTGCTATCAACTGCACATAAAGCACAATTGGATACTGCAATAGTACTTACTGTAAAAGAGCATCTGCTCCTGAGCCCATTAATCCTCTTACTTATAAAAACCACCCACCCCTGAATGCACAGAGGAAAGGAGGGCACAGAGTGTGATGCTGACAGCTGTACGTGGGAAGGGGCCAGGACCACTGAGAACACCCCCGAAAGCCACTTTAAGGCACTAAAGTCTAGCATCTGTTTGCTAATATTATTTTATCTCTCTGCCAGGTCATGTCCAGTTTATTCAATCTAATGTAAGTAATGAACATGGAATCTTTAGGGCAGCTAAGGACGTTTCCTAATGAATATAAGAACCTTAGAAAGGAAAATGATAATAATGGATGGAGGAGTGTTCTTTGAATCACTAGACCAAATAAATTGAACATGACATGATAGCTTCTTGTTTTTGCCAGAGACTCACTCTGGCTCCTCAGAGAGAAATTCAATCATTTCTGTTTCGGTCAACTCTTTATCAGCTGTTTAAATTACTTGATGAATGGCTCTGGTGAGTATCCTGGGAACGGGAATTTTTATGAATAGCTTAGGGTGCTTGTCAGTGTAATAGAAGAGTTTAGAATATTTGAGCTGAGCATATTTTCCTTGCCAAATCTTGTATCCAAAATAACTTGTAATGAACTCATGTGCCTAATTGCTATCTTTCAAGGCTTGCTTTCATTTACATCTCCGTATTTCAGCAAAACAGTTCAAATGAGACCATGTTGAGGGTGAAACACACAAAGATTCTACTAAGATTAATCACTACTTTTGAAGTAGATGATGCTATTTTAAGGCAGGAATATATATAATCTTCTAGCTTTTGGTTTCTTAAGTAAAAAACTAAAAAGTCCTAGGTATTAGATAATGTTTATTTGTAGATGGTGTTCTTAATAATTTCAATAACCTGATTGATTTCATTTTTATAAAAATACTTGCACTGGATTTATAATGAATAATTCTGCTTTATAGACGGTGAAATATTAACTTGAAGAATGTAGAAAGCCACCTGAGACCACAGAGCTATAAGAAAATATTCTTGAAATTCTAACCAAGCCTCACAACCTACATTCTTCCCACAATGTGGCAATTTCCAAAAAAATTACCTACAAGTTGTGTGTGTGTTTGTGTGTATGCACGTGCACACGTGTGTGTTATTGAGGAAGTTTTGAAAAATAAAGAGCACAATTTAGTAATTATCCATGTGTCACTCAACAGAACAACTAGAACTGAAAGTACTGATATTGAGCTCTGTGGATCACAGCCAATTAAAAATGTTTAATGCACATGGTGTTGTGCTGTGTTGGTTACAGTGTGCAGTAGGGGATTTAACAAAGCAAGGTCAGAGATAACCCAAAGAGGTGCATATTCAGCTACAGCCTATCAACTAGAAGGAAGCCATAACAAAGAACCTAACTCTGGTGTAGGATCTTTGGAAGAGATAAGACAATATTCTACATTCCATATCAATACATGATTATCTACTCTGCCACCAGAAAAGCAAGCCCAGTGTTTTCTGCATCTGTGGCTGAACCTCTTCCTACTGAGGCTAACATCCTCTCTTGTCAGCCTAAGGCCCTCTTTTATGAACTTTGTTGCATTATCTCCACTCATCTCATTCTCAAGTGTTTTAACTTCTACCCACTTAACACTTTTTCTCTCATTCATTGTTCAGAGTGAAGACATTCAGGGGATGACCCTGAGATAGGCGCCTGTATTGAGGGTTGCTTTAGAATCCAGGATCCAAAGAGTTATGGTCAAGGTATACAACACATCTACGAAGGTTTCTGGGACCAATTTCTTCAGAAGAGAGCTAAGGACAAGTTGATAATTATGTCACCTACAAATTGTTCCTTTGTACATCTTTTCTTGCAAATTCTAGCCATATTAATGGATTTTCTCAATTATGTTTGCAATCAATAATACAAATAGCTAATAAATTTTTGAGTTGTATAGGTGAAATTTTCTATTTATAATTAATTGATAAAATTAAGGTAATTATTTTATTTTAATTATATTATCTTACTTAACATTATGATAAAATTGTATTTCATGTATTAAATACAAAGAAATATTACACATATACATAAATTTAGATATGCCCAGCCAAGTTTCTAAACCTTGCACATCTTGTGTAGAAATTTTAGGAACTGTAAATTTAGGTTTCCCCCACCTCTTTCTCTTTCTCTCTCTCTCTCTCTCTCTCTCTCTCTCTCTCTCTCTCTCTGTCTCTGTCTCTATTTCTCTCTCCCTCTTTCCTACTTGCTTTTGTTTTGACTTAATTTTTTCACACACTATACATTCATTATAATAGTCTTTCCCTGTCCCAATTCCTCCCACATCCTTCTTGTTGTTCTCTCTCAAAACAAAAACAAAAACAAAATAAGTAAACAAGCAACCAATAAGACAAGAATTAACCAAACCAAACAAAAATTAGCCTTGTCATCCCCAGGTAAAACATGTGTTGCCCAATGACTCCTGAGAATGAGATTTTCTTAGAATGTGGTTAATATATCCAGTGATACTCCATTGAAGTATCTGATTTTCCATTTCCCAACAGCTATCAATTGCTAAGTGCTTCTTGGTTAGGGGTGGGGCCCATTCACTTCCCCTTCGCAGTGCTGCCATTTTGGTCTGGTGTGACCTGTGCAGGTCATCTGAATGCTGTCATGGTCTCTGTGAGTTCATATGTGTACCAAGTCTGTTGTATCTGGAAGATACTGTTTCCTTAGAGTCATCTACCAAGTCTGGTCCTTACAATCTTTTCACTTCCTCCTCAGCATAGAGCTCTGTGCCTTTAGGAGAGGGGTCTAATAAAATCATCCCATGAATTCATGAAATTCTTAGGCAAGTGGGTGGAACTGGAGAATGTCATCCTGAGTGAAGTGACCCAATCACAAAAGAACACACATGGTATGCACTCACTGATAAGCGAATATTAACCTAGAAGCTTGGAATACCCAAGACACAATTCACATATCAAATGATGCCCAAGAAGAAGGAAGGAGAGACCCCTAGTCCTGGAAAGACTCAGTGCAGCAGTGTAGGGGAATACCAGAACAGGGAAGTGGGAAGGGGTTGATTGGGGAACAGGGGGAGGGAAGAGGGCTTATGGGACTTTCAGGGAGGGGGAATCCTGGAAAGGGGAAATCATTTGAAATGTAAATAAAGAATATATCAAATAAAAAATATGGAAAAATAAAAGGACTGAGTGTTCCCAGGTCTCTCACTGTCTACACACTGGGTGTTAAGTAGCAGTTGTATCTTTCCTTAAAGAACAAAGAAGTTTGGTATTAAACTTAAAAAAGACAAATTATTTCCTACAGTTCCTCTTTTATTTCTGTTTATTTGACTGTGAAAATAATCTAATTTGTAGAGTGAGATATATACCTTTCAGATTTAAAAGCATCGGTGCAGATAATAGGGCACATAGGCTCTAAGGGTTCAGTCTCCCTTGATATATGTGTTCTGTGTGTCTATTCCCTTGACTTAGTGATGGCACATCCCTGATGGAGTATTCCCTGAGTACCAAGTATCTTTTGTTCCCAACATGTTCCTATGACATTTTAATATAGCCAAGCTCTGCACTGATCCTCCCATAGGAAGGAAAATGTTCTGTTGGAGGAGAAGGAAACTAAACTGGACCTAAAAGTGATTTGTAATTAACTGAGCCTTCTCAGAAAAATAAGATATCCAATCACAGTGTGTGTGTGTGTGTGTGTGTGTGTGTGTGTGCGCACATGTATATATAATTTATTTCCTTTGTTAATGTTTAACGTGTTTTTAAATAAAAGATCATATTCATTGATTTACCCTTTAATGTTTATTTATTTATTTATTTATTTATTTAATTCTTAGAATCCAAGCTCAACATGCCTTTTCATTTCTTACAAAGAAATTTATTTCATATTTTATATTAAAATATGTACAGTTATTTTATGTTTTGTGACTGGAAAACTCTATTACCTGTATTTTTTTACCTGCTGATCTCTGGAAGTGTGCTGTGAATTGTCTTTTGTATTAAATTCTTGCTGAACTTTGGTTCTGAGTAGCTCAGAGACAGCTCTATGCTCCTCATTAGTGGAGTGTTTTTAAGCCCGTGGTGGCAGGTAAAGGAGAAGCTCATGAAATATTCATAAGAAGTAGAATAAACTGGATTAGGACTTGCAAGTGTGCCATAAAATTGTACCAGAACTTGAGATAAGTCATTTAACCCTCAACCCTCAATATCTTCAGTGGCAGAATGGATATGTTGGTATTTGTTTTCTGAAGTGGTTGTGAACTTAAAATATTAATTTTAGTCATTTAGTATATGATACCACTTCTGGGTGATTCAGAACTATTGTTTTTCTTAGGAGATTATGTTCCCTTAAGAAATAGAAATTCTATTAGCTAAGAAATACATTTTGGGGAAATGAGTCATTCATTAATTCAACTAACGTATAGACAATTCATTGTGGATTATTTTTCATGACGCCACAGCTTGATAGACAATAAGAAAGCAGATACTTTATAACTCAGCAGATGTAGGCTTTGACCTTTGGTGTCATCAACTATTTATAAATCTTCCCAAGAGATTCAGGCAGGCAGTAGGAGGAAGAAGTGAGTTAGTCGGATTGCATTTCTCTTTTCCATTTCTACTAATGAAATCCTTTTATTTTTGTCCATTGTTTGGGTCCCTCCAAAAGATTTCATTCTGAGTGTTTTGCAAAAATAAGGTATGAGTACTTAATAAAACATCTTGCTTCTAAATCTGTTTCTAAATCTTGCAAGTTTGTAGTTCTAACCTCAGAAAGAATGGTGTAGTTTAAAGAACCATCACATAGGATTTTAGGTTGGCGTTTCTTCAACCTTCCCTGTGCATTGGAATCACCTTGAGAGATTTAAAAATCTTGATGCCCAGGTGGTTCCCAGACCAATTATATCAGGTCTCCACAGGTGATTCCGATGAGCAGCCAAACTTGGAAACCACTGGCTTGGCAGGAGGGAGAGGTGACTTTGTTTTAAATTGGGAAGAAAATGCTTATGGAGAAAGTAAGATTTGACAGATGGGCTGAAAGTTGATGGAGAAAAATGGAGACATTTTTTTTTGTTGATACAGAAATAGTGAGCTGAGAGAGAAGGAGCATGTGAGAGGAGAAATAGAAGGAGAGAGTGTAAGGGGGAGGGGAGAGTGAAATATATATGACAAGTGTATCAAGACATTCAAAGTTTATTTCCCAGAAAAGACATGGAGTTGGGTTAGTGGGGAGGTGGATAGGATCTGGGGGGAGTTGGTGGAGGGAAAGCTATGTCCAGAATGTATCGTATAAAACATTTTTTTTCAATATAAAACAAGAAACTATTTACTTTGGTGGCTCCATCACTTGACACCTGTGAAAATGTAATTAATGTAGTTTAATCTCTAAATATCTGTTTCTTCACCTGCAAATTGGGAGATAAAAGGGTCCATTGACAAAGTTTACTATGGTCCAAATGGGAGAAATACTACAAAGCATACCGGTCAGCATCTCTTCAGTGGGTGTGAATTAATTAGGCAGCTGGAATATGAATACCCAGTGGACGAAGGGAACCGTGAGTGGGTAGCCCTTTCACACCTCCTCAGAGCTATAGCCACAGAGAGCCTCTAACCCATAGACCTTGTCTCCCATTCACATTGTCGCGACTTACTTTTCCCTCTCCAATTTCCTCATGAATTTACCACTTAATGGCTGATACCCTTAGCTCTTAAAATATTTAAACTGTGTTTTCCCCAGGCAGTACCCCAGTGCCACCGCCTCAGAACCTTTTTTTAGGAAAACAAGGCAATCGCATCACATGTTTTCATTTGCAGTTAACTCTCAGACTTGCAAAATCAGGTGTGATTGCAACTGGCTTCTCCTCCTAGTGATAAACATAAATCCAAGTGAAGATGCCTCATCAGAAGACTCATGCAAAATACAACAAACAAACAAAGAAGGAGAGGGGGGAACAAACACTGAAGCACACAGCTATTCTAATAGATGTGCAAAACACAACAAAGAAATGCAAAAGATAGGACAGAAGAAGCCACTGTGACACCTCTAAATGTTCTCAGCTCCTCAGTATCAGAAAATGAGATAACAAGATGAACAGTGCTATCCTCATAGAAAAGCCAGGCAATAACACAATAATAGAATACTAAACGAACTTCCAAATTAAATATAGACACAGATATTTTCAATGAAATGTTTGCTAATTGAATTGACATTGCAATTATAGGTCATAGCTATATTGGTTTTATTTCAGGGAATCAAGGTGGTTTCTAGATATGCAAATCAGTGTATGTAATATAACACCATTAGTAATATTGACAGAGATCTCAGCATCTCCATAGATTTATGAAAAGCTGCTGATAATGTTCAGTTCAGGATACCTTTATGATAAGAGTCCCAAGGAACTCAGGGCATTGTGCTTTATTATAGTTAACACATGTATATAGTGGTGTGTGCACATTTGTGAGCGTGTGTGTGTGTGTGTGTGTGTGTGTGTGTGTGTGTGTGTATGAGTGTGCCACAGTGTATGCATGGAGGTCAAAGACAACTTTTGGGAGCTGATACTTTGACTCAAACTCAGATCACTGGGCTTGTTTGCAAATACTTTTAACTTTTGGGGCATCTTACCCAGTTAAAAGCAACAACTTTTCTAAATCAATCACAGTCTCATCAAGAAAGATATTAAGAAAAAGATCCTATTAATAATATCTTCAAAACAAAAACATCTAGCAATAAGTCTAACCAAGGAATTGAAGTGCCTCTACAATGATAACTTTAAGATACTGAAGAAGAAAGTTGAATGTGCTAGATGATGGAAAGACCTTTTAACTTAAGGATTAGCAAAATTAATATTATGAAATAGCTATACTATCCAAAGTTATAGACATATTCAGCAAAATTCCTATCCAAATTGCAATTAGATTCTTAGTAGTAGTAGAAATAATTTAATCAGAAGACCAAAGACCCTGAATTGTCGAAGGAATCCTAAGCAGATAAAACAACATTGAAAATATCATGATGCTTGATCTCAAATTATGCTATAGAAGCACAGTAACAAAAATAGGCTACTGGAATACATCCATATATGTAGATCATTAGATGGAGAAATAAAATAGAAGACTCAGAAATAAACACACAGAGCCATAGCTGTCTTTTGACAGAGCTGTCAAAATCAGACATTAGAAAGAAAAATCTCTCCAGCAAGTGTTGGGGAAAGTGGATATTTTTGTCTAGAAAGATTATCTCTTAAATTTTGATTATTTGGAAATCTCACATCATTCACCCTGATTGTACTCACCTCCCAGTCTTCCCATGCCAAACACTCCTCCCCATGACCTCCCCCCCAAAAAAGGGAAAGAAAACAAAAAGAAAAAAAAGAAAAAGACAAATCCATTTTGTGTTATCCATATGGTCACTGGATATTCTTAGGGCCAAGCCTCCCTATAGAAAGGTGAGTCTTGTACTACTTTTTGCTACCTGTAACTCTTTTCCCCCAGAAGCCATCATCTGAGGAGAGTTCTGCTCTGCCTGGAGAAGGGCAGGCCCTGTTCTCCTGTGTCCACCATGACTTCAGGTGGAAGCCCTGATCATGGACATCACATGGCCTTCAGTGGTAACAGAGGCCATAGACATCATCCCTGGACATATCAGAACCATAGATTCACTCATGGCCCTCAGCAGCAGCTCCATGGACCATAGGCCTCAATAAGGTTTCAGGTGGTTACACATGGCATTCACATCAGCATGGCCCCAAGGATATCACTGAGACATCAGTCTATGCTACAGACTGCATATGTTCATCAGGATCTCAGGCTTTATGGTGGCCTGGGACAGCAGCATGAGGCGCAAACACCAACATGGCTTCAAGTGATATCTCAGACAACTGTGGACCTCCAAGGAGGTCCTATTCAGAAAGTGAACCTTTGCCAGGGAGATCCCTTCACCAGGTGGCAGGTTCTGAGGTTGAGTCTGAACCTTGAAGGCCAGATCCATATCTCTGAACCTGAACAAGAATAAAGTTAAAATGGATAAAATTTTGAAACAGAAAATCATAGGCAAACCTCTCAAAGGGCTAGGCATAGCAAAGAATTTTTTTTTGAGAAGGACTCCAGGAACATAGAAAAATCAAGCAGGATTTGATGAATGCAATATTATAAATAAAAGGCTGCTGCAGGGTGGAGAAAATAATCGCCAGAGTGAAAAGACACAGAAAAGGAAAATGGTCTGCTAATGGTATATCATCCAGGACGATCTCTAGACCATAGAAAGAAATACAGAATTTAAACAGCATATAATCAAATCTTCCAGTTGATAAATGGGCTAATGAACTGAACATATAATTCTCAAAATATGATGTAGAAGTGGCCAATGAACATCAGAAATTATTCAACATTCTTGGACACCAAGGAAATGCAAATTAATACTGCTACGAGACTCATCTCAGCTTAGCTTTAATGGCCAGCATCAAGAAAACAAATGAAAACAAATGCAGGCAGTAATGTGTGAAAGCAAGAATCCTTAATGGATCCTGGTGGAAATGGAAACTTATGTAGCCACTATGGAAGTCAGTGATGGAGCTGTCTGAAATACTAAAACAAGAGCTAGCATACAACCCAGCTATAACATTCAGGGACATGCAACCAAAGATCTCTAAGCTCTACCACAGAGGTACTAGCACATGCATGTTTATTGCTCCATATTTGTTTACTCATGATAGACAAGCCTACATAACTGTTCATCAACACATGAATGGATAAAATAAAATCTCCTGCATATAAACAGTAGAATATCATCTAGCTACAAAGGAAAAAAGTGTAATCAGAACATTTGCAGAAAATGGCTTTGAAATGGAAAGTCATTGTGTTAAATGAAATAAGCATGACCCAGAAGAGCAAGCATTGCATGTATCATTTTGTATGTAGAATTTGGATTTTAATTTTCATGTATCTATTGGGATCTAGGTCATGAAGTAAAAATGGTGACAATGAGAAGGAAATAAGAGATCATAATGAGTAGAGAAAAAAAGAGTAGTGGAATATAAGTACCATGAAATTAGAATGGGGTTAGGGATACACAGGAAGGAAGTGGAGGAAAATAATGATGAATAAAGAATATATGATAGTTCTGTGACAAAAAAATCTGTCACTTTGAATGCTGATTTAAAAAAAATATGAGTTCCTTATTGTAAGTACTTGCATAAACTGTGATCAACTGATACTGGGTTCTATCAAGTGGAATGTTCAGTTGACTGCAGTGTCCTCAATTGGCAAGAAACCACGCTCTAGCCTTAGAGCTACTGACTCCAAGTCTTGTTTATAGTTCTGTTGAAATCCCACATGCAACGGACTAAGGAAGAAAAGGATGTTTGTCATGAAGAGTTCTATTTCACACCACTCAAGTAAATGTTGGCAGGATGCTTTCTTGTCTTCAATTTTAATGTAGGTAATTTGACGAGATATTGAAAACTGTTCTGCAGATCCTAAAATAGTTTCTCATCTAGATTCTTAATCTCCTGACCATCATATGAAGTAGCGAATATAATACTTAATATCTTGAAGGTAGAGTTACCCTATGAAGGATTGTTTTCCAAGCAAATTTGTTGTGAGTTTTTCTGAAATATAAGCATTTAATATACATTTGCCATAGCAAAACTGACTTGAAATTATATCAGGTGATTTGGAAGAACCAAGGCAAAGTAAAAAACATATATATATATGTATGTGTCTTTTATGAATTGGCCCAATTTTTGTAGAGTCAAGGATAACTTAACATCGATTCATTTTCTATTTCAGGATATTTTTTTATCAAGTACCCTAGTCGGATCTCATATTTACTAAAAGTTTCCCACAGTGCTACTTTCTATCCATTCATTATGAATCTACCAAAATTTAATGCAAAATTTCTTTCTCACAGTGAAGTCATTGAGTAAAAATATACTAAATCAATGCCACTCATTTCAAGAGCTTTAGTTTGTCCTTAGGCAGAATGGTAGCATGTCTGTAGCAGTGCAGTGAGAAGCTTAAGGCACTGTCCACTGAGCTCCTCTTGGATGCCAAGGAACTTCGGAGGTCTCTGTGCAGAGATTCACCTACTTCATAACAACGTAGACCCCAATTAGCACATTTGACAATTCCTTAATTAAATAACGATTAAGCAAGAAGAATGTATTCCTATTTTTTATTCTTTGGGATATTCTTCTATAGTCTCATCAAATCAGTGGAAAGACTAATTTGGTTAATTCAATAAGATACATTTCAATCTGAATCAGAAGTTGTTTAAAATAAGACATGCTTTTGGGGTCTATTAGGTGTTCTACCCTAGGTATCTGGCATATATGTATATGGCATATATATATATATATATATATATATATATATATGTGTGTGTGTGTGTGTGTGTGTGTGTGTGTATATATATATATATATATATATATACATATATATATATATATATATATATATATATATATATATCCCAGGACTAGTCCTGTTGGAAAATACATACTACATACTTTGAAGAAGTAAATCCTCGATAAAAATGTAATGTACTTTTAGCATTTGTTTTGATGAATATATTTTTTCAAATATGTTTTGGGGGTGTTATCATGGCTGTTTTGTGTCTTTTTGAGACAGGTTCTTACAATAGTGCCTTGTTGGCCTAGAACGAGTTATATAAACTAGGATGTCCTCCAGTTTATGGTGATTTTCCCGCTTTTGCCTTGTGGGTGCTGGGATTTAAGGCCTGACTATATTATTTTAACTTTTTCCACAACAAAAATCAACCAGTATCAGCAGGTTGCTATATGGAAACAGATCACAAGGTGGTAGTAGAGTATTGTCATGTCCTGTGTATCCACTACAAGTAAGCAGCAGGGTAACTTTTTTTTAATATTGGTTTAGATTTATGTGCAATTGACTTAAAAGCAAATTGAAAATTTTAAACTTCAAACATTTTTCTTGGCATCATGTTGCTTTACAATATAAGAGCACACTGAATAAACACGTTAGAAAACAAAAAGTGGGTTAAGTCAGAAATAAATGCAAGGAAAGGTTGTGTAGCAGCAGTCCAGTCTGCTAGCTGGCGAAAAGGCCATCTTGGTTTGAAGAATAAAACAACAATGACAACGACAACAACAACAACAACAACAATGAAAACGCGTGCATGCATATGCACAGACATCTGCAGGTACTGATATATATTTATGCAATTTGCACATATGGTATGATGGTTGCCTCATGTGTTCATCCCATAAGCGCACAGCATGCGTCTTCTTCTGTGGAAGTTGCTCTGCTCTGGGCCCCACTGCCGTTCACATCCCTTCCTAGACTTGCTCCGAAGTCCTTTGATTCCAAAGCCCCTCCTGACACCTTCCCGGGCTGTTTCTTTCTTGCTTTGTTGTTTCTGCCTGGTAGGTTACTGGACAGTTTTAAGGAAACTATGCCTTTTAGTGCTTGTATTTATTTTTCCTCCTTGCCTGTGTCTTATTTGCCTCTAACTGTAATAAAAAGTACTACACAAGTGAAAGTCAGCCTAAGAGAACAGGTAATGTGAAAAGAGAGAGCGGAAAAAAAAAAACGTACAAAGCCATCCTTGTTTTTTCTAGAAGTTTGAAGGAAATGTTTAATTTATCACGGTATATACATACATCTATATATATATATGCAGAAATATATCTATAATTTGCCTATAAAATAGAACTATATATGTATATAAACTACTGTTCTTTAATCTGTATTCCATAGTTATAGAATGATGAGGTCAGTTGCAATTAATCAATAACAGTGACCACAATTTATCATTAGTTTACTAATAGTATATATATATATATATATATATATATGTATATATATATATATATATATATATATATATATATCATTAGGTAGTTATTAAGGTACAGGTAGAAGAAACAAGAGACAAAAAGCTTAGGTAAATAGCCATTATCTTAGTAAGTTAACTTTTGCTTATTAATTCATCACATTTCCCTGTTCCCTGCAAATATGAACTGCAGCAGAGAAAGCTAGGCTCAACACTGATCTCGCCATATGCTGGCTGGCACTCCCTCTTCAGCGAGGAGTTTAGATTTTAATGTTTTAACCCCCATGTTTACAAACCTTCTGCTTAGTTTCAAATGTTGCAGCTATGCTAAAAGCCAGCGTCAAGGAGACTTAAATTTCAAGATCCAAATGCTCACTCTACATAAAGATACTGAGTCTATCCTGGAGACAGACGGATTAATAGATATCTTTGTGAGATGAGCAGTTTCACAGCAGAAAACACGTTTTTTTAAAAAAATTTTATTTTCTATATTCTGTTTACATTCCAAAGGCTTTTCCCTTTCCTAGTTCCCCCCCACCATACGTCCCATAATTCCTCTCTCCCCCCAACTATTCCCCAATCATTCCCCCTCCCCCACGGTTTCTCTACAAAACATGTTTAAATATATTTTTTTGTTATATAAAATGAAATATTTATTTAACTGGTAATACTATCAAATATGACAACTTAATTTATATTTTTATGGCTGAAAGTAGAGTTGGCCAGCGTCGCACTTCTGTTATATGCAATGCACTGAAAATTACACAATCATGCATACACATATGTGTCTGGGCTCATGTTTGTTGCCTCTACTAAGATCTCAGAGAGCTTGAAACTGGAGAAACAACAATTTTGTGTATGTAAGGCCCTGCATTTAGTCTACAGCATCACCCATCTCCCAACAAAGTTACCTCCTACAACCCACAAACAATTAAAAATACAAAGTCCTTTAGGAAATTTAGAGACAAGGGATCTTAATACATTTTGTGTCAACACAGAATGTCTTCAGATGACTTCAGGGTAGAGTGGTACTACCATAGATAGTCACCAATGTCCGCAGTGTCAACTTTTAACCATTTCACACATTTCCTTAGTGTAACAAAAATATATACAAGCTTTTTGGTATAGAAAATTTAGGAGAAATAAAAACATTTTCTAACTTCTCAAAGGCCATCCTTTGTTTTCTTAGACCTATGGAAAAAAGTATCCATTCTTCAAAATCTTTTAGATAGAGTTAAAATATTTATACATACAAAGACACATATCTAGAACCTTTAATGCTTGTACATAAACCATTGAATAACTTTGAACTGCTTCCTATTTCAGATAATTTCACTTATTACCCCCACAAACAACTGTATGCATGTTGTGTATTCCTTGTGATCCTGTTTTTGCATCCCACCATGGACCATATAAACCCATTTTAGTCATTTCATCCATGTTTTATATTATCTTTTAAAGACTTTCTATTCAGGAGTCATGTATCATTATAATGAGCCATTTTTCTAGCTCTTTCAGCAAACTGTGAATTTGGCTCATATTAGCATCATGTTTTAGACATCTTCTTCCCAAAATAGAGCAGGAATGAATGATTTATGAAGTGTCCTCTCTTTTATAATGTTACCTTTCTTTGCATGCACTTCTGGGTAGTTTTTGTTTTTCTTTTTAATTAAAACAGTATTAGGCACTGTGATGGCTATTCATGGTTGCCAACTTGACTACACCAGGAATTAATTAAAACCCAAGCAGCCGGGTATACCTGTGAAGGATATTTTTCTTAATTAAATCCTTTGATATGGGAAGATTACATCTTAATCCAGATCCTTTGAGGTGGGAAGCTACACCTTCAATCCAGATCTTTTGAGGCAGACTATCCTTTAATCTGATCCACGCCTTCAGTTGGCAGCCTCTGTCCACATCTTGGAAGATGGGGGCTTGCTCTTGCTCTTTGTCTACGTTCTCTCACACTGGCAAGGAAGTCCATTCTTTCTCTGGTATTAGAACCTACTTTAGGATTCCACCACATACTGAAGACCAGCTAAGTCATCCAGCCTCATGGACTGTTCTAGTACTGGATTCTTGGAACTTCCTTTGGTAGACAGCCATTGTTGAACTAGCTGTGGGTCACAATCTGTAAGCCTGTAATAAATATAAGTAAATGTATAAATATATAAATAGATATTTACATATCTATTTATACACCTATTTACCTACATAGGTGTACATATGTTCAGTCTATCAGCTTTGTTTTCATAGTAAACTCTGACTAATACAGATGCCCAGTGACCACTTACTGAATACTTGATTAATTAATAAATATGATCCATCTGCTAGGTTATTGAATGAAAGATTTTGAGATAAGATTAATCATCCCATGTAAATATAATGTCCTTTTACTTTGATTACAAAAAGCTCAAAGACATGAGATCACATTTATTTTCTATTTCTTCAATTCCTTTCAGGGTTTCTTACTCATAGTATCTTATAATACTCACGAATCATAATGCTACTTTTACAGTATCTGCAATGGTATGGATGTTCTCTCATTTCTTAACTACATAAACCACTCTTAAGGCTGGGCTCACACTGAAAATGTAGATGATAATACATAATTAATAGGATTGTTCTGAAGATGGAAATGTTTCAAAGTTAAAAACATACTTATCTTGTCATTTGGTGCTGCTAAATAAGCTACCTCTATAATGTCCAGTAATGCATTTCATAATTTATATAATTTTCTGTGTGACTTTGTATTGCACTGCAAAAACATAATGAGCAAAGAAACTTAAAAGAAGAAGGCTTGCTTTGGAGCTTGTAGTTCTAGAGTGATCAGGGAAGGTAGTGTGGCAGCAGGCAGGCAGGCTTGATGTGATGAGAGCTCACATCCAGATGGATTTAAAGCAAGAAAAGGCCACACACTTTGTTCCTTTCCGAACAGATCTACCAACTGAGGAACAAGTATTCAAACATGAGAAAATGGGAGGGAGTTTCTATGGTAATACCAACTGAAACTTTTTAATTGTGGTCATAGGCTCTGTGTTTTAGTAATTAAAGATATCTTGGCCCTTAGCTCAGAAGATCCAAATGGCAAAGTGTGCATCCAGTGCTGAGAGTAAACTGCTACAGAAGCTTCTCAACCTTTATCCTATCGGTAATGACTTAAAGAACAGCTCTGATAGGTGTTCTGTTGGCCTTGTGTTCCTGACACTTTGGTGACTAAATACTAACAAAGATTAGGTGGAAAGACCATGGGCCCTTAGCCCATGGCCATGAGCCCTTAGAGTGGGAGAACAAAATATTTTCACGCTGAATCTATTTTTTTTCTTGTTTTTGCTATTTTTAGCCCCCAGTAGTATGTTTCCATTTTCCTCACCTGCAATGAGTTTCTCTTTCCTTTTTTTTATTATTAGATATTTGCTTTATTTACATTACAAACGGTATCCCCTTTCTGTGTTACCCCTCCAAAAATCCCCTATCCCATCTCCCTTCCCCCTGCTTACCCCCCTACAATTTCCTGATTTGCATTCCCCTATTCTGGGGAATGGAGCCTTCACTGGACCAATGGCCTCTCCTCTCATTGATGTCTGAAATGGTCATCTTCTGCTACATATGTAGCTGGAGTTGTGGGTCCCTCCATGTGTACTCATTGGTTGGTTGTTTAGTCCCTGGGAGCTCTGGGGTACTAGTTGGTACATATTATTGTTCCTCCTGCAGGACTGCAAAACTATTCAGCTCCTTGGGTTCTCTGGCTACTCCATTGGGGACCCTATGCTCATTCTATTAGTTGGCTGTGAGCCATGGGTGTTTTATCTATTTTCCAATAGGGATCAAAGTATCCACAATTTTTCTTCCTTCATTTGAGCTTCATGTGGTCTGTGAGTTGTATCTTGGGTATTCCACGCTTCTGGGCTAATATCCACTTATCAGTGAGTGCATACTATATGTGTTCTTTTGTGATTGGGTTACCTCACTTAGGATGATGTTTTCCAATTCCACCCATTTGCCTAAGAATTTTGTGAATTCATTGCTTTTTATAGCTGAGTAGTACTCCACTGTGTACATGTACCACAATTTCTGTATCCCTTCCTCTGTTGAGGGACATCTGGGATCTTTCCAGCTTCTAGATATTATAAATAAGGCTGCTATGAACATAGGGGAGCATGTGTCATTATATGTTGGAGCATTTTCTGGGTATATGCCCAGGAGTGGTACAGCTAGGTCCTCAGGTAGTGGTATGTCCAATTTTCTGAGGAACTGCCAAACCAATTTCCAGAGTGGTTTTACCATCTTGAAATCCCACTAGCAATGGAGGAGTGTTCCTCTCTCTCCACATCCTTTCCAGCATTTGCTGTCCCCTGTTTTTTGATCTTGGTCATTCTGTGAAGTTGTTTTGATTTGAATTTCTCTGATGATTAATGATGTTGAACATTTTGTTAGGTGTTTCTCAGCCATCCAGTATTCCTCAGTTGAGAATTCTTTGTTTAGCTCTGTACCCATTTTTAATAGGGTTATTTGACTCTCTGGAGTCTAACTTCTTGAGTTCTTTGTATATGTTGGATATTAGCCCTCTATTGGATGTAGGACTGGTAAAGATCTTTTCCCAATCTGTTGGTTGCTATTTTGTCCTATTGACAGTGTTGTTTGCTTATAGAAGCTTTGCAATTTTATAAAGTCCCATTTGTCAATTCTTTTATTTTTTATTTTTTTGGATATATTCTATATTTACATTTCATTTCCCTTTTTCTGGTTCCCTGCCCCACAAATGTCCCACATGCTCTTTCTCTCCTCCTGCTCCCCCATCCACCCCTTCCCACTTCCCTGTTCTGGTATTCCCCTAAACTGATGCATTGAGCCTTTCCAGAACCAGGGTCCACTTCTTCCTTCTTCTTGTACATCATTTAGTATGTGAATTGTGTCTTTGGTGTTCCAAGATTCTAGGCTAATATCCACTTATCAGTGAGTGCATACAATGGGTATTCTTTTGAGACTGGGTTACCTCACTTAATATGATGTTCTCCAGCTCCATCCATTTCTCTAAGAATTTCATGAATTCATTGTTTCTAATGGCTGAATAGTACTCCATTGTATATATATATACCACATTTTTTGTATCAATTCTTCCGTTGAGGGGCATTTAGGTTCTTTCCAGCTTCTGGCTATTATAAATAAGGCTGCTATGAACATAGTGGAGCATGTGTCCTTATTACATGCTGGGGAATCTTAAGGAAACATCAGGTGTTGGTGAGGACCATTTGTCAGTTCTTGACCTTAGAGCATAAGCTATTGGTGTATTCAGGAAAATTTCCCCTCTGCCCGTGTGCCCTAGGTTCTTCCCCAATTTCTCTTTTATTAGATTCAGATATACTTTTGTGGAGGTTTTTTGAGGAGGTTCTCTTTTCTTATCATACCACAAAGGAAGAGAAAATTGAAGGCCCACTCTTAGCCCACCCAATCAACAATGATTTCTGTACCAATGTTTGAAAGATTGGGGTCCTAGAGCAATTATTTCTGTTATATGAATAGAAAGAGAGCCCAAAGTCCCTAATGTTGAAGGGGCATACAGATTTCCTTACACCAACAGAAGAAAAGGATGATGAGTCCTAGGTAGGGCTCCCAAATCCAATGCATACTGTAACACCTATATACACAAAGGCCCCAGTTCTCTGAGCTTTCTTTAATCAGAGTATCCTTAGGGCTTGCCAATAAACTAAATAACCTTGCCTTGCTCTGTGAACTGTCTTGTTTTGAGTATCAACTTGACTCAAGTTGGAGTTATCACAGAGAAAGTAGCCTCTCTTAAAAAAAATGCCTCCATGAGATCCAGTTGTAAGATATTTTCTCAATTAGTGATCAAGGGGGCAGGGCCCATCCCATTGCAAGTGGTGCCATCCCCAGGGCTGGTAGTCCTGGGTTCTATAAAAAAGCAAGCTGAGCAAGCCAGAGGAAGCAATTCAGAAAGCAGTACCCCTCCATGGCCTGTGCATCAACTCCTGCCTCCAAGTTCCTGCCCTGTGTTGAGTTCCTGTCCTGATTTCATTTGGTGATGAACAGAAATATGGAAGTGTAAGCTGAATAAACCCTTTCCTCCCCAACTTGCTTCTTGGTCATGATGTTTTGTGCAGGCATACAAACCCTGACTAAGACATCTCACCTTTTAATTCTTGAACTGATTGAGAAAAAGCACCTATCACCCTAGCTAGCATCAACATAGTCAAAGAGAGCCAGGTAGAAGATGTTTTGCTTCCTTGACAGCCTCAGATGCTATGCTAATTCACTTTCCTATACTCTTTTTTTCTTTACTGATTATTATATTTATTTATATTTCAAATGTCTCCCTTCCCAGTTTACCTTCTCAAACCCACCATCTCATCCCTTCTCCCCTTTGCCTCTATGAGGGTGCTCCCCCACCAACCCACCCATTCCTGCCTCACCAATCTAAAATCCCCTTGCACTAGGGTATCAAGCCTCCACAGGACCAAGGGCTTCCCCTCCTATTGATGTCACATAAGGCAATCCTTTTACATATGTAGGTGAAGCCAAAGGTACCTTCCATGTGTACTCTTTGGTTGATGGTTTAGTCACTGGGAGATCTGGATGATATTGTTCTTTTTATGGGGTTGCAATCCCCTTCAGCATCTTCAGTCCTTCTCCTAATTCTTCCATTGGGTTCTCCAATCTCAGTCAAATGGTTGGCTGCATGAATCCACATCTGTACTGGCCATGTGCTGGCAGAGCCTCTCAGGGAACAGCTATACAAGGCTCCTGTCAGCAAGTCCAATAATGTCAGGATTTGGTGTATGCAGGTGGGATGCTTCCCCAGGTGGGGCAGTCTCTGGATGGCCTTTCTTTTGGTCTCTGCTCCATTTTTTTGTCTCTGCATTTCCTTTAATCATGGGAGATAGAGGGAGGGAGGGAGGGACCTGAGAAGGAGAGGGGAGAGGGATGGAATAAATGGGCGAAGGAGGGCAGGATCAGGTATGGGGAGAGAAGTGCAGAGGGTTAGGAAACTGAACAGAAATATGTAGCAGTGGGGGTTGGGGAACTGTGGGTGCCAAACACCAGGGAAGCAAGAGGTTCCCAGGACCCAATGGGGATGACATTAGCTAAAATACCCAACAAAGGGGAGATAGCACCTGTAGAGACCATCTCCAGTAGATAGGCACAGCACCCAGATGAGGGATGGGGACACCCACCATCTCTTCCTGTACTGTGTTGCTTAAAATATAAATTACTAAATCCAGCCTAGATCCCAAAGAAAAGGCAGTTAGATTTCATCTGAGATTGGTAGTCACGTTTCAGGAGGGTTTGGGGGAAGAAAGATACTATAATCTGTTTCCAAAAAGGCACTATCTAAAAAGAGCTTGGCATATTCTAGTGACCAAACCAGTTTTATCATTCAAAAGGGTGCTATATAATGCATATGTATGATACTCTTGCATTTGTAGGATGAATAATGGATCCTTAATTTAGTGTGCATTTTGAGCTCACCTCCTGAGACAGTGACCGAACAGCTGGTTCTTTTATCTTTCTATTTTTACTGGTTTCTTTTGTTTCTGTTTTCCTTTGAGACAGAAGCTCTCTGTAGCTAAGCCTAGTTAGGAACTCAGTAAGTAGACCTGGCTGGCCTCAATCATGATCTACCTGCCTCAATTACTGAGTGCTTTTGAGGTATGTATCACCAGGTGTATCTGATTCTAAAATAGTATTAATTGAATGGATATAACTGACTGATTTGGTGACTGCTCTCTCTGCTTTTTGAAAGTGCATCTGTTTTATTCTCAGCCCCTAGTTCGACATTATACCATTTCCTAGACTCTGATCAAAGCATTTGACCTCTGAGCTCACTAAGGTTTGCAGAGATTCATTACCCCTATTCCAGGGTTCTGGAAAATATGTCTTTCCATGTCTTTAGCAGTATTGTGGAGATCTCTTAAGTTCTCTTGGTTGGTAAGGACAGGATGTTCTTCTTATGACACATTTGAAAGACAGCTTCTTTGGAGCTCCATCTTTGTCTCTTTTTTCTGGTTCTCCAGCTTCAAACCTCAGTTTCTGGGGAGCAGCCCTTGTTCTTGGTTAGCTATCTACCAAAACTACTTATATGATCTTACCCAATACCAGGGCCTTGAAAATTATCTTTTTGCATGCCTACCTAGTGATTGAAGAATCATTAATCAATATCTGAAATTTCCAGTGAGTGTAATTTTGTTGAACTCACTTGCTTTGCATCACCTTTTGCCTGCCTAAGAGGAACTCTGAACCTGTTACATCCAAAGGCTTCTTAGTCTGCTGTTCATACACCGAATTGTGCCCAGAAACCTTTCCATCTTCCCTATCCTTTTAGCAGCTCAGGTTGATCATCTCATGATTGCTGTCTCCTCTTTCTCCTATTGTATGATACAGATGATGTTTTCTTGATATTGACTTTGAAATGAGTATTAGCGTTCTTTGTAAATGTCTTTTTTATTATGGGCCTTTGTGCTTTCACTGTCTTTTCTGTATTCTAATTTTAATCCTATCCTTTAAAATATGCACTAGACTAGGACACTATTTCTTTATTCAAAGTCTAGAAGTCCTTGATGTTAAAGTTCTTGTAATGGCTATAAGCCCCTTAAGAGCTCCCGAGGAAGAGGCCAGGCCGTGCCCTTAAGGAATGCCAATTGCCAGGCTCTGCCCACAGAACACTACTGGCTCTAACAATAGGACTCAGGCCCTCCAGAAGCAGGCAACCAACTTCCATGCTGGAGATCCCCACAGAAAGCTCCGCTCTCCAATCTCAGCTTTCCTTCCTAACAGAGGCAGTAACCCTTCTGCCTTCCACCATGTCCATAAATGTCTTTTGTTAGGTTTGGGGTATGTTGTGCCTTTGTGATACTCCCTGGCTCCCGGCTGCCAGAATACCTTTCCCTTAAGAACTGTAATTCTTCCATTAGAGGAAGCCTTTCCTTGAGGAGCTGTAACATTTACAGTGACCTTCCAGGCTCTGGAATCACACACAGCTACAGCAGCAACTGGCCTTTTCTCTATGTTTGTCCTATTCTTGTCATCTGCTCTGCCTTGTTGCCTACTTTCTGGATGTTGAATTGATTGTTTCTTTACCTTCCAGGCAGCAAAATAAAAGTGACGGAACAGCTGGCTCTCTGACCTGTAGGTCATTGTACAGATGTCATCCGTCCCACAGAGTCTTCCTGATCCACCTCTAACTTCAGTCTTAACTATCTCATCATTCTTCATTTGTTTGTGTTTTGTTTTTCAGATAGGGGTTCTCTTTGTAATAGACCAGGCTGCCTTGGACTTGGTTTGTAGAGCAGGCTGGCGTCAAACTCAGAGAGATCCCTGCCACCCCTGCCTCCTGAGTGCTGAGATCAAAGGTGTATGCCACTATGCCTTGCCTACTTCATCATTCTTTATCTTCTCTCCATGCTTTATTGTTCTTACAGCACATTTTCACCATCCTTGACATGTTTATTTCACCTACTCTGTCCCTGGTTCATTCCTTAACTGGAAAAGTAAAGTTTTCTGGAACCATGTGTGGTTTTCATGTTTTATTTATTCTTGTCAGATCCTACACAGAGCTTATCTCAGGCACCTAGGCAATAATCTTCAATAATATATGCATTGATGAAAACGTTTGATAGACATAAAATATTATATTCAACTACAATTAACTAATTTATCATTTAAAATGTGTTTATAAAATTTATGCCAGTAGGAACACATAGTATTCTTTGTTTCACACAAGTTGTATTTTCTGAGGATTCTATTTCACTTTATTTTTAAGTATCCTTAAGTACCTTAATGGGCTATTAGTTTTACTAACTCCTTTGTAATCATTTCCCAGTATAAACATATAAACTACTAGTCATTTCAGGATTGGAGAATCTGGTTCAATTAGTATCTTCCCTTAAAATACATTTCTGATTCTGATGAAAATAAAAATTCTTAGTATTACTTTAGGACATATTAATATATATATACATATCTATGTGTATATATATATTAAAAGATCCATTTTTATTCAGGCATTTGTGTATATATCTATAACAGTGTATGACACATATATGTTGGTGCCTGAGAAGGTCAGAAGAGGATATAGGATCCTCTGGAACTAGAGTTATTGATGTGGGTGCCAGGAATTAAACTCAGGTTTGCTATAAGTGCAAAAAGTGCTCTTAATCACTGATGCACCTGTCTAACTTACTTAATATGTATTTTTAAAATAAAATTTCAAAATTATTTTAAGTGTGATATAGGAAAATTTAGTGATTTCAGTTGTAAAACAATTTGAGATTAAGGTAGGTTAGAGTTTCAGTCCAAATAAGCAAATATAGATACTCTAGTCTTCTTAATACATTTAGTACAAAAATTGATAGCCATGTGCCAATTAAATCTTCATTCTTTAAAAATAAGACCAATATATAACTTACTAACTATCTAAATTTATAGTATTAGCTATTGGATATTGTTTGCAACATAAGCATTCAAATGGTAGTTATGCTTCATTATCATTTATTTCAAAATATAGATGAAAAACTATGTTAATACCATTATATGCTGAGCTTTATAACAAATGAAATACTTGGCTTTTGTGGATATTTCTTGTCAGTCAGAGAAACCATTATACAAACAACACAGAACAACATACATTTTATTTTTAAGAACAAACTGCTTTCGTCTATATAAAAAAATGAACATAGTTGTTTTACTTTCTATCTTAGTCAAGGTTTCCATTACTGTGAAGAGACACCATGACAAAGCTAACTCTTATAAAGGACAACATTTAAATGGGGCTTGTAGCTGCCCATGACTACATTCCTATGGTTTACTGGGTAACCTGGAAGGAAAGCTGGTGATTGGAACAGTGTGACAGGAGAAACATGAAGAGTCAAGACAAGATTTTCTGCTCAAGACTCAAAGTTTAATGGAGCTCTCCAAATATATATATAGGTGGGGCAAGACCCCTCCCCCAAAAGCTGGAAACAGGTCTGCAGAACTGGTTCTGCTTGCTCTGCAGGAGGCTGGCATCAGGTGGCAGCTTGGAGAACAATGGGCTTCACCTTGGTCTGAGTGCTCCACCCTAGGTGGATGAGATTATGGCTGGCACAGGAATTCCTGCTGGAAGGCTGGAATCACCTTGATCAATGTCAAGTCATGCCAGGTGGCATAGCACTCCAATAGACTCTCTACAGGGCCTGGTTTACACTTTCAAAGGCTCAGTTCATTATCATCATGGCAGGGATCATGGTAATGGGCAGGGAGACATGATGCTGGAGGAGCTGAGGGTTCTACATCTTCATCCAAAGCCAGGCAATCTCTTCATCACTGGGCAGAATGTAAGCATAGGACCTCAAAATCCACCCCCACAGTGATGCACTTCTTGTACCAAGACTGTACCAATTGCAACAAGGCCATACATCCTAATACTAGCACTTTCCATAGGTCGAGTATATTCAAGTCACCATATTTTTCTATTTCTTAATTGTTAAATTTGAAACATTAAAAAATACATGATAAAATTAAATTAAATTTTCAGGTGACAGCACATGTTGAAAGGACATGGAGAAAGAGGAACACCAAATACCTTGCTGGTGGAATTGCAAACTGGTACAACCACTCTGGAAATCAGTCCGGAGATTCCACAAAAAAACTGGAAATAGATCTAACTGAAGATCCAGCTAGACCACTTTTGAGCGTATACCCAAAAGATGCAGCACCATACCACAGGAGCACACGCTCCACTTTGTTCATACCAGCTTTATTTGTGATAGCCAGAAAGTAGAAACTACCCAGATGCCTCACAACAGAATGGATATAGAAAATGTGGTTCATTTATACAATGGAATTCTATTCAACTATTAAGAACGAGGGTATCATGAGTTTTGAAGGCAAATGGATGGAACTAGAAAGCATCATCAGACCCAAAAGGACACACATGGTATGTACTCACTAAGCGAATATTAGCCAAAAAATGTACAGAATACCTAGGATACATTTCACAGAACTCAAGAAGGATAACAAGTCGAAGGGCCTAAGTGAGGATCCTTCAGCCCGCTTGGGAGAGAGGGGGGACCTGAGTGGGAGAGGGGAGTGGAAAAGGAAAAGGAGAACATGATCTTGTGTGGAGTCTGGGGATACAGGAGAGAAGCCTTGAGGGTCAACAGAATGAATGGAAATATGCAACTTCAGGGTGGTTGAGGGGAGGGAGGCGGAACCTTTAGAAAGTGCCAGAGAATTGGCAGGTGAGAGACTCTAAGGACTCAAAAGACCTTAGATAAAATGCCCAACAGTGGGGAAAGGGAACTTGTAGAGTTTACCTCCAGTAGACAGATAGGGTATCAAGATGGGACTGCCATTCCAAAGTCACAACTCTGACCCAGAATTGGTCCTGCCTAAAAGAACTGCAAGTACAAAAATGGAGAAGAGACTGAGGGAAGGATGTCCAGTGACTGGCCCAGTTTGGGATCCATGTCAAAGGGAGGCTTCAAGGCCTGACACTATTGCTGATGCTATGGTGTTCTTATAGACAGGAGCCCAGCATAGCGGTCCTCTGAGAGTCTGAGAGGCCCAACAGGCAGCTGACTTGAGACAGATGCAGATGCTTGCACCCAATCATTGGATTGAAGTTAGGGAACCCTGTGGTTGAATTAGGGAAAAGCTGGAAGAATCTGAGGAGGAGGGTGACCCCATAGGAAGACCAGCAGTCTCAACTAACCTGAACCCCTGAGATCTCTCAGACACTGAGCCATCAACCCTCCAGTGTACATGAGCTAGTCCCCAACACATATATAGCAGAGGACTTCCAGACCTGGCCTTAGTGGGAGAAGACATGCCTAACTCTTGAGAGACTTGAGGCCTCAGGAAGTGGGGGGACCTGGCTGCAGGATGGTAGGGGATGAAGACATCCTCTTAGAGACAGCAGGGAGGAGGAGTGGGATGAGGAACTATGGGGAGGGGGGAAGACTGGGATGGAGCAATGGCTGGACTGTAAAGAATAAAACTAATTTAATTTTTTTTCAAGGTAAACAATCGGGAATATTGAGAACTGGGTAAACATGCCCAGACTGGCTTATTTGTAATCACAAATTACCATTGCAGGAATCCATATGCATGTTTTTGTAGCCATTTCATCCAAATTAAATAACACTTCATAAAGGGGCACCCCTGAAGACTCTCTGACGTAAACCTTGCACCTTACAAGGTGCAAGGAGCTTCTGAAATTTATAAGATTAACAATGTCCTCTCCTCAAGATTGTATAAACAGTAACAATTACTGTGGAGAAGAGCGACTCCTACCAGCTATGTGGCTTACCACTCATATAGGGAGCTCCAAGGATGTAACTTTCATGAGCTTACACATGAGCTTTTCTGTGATGCGCCTGCCTTTGAGTCTTCATGTTCCTATAAGTAGCCTTTTATTTGTGCTTCTGTAAGTAACACCAATAAACTCTCTGGGCCATTATACTAAACTTGTGTAGATCATTTCTCTGTGTGTGAGTGTGTGTGTGTGTGTGTGTGTGTGTGTGTGTGTGTGTGTGTGTGTGAGAGAGAGAGAGAGAGAGAGAGAGAGAGAGAGAGAGAGAGAGAGAGAGAGAGATCAGTACCTATTTGGAGTGCATTTATGTTTCCTTAGGGAGATATAACTAACTAGGGCACACATATGAGAAGATTCTAATGATGTAATGCCCTGTTAGAGCACTGTCTCCTTGGCCTTTGACAAGTTGATGGCAATTTATTATTCTCTCCATGGAGACAGAAACATTGGGAAAGAGATGATGGATAGGTAGATAGATGATTGGTATAGATAGATCACAGAGATAGATAGATAGATAGATAGATAGATAGATAGATAGATAGATAGATAGATAGATGGATTTGACAAGGCATTTACTAGGGAAATGATTCTGTCAATAGATACCAGGATGATACTTTATAGTTCAGCCCATTTCTAAAGACTTCAGAATAGGGGAAACAAATGGTTGAAATTCTCAGTCCAAGAGCATGTGCCTGAGAACGAAGGTGACTGTTTAGGTAAGCCTGGAGAACCTAGACTTCTCATGTTCAAGAACATGAGAATATTGACCCCAACCTTCCTCCTTCTTCAGCCTAAGACCCCAGATTATGGGCTAAGCCTTCATAATAAATTTCATTCTATACCTGGACATATACTATTGGCTCTGTTCCTCTGGAAAAGCCTGGTTAACACTGGAAAGGTCTGTACACTAATAGTTACATGTTTTGCACTTGTAACTCAGTGTATGGAACTAAGCATGGATACTAAATAGCTAGCTATGTTGGTATATGATAGTTACTCAACAAAAATTTAATGAATGTAAATTTAGATATAATGTAACAGTACTAGAGTTCTTCAGAACAATTATGCATTCCTTTAAATGCAGGGATTACATTAAAAAGGCTGAGTGTGAAATTAAATTCTCAGTTTAGTTCTATGGTCTTGATAAGTTAACTCTCATTCTGCGCCTTTTTTTTTTTTCTGACGGCATTTTAAGTGGACATTTGAAGTTTAGATAAACATTTTGCTGTGGTGTAACCCAGTAGGAAAATCCTGCAAAACATTTGATGTTATCATTTTTCTTTGTCTTTTTTGTTTTTTTTTTTTGTTTGTTTGTTTTTTTAGGTCTCAAGGATTGATTGCCTTTAATTTGGGTACTCTGGCTTTGAATCTCCCCCCATTTACTTCAAACCCAATAATTGTATCTATTTTAATATACTGCTTATATTTACTGCTGTGTAACAATAATATATGTTTTCTTTATTCTTCCTGTCTGATTTGACACTTATTCAAGTGTAATATATGCAAGAATTACTTGATTTTTGGATTTCTGTGACAAAATGCCTTTCAAAAACATCGACAGGAAGGAAAAGTTCCTTTGGCTAATAGTTCACAGGTACACTTCATCAAAATAGGAAAGCATGCTGACAGGAGTGGGAGGCTGTTGGCTATATTGCATCCTGAATCAGGAAGCAGAGAGAATTGAATGCTGGTGTTCATCTGGCTTTCTTCTTTTTATTTCCTTCAACACAGAAGCACTTCATATAGTGCCACTCTCATTTAGGATGATACTTCCTAACTTAGTTTATTTGATCTAAAACTTCATCATAAACATCTGAAAAGTGTGAATCTCCTAGCTGAATCTATATCTTGTCAAGTTGACAATGTTAAGAATCATGAATGCTGTAAAATTCACATAGTAAGAGCACAATTCAATACTCAATATTGTGAGGGAATTTATACAGTATCACAACTTTCACTGAAATCCAGTTTAAGGCACTTTCATTTGTTCTCTTGTTTTTGTTATAGTTAACCAAGACTTCTTCATTTATTACATCTTTTACAGGTAATTACATTTATCCTCAATTTAGGGGTATACTCATTTTTTTTAGAATTATGAAGCTTTTCTAAAGAAGAGACAGTGAGAAAGAAATCACGATTTAAAAAGAAGGCTAACTGATAAAGCATCCTAATTACTTAATATTAATGCTCTGACAGTGCTTTTCCTAAAAGTGAAGCATAAGTTTTTTTTTTTTTTCTGTTCACATCTAATATACACCTGGAGCTCTCTGTTTGGAATAATACTTTAAAATTCCAATGGCAAAATTGTACCACATGGTGATTATCTTGGCAGGATTTAATAAGGCTTTATAATTTAAAAAATACTCAGAAAATGAATTGTATTCTTTTCCCCTGTCACTAATAAATCGAATGATCTACCCAACTCATTTTATGAAGCCACAATAACGCTTATACCTAAACCAAACAAAGACCAAACAAAGAAGGAGAACTTCAGACCAATCTCCCTCATGAACATTGATGCAAAAATACTGAACAAAATCCTGGATAACCGAATCCTAGAATGCATCAAAACTATAATTCATCATGATCAGGTAGACTTCATCCCAGGGATGCAGGAATGGTTAAATATAAGGAAATCTGTCACTGTAATCTACTATATAAACAAACTAAAGGAAAAAAAACACATGGTCATTTCATTAGATGCTGAAAAGGCTTTTGATAAAACCCAGCATCCCTTCATGATAAAAGTTTTGGAGAAACTGGGAATACAAGGCCCTTACCTAAACATAGTGAAAGCAATATACTGCAAACCAGTAGCCAACATCAAGTTAAATGGAGTGAAACTTGAAGCAATCCCACTAAAATCAGGGACCAGACAATGCTGCTCACTCTCTCCCTATCTATTCAATATAGTACTTGAAGTCTTAGCCAGAGCAATCAGGCAGCTAAATGAGGTCAAAGGGATACAAATTGGAAAGGAAGATGTCAAAAATATTACTGTTTGCAGATGATATGATAGTATACATAAGCAACACCAAGACTTCTACCAGAGAACTCCTAAAGATGATAAACAACTTCAGCAAAGTGGCTGGATATAAAATTAACTCAAGCAAATCAGTAGCCTTCCTGTACTCAAAGGATAAACAAGAGGACAAGAGGAGAAAGAAATTAGGGAAATGACACCCTTCATAATAGTCCCAAATAATGTCATACCTGGGTATGATCCTAATGAAGTAGTGAAAGATCTATATGACAAGAACTTTAAGTCTCTGAAGAAAGAAATCAAAGAAAGTATCAGAAGGTGGAAAGATCTCCCATATTCATGGATTGGCAGAATCAGTATAGTAAAAATGTCAATCTTGCCAAAAGCAATCTACAGATTCAATGCAATCCCCAGCAAAATCCCAAATCAATTCTTCATAGATATAGAAAGAGCAATTCTCAAATTCATCTGGAATAACAAAAAAACCAGGATAGCAAAAACTATTCTCTACAACAAAAGATCTTCTGGGGAATTACCATCCCTGACCTCAAGCTCTGCTACAATGCAGTGGTGATAAAAACTGTTTGGTATTGGTATGCAGACAGGCAGAAAGATCAATGGAATAGAATTGAAGACTTAGAAATGAACCCACACAATATGGTCACTTGATATTTGACAAGGAGCTAAAAACATCCAGTGGAAAAAAGACAGAATTTTTAGCAAATAGTGCTGGATCAACTGGAGATCTGCATGCAGAAAAATGCAAATTGACCCATACTTATGTCCTTGTACAAAGCTCAAGTCCAAGTGGATCAAGGATCTACACATAAAACCAGACACACTGAAGATTACAGAGGAGAAAGTGGGGACGAATCTTGAACATGTGGGCACAGGGGAAAAGTTCCTGAACAGAACACCAATGTCTTATGTTATAAGAACAAGCATCAACAAATGGGACCTCATAAAACTGCAAAGCTTCTGTAAAGCAAAGGACACAGTCAATAGGACAAAACAGCAACCAACAAATTGGGAAAAGATATTTACCAACCCTATATCCGATAGAGGGTCAAAATCCAGTGTATATAAAGAACTCAAGAAATTAGTTTCCAGAGAGTCAAATAACCCTATTAAAAATGGGGTACAGAGCTAAACAGGGAATTCTCAACTGAGGAAACTCAAATGGCTCTAAAGCACCTAACGAAATGTTCAGCATCCTTAGTTATCAGGAAAATGCAAATCAAAACAACACTAAGATTCCACCTCACAATGGTCAGAATGGCTTAGATGAAAAACTCAGGGGACAGCATTTGCTGGAGAGGATGTGGGAAAAAAAACACTTCTCCATTGTTGGGATTGCAAGCTGGTAAAACCACTCTGGAAATCAGTTTGGCAATTCCTCAGAAAATTAGACATAGTACTACCAGTGGACCTAGCTATACCACTTATTATGGCTTGTATATGGTTTTCCCAGGGAGTGGCACTATTAGGAGGTGTGGCCTTGTTGGAGTAGGTGTGTCACTGTGGGTGTGGGCTTAAGACTCTCCCCCTGGCTGACTGGAAGTCAGTCTTCCACTAGCAGCCTTCAGATGAAGATGTAGAACCCTCAGTTCCTCCTGCACCATGCCTGCCTGGATGCTGTCATGTTCTGCCTTGATTACAATGGACTGAACCTCTGAGCCTGTAAGCCAGCCCCAATTAAATGTTGTCTTTTATAAAACTTGCATTGGTCATGGTGTCTGTTCACAGCAGTAAAACCCAAAATAAGACAGAAGTTGGTACCAGGGACTGGGGTATTGCTGTGATAGGCCTGACCATGCTTTTGTTTGGAAGAATGTGGATTTCCGGACTTTGGATTTGGAAAGCCATGGAATGCTTTAAGTGGGGCTTAATGGGCCAGCCTAGTAGGAATTGAAGACAGTGGTGCTGAGGGTTATTTGAACTGTGTAGGCCTGATGGCCCAAGAGGTCTCAGTGGAGAAGAACTTTAATATATGGCTGAGAGACTGTTTTGGTAAAAGAACATGGCTGCTTTTTGCCATTGTCTGAAGAGACTGCTTAGGGCTATGGTAAAGAGATTTATATTAATTGCATTTGCAAAGGAAGTCTCAAAAAAGCCCAACAAAGACTTTGTTCTCTGGTTAAGTCTGATGAAGAGAATTTTGAACAAACATAGTAAGATGAGAAAGGAAAAGTACAAAATATATAGTTTGAGTATTAAAGGGACTCCAGGAAGTGAAATGGAGCTGAATTCAAGGATATCAAATTGAATTAAGGGAGTGGTGACCTGGCGGCAAGATTCTACCCAACTAAATTTAGGTCCAGGCTTGGTAGTACAAGCCTTTAATCCCAGAAGGCAAAGATCAGCAGATCTCTGAGTTCAAGGCCAGTCTAGAACAGAGCAAATTCTAGGTGAAGAAAAACTTAAATCCAGGTTTGGTGGACCACACCTTTAATCCCAGTGCTTAGGAGGCAGTTATGCAGATCCCTGAATTCAAAGTCAGTCTATGGAGCAAGATTTAGGACAGCCAACTTAGGCAGTGAAGAAGCTGGGAAAAAGGAAGCCAGTGATAATGTAATAGAACAAGGGGGTCAATGTTCCAGCTCCTGCAAGCAGCAGAACTCAGCAGCTTCAGCCACATGTCTCTGGCTTTATATTCAAAACAAAGAGACTACTGGGACAATTGATCCTGGTTAGGTGGAGCTAAAAGCTTACTGGTGATTAAGAAAAGACCAGCATCTCTGAGGTGAAATCCTCTGGGAAGTGTTTTCTGAGAGCACAAAGAAGTTGTATTCCAGAGATAACCAAGGTTATACCTCATGTTGCAGCTGTACTTGGTAACATGTAGAATCATCCAGGTGGTACTGGTTTTGAAGGCATGAAGGCATCATGAAGAACGGCTGAGGCTTGGTACTGTGAGAAGCCATAGAAGGCCATTGGTGAAAGTGTGCCCTCAGTTGTAATTGACAGCCCAGGATTGAAGGGGTCATGCAAAGGAGTTGAGGCTTGGTACAATGAATAGAGCCTATGAGAGGTTTTGGTGAAGCATAGTTATAGTGGAAGACCCTAGTATATTGGAGATGCCAGTACCATGGGATGACCACCAAGAACAGCAGTGTCAGTGGAGTGGATCAATCTGAACTTAGAGTGCTACAGAGCACAGAGCTGGAGAAGTGACACCAACTCTTTGGAGATGTACAGAAGATCTTGTGTGGATCTCAGACATTGGAACAAGAAGCTGTGAAGCTGAAATTAACTTGGGGACCCCAAGATATTAAAGATGCCAGAGCCACAGGATAACTGCCAAGGAAAGCTGTTAACAGGGAGTGGAACAAGCCTAGGAGAAAGAACCTTGTTGAAGTCAACAAAGATGAAAAAGGAGTTGGATATCTGAAGACTGCGTTACCATCAGACATGGAGATGCAGAGTTTGGACTTTTCCTACCTGGTTTCCTGTCTTGCTTGGGGGATTACAGTTAAGTGATTGGATGAATCTCAAAAGAGACCTCGAACTTTGGACTTTTAACACTATTGAGACTGCTATAGACTACAGGGACTTTTGAAGTTGGAATAAATGTATTTTGCATTATGCTATGTTTAAGTATGGCCCCCATAGACTAATGTTTGAACAAGTCCATGGGGGCCAGGGAGTGGAATGTTATGATTTGTATATGGTTTTCCCAGGGAGTGGCACTATTAGGAGGTGTGGCCTTGTTGGAATAGGTGTGTCACTGTGGGTGTGGGCTTAAGACTCTCCCCCTGGCTGCCTGGAAGTCAGTCTTCCACTAGCAGCCTTCAGATGAAGATGTAGAACCCTCAGCTCCTCCGGTACCATGCCTGCCTGGATGCTGCCATGTTCTGTCTTGATTACAATGGACTGAACCTCTGAGCCTGTAAGCCAGCCCCAATTAAATGTTGTCTTTTATAAAACTTGCATTGGTCATGGTGTCTGTTCACAGCAGTAAAACCCAAACTAAGACACTACTCTACCCAGAAGACACTCTTACTTGTAATAAGGACACATGTTCCACTATGTTCATAGCTGCCTTATTTATAATAGCCAGAAGATGGAAAGAATCCAGATGTCCCTCAACAGAGGAATGGATACAGAAACTATGGTATATATACACAATGAAATACTATTCAACTGTTAAAAACAATGAATTCATGAAATTTCTTAGGCAAATGGATGGAACTAGAAAGTGTCATCCTGAGCGAGGCAACCCAATCACAACACACATGGTATGTACTCACTAATAAGGGGATGTTAGCCCAAAAGCTCAAAATAAACAAGTCACAATTCACCAAGCTCAAGAAGAAGGAGGACTTAAGTGAGGGTGCTTTGGTTCCTCTAAGAAAGGGAACAAAATAGCCGCAGGAGCAATAAGGGAGACAATGTGTGGAGCAGAGACTGAAGTAAAGGCCATCCAGAGAGTGCCCTACCTGGGGATTCATCCTATAAACAGTCAACAAACCCTGACACTACTATGGATGACAAGAAATGTATGCCAAAAGGAGCATGCCATGGTTGTCTCTGGAGGGGCTCTGCCAGAGCCTTACAAATACAGAGGCAGATGCTAACAACCAACTATTGGACTGGACATGGGGTCCCCAGTGGAGGAGCTGGAGGATGGTCCAGAGGAGCTGAAGGGGTTTACAGCCCCATGGGAAGAACAATGATTTCGGCCACCCAGATGCCCCAAGACTCCCAGGGACTGAACCATCAACCAAGGGACACACATGGTTCCAGTCAAAAATGTGGCAGAGGAAGGCCTTGTTGGGTATCAGTGGGAGGAATGTTCCTTGGTCAGGTAAAGGCTCAACAGAGACCTGAACAAAGGGAAACCGAGGGGGGGGGAGGGAGTGTGTTGGGTGGAGAAGCATATAAGTGGAGGCTGGGGGAAGGAGGAAGGGGAGGGATTCGGGGTCTTAGGGGAGGGAGGATATTGGGAAAGGTATTACCATTGGCAATGCAAATGAAGACGATATTCAATAAAAAAATTTAAAAAAGGAAAAAATAAATCGAATAATCTTGGATGATGAAAACTTTTTCTCATCTTTAATTAAGAATAATATTTGGTGTCTTTTTGTTGCATTATTAATGCTACCAAAGGAAACGTCAATGAAAACTCTTTGTAGAAAGTGCTCCATGCACCTGCCATCATCAATAAAGACCCACTGTGTTTACAGCTAAGTCATTTTTCCAAAACTCCAAACCTGGTTGATGAATTAATACAACATTTCTATCTCTGTGTTAATAGACTCTGATTCATAATGTCCATGACTGAAAGTAATTAACATCCATCTGAATTTCATTTTCTCATCACTTGAGTGACTGAAATCTTAATATTAGTAGTGCATGCAGAGAGCTTATTGAAATTTTAATATAAGTCCATCTTTTTAAGTCTCTGAAATATAATGCTTGACTTTTCTTGATGAAAATTTCAGAACTTTCATCTTTCCACTTGAGGAAGAATTTTAAGTTGCTAGTGGCACCCAGCAGGAAGCATTCTACACAATGAGATTACACTTTTGCTCTCTGTCAAGGTTAAAAGCTTAATACTAACTTGTCATATCAGGCAGAAGCAAGCTATTCAAATTGTCTTTAAGTAGAAAGAAATAGAATTGGGAATTTATGAAATCTTCCTGTTCCACTTCTCAGACATCTTTTCTGTCACATTCCTCTGCTTTTGAATGGAACCATTGTTGATAAACCATGTGAGCCTTGTATTACAGTTTTCTTCATCTTGTATATGACAGAGAAAGGATTCATCGCAGGCATGTATCACACAGCTTGAAATGATTGAACATTTTTATTAAATTTTAAGTTCCTTTACTTCCTATCAGAGAGTCATACTTAGTGGGTCAGAAGTTATGGTATTGTTTGCAAAGAAAACACTCATTTGAAAAAAGTGATTTTCACAGTGACATTATTAAAGAGTCAGATAGGTAGTACTCCATTGTGTAAATGCACCAATTTTCTGTATCCCTTCCTCTGTTGAGGGACATCTGGGTTCTTTCCAGCTTCTGGCTATTATCAATAAGGCTGCTATAAACATAGTGGATTATGTGTCCTTATTACATGGAGGAGCATCTTCTGGGTATATGCCCAGGAGTGGGTCCTCAGGTAGTACTATGCCCAATTTTCTGAGGAACTGCCGAACCAATTTCCAGAGTGGTTGTACCAGCTTGAAATCCCACCAGCAATGGAGAAATGTTCCTCTTTCTCCAGATCTTCACCAGCATCTGCTGTCCCCTGAGTTTTTTTATCTTAGCCATTCTAACTGGTATGAGGTGTAATCTCAGGGTTGTTTTGACTTGCATTTCCCTGATGATTAGGGATGTTGAACATTTCTTTAAGGTGTTTTTCAAATGTCTGGAACTAGAAAATATTATTCTGAGTCAGGTAGCCCAATCACAAAAGAACATACACGGTATGTACTCGCTGATAAGTAGATATTAGTCCAAAAGCTCAGAATACCAAAGATAGAATTCACAGACCATATGAAGCTCAAGAAGAAGGAAGACCAAAGTGTGGATGCTTTGGTCCTTCTTAGAAGGGTGATCAAAATACCCATGGCTCACAGCCAACCAATGGACTGAGCATAGAGTCCCCAATGGAGGAGCTAGAGAAAGAACCCAAGGAGCTATATAGGTTTGCAGACCAATTGGAGGAACAATAATATGTACCAACTAGTACCCGCAGAACTCCCAAGGACTAAACCACCAACCAAAGAATACACATGGAGGGACCCATGGCCTTTACAGACATCAATGAGAGGAGAGGCCATTGGTTCTGTGAAGGCTCGATGCCCCAGTGTAGGGGAATGTCAGGTCAGGAAAATTGGAGGCAGGGGCATGGTGAGCAGGGGGAGGGGGCATGGGATGGGGGTTTTTGAAGGGGAACTGAGGAAAGATGATAACATTTGAAGTGTAAATAAAGCAAATATCTAATAAAATTAAAAAATTTATCAGATGGGAAGGGAGAGGAGAGATGGGATTCAGGGAGAAAATAGGAGAAGAGACAGTCAGCATTGAAAGGTATTTGTGGAGAGGTATGCAAATCTAGTTCAGTGAATACTTTACTATAATACATGAAGACAATCATAGTGACAGGTCTCCAATTAATGATGAAGAAAGTAATCCTCAAAGAAGCCAGGCTGTTGCCTAGGCTTTTGGCTGTTCTCCACAAACTGACAGCAAGGCCCCATTGGGAAGACAACACCCACACAACTCATTGATCATTGAGAGGTCTAGTTAATGCCTACCTAGAATCTTCACCCACATCCTACTGTCTATCACATGGAAATGTACTCTGGAGGCTCCTACATGAGAACCATAAACTGTAACCCAACCCCCAAACCTTTCATCTATAGTCTGTCCTACCTGCAAAATATGCTAGGGCAATGGCAGCACAAACCTCGTGGCAGTAACCACCTGATAACTGATTTTACTTAACGCTCATTCCCTGAGATGGAACCAATACCCAATACTGCTTGGTGACCAAGAACCAGAGACTAGACAGCCCAGTGACTTAGAGTAAAATCAAATACTACTATATTATTTTTAAGTAATAATAACATGACTCCTAATGATATTCTGCTATACTCATAGATCGGTGCCTTATTCAGCCATCATCAAAGAGGCTTTCTCTTTCAGCAGATGGGAACAAATATAGAGACCCACAGCCAGACATTACACAGAGACTTTGGAATAGACAACACTAAATAAGACGTCTCCCTCAAATCCCATCTTTCAGAGGTTAGAAACCCATGGAAACTGAGGCAGAAGAAATGGGGCAGACATAAAAGGGAACAGGGGACACTCAGAGAGCAAGGAAGGCCACCTAATCAACTGAGCAAAGTTCATATGAACCCACAGAGACTGAAGCAGGAAGCACATTGACCACCAGGTCTGCACCAGGTACTCTGAATATTTTAGAGATTTCAGTTTAGCAAAGAAGTCCTCAGGATGTGAGTGAAGAGGTCTCTGATTCTTGTATCTGCTCTTGGGCTCTTTTCCTTCTGTTGGGTTGCCTTGTCCAGAGTTGATGTGATAGCTTTTATTTTATCTGATTATATTTTGTCATGATTGGCTGTTATCTCTCAGAATCCTGTTCTTTTATTTTTAATTAATTAATTAATTAGCACACAAATGTAGTATCCTGTCCATCCTGTCCTCCCTCCTCTCCTTATCTGTCAGGCTGTTCTTTGATAGAGAGAGACAGAAAGAGAGACCTGGAGGTTAATGGAGGTGGACAGTAACTGGGAGGGGGGAGAAACTATAATCAGACTATATTTATGAGAAAAAAAATCTAATTTTAATTAAATGGAAAAACAAAACAAAGATATCAAGTAATAATAAAACTTACAAGTTATAACAACCCTGGTCTCATTTGGTAATTCATTAAGCTAAACTGTGAACCTGATACCACTTGTCTTTAACCTTAACTCTTGGAGAGCAGAGACAGGAGGATCAGGAAATCCAGGTTATCCTAAGACAAAAGAGGGTCCATCTCAAAGTAAGAGGAAAAAAAAAACTAATTCATGAACTGAGCCTGATCTGTAATCCCAGAACTCGAACAGCGTGTAGGGAGGCAAGAGTTGAAGGTCAGTTTCAGGTACATAAAAAAGTTTGAGACTGCCCTGGGGTCTGTGAGACCTAGTCACCGAACTAGAATAAAACCGAGGCTGCGAGGAATGGTTTACAACAATTCTTTTCTCTCTTTTCTGTGTTCAGTGGCATATTAAGAAAAGCTTCCAGGTATGGGAGCACATGCCTGGCATACCCAGGAGACTTCCGGCAGGAGGATGGGGCGTTAATGGTCAGTGTGGCCTACACTGGGAGACTCTGCCCTAAAACATAAATTGTAAAATATGAAATCTGGATCTACTGCTGCCGAAGGCTTTTCTGGATGTGTTGGCATAATTCTTCAATCCCAACACTCAGGAAGAGGCAGTGGTAGGCTGATCTCTGTGTGTTTGAGGCCAGTTTGGTCTATGTAATGAGTTCCAGGCTTGCTGTGGCTACACAGTGAGAACCTGGGGGAGGGGAAAGGAAGGGAGGGAGGAAGGGAAGGGAAGAGAGGAAGAGAGACAGAGATAATCTTACTTTTTCAAAATGTTCTTATCCTTATATATAATGCATTTATATGATTATAATTGTTTCCATTGGTTTTAAAAATATTAATTTATAAATAAAATCTAAACTAGTTCTCATCATGCTCAAAAAACAAATCCTATTCTTGATTTCATAGAACACACATGATCTGACCCTGCTGTCCTGTTGTTTAATTTTCTGAATTTGATGTGGTCCCTCAGTGTAAGATTGAGCTCAAATTTCAACTGACTAAAAAAAAAATTATCCTTCTTCCTCACCCTAATCATGTCATAACTGGTCACGGTTTAGTTTCCCAGGAAACAGAAACAGGTAGAAATTAGAATGCAGAGGATTTATTAGGATAAATATTTTCAGTGTCAGTGTTGTGCAAAAAAGAAAACTCAAGATTATATTCAGAAGAAGATAAAATGTAACACAACACAAGAAAAGCTTTGGATAGCTCTGCAGGCTTTTTCAAATTAGATTGGTACCTAGAAATTGTTTGGAGTGGGAAAAGGGTAGTTATTTGGTGCACACATTATGGATGGGGTGTGAAATGTCAACATTTTTACATTTATTTGTTTGAGAATTTTATATTTTGTATTTATATAGTTTCTACCATTTATTCTTCATTATTTTACTTCGTCAGAAAATTTCTGAAGTAAAGGTGGTTCCTGTGTGTGTGTGTGTGTGTGTGTGTGTGTGTGTGTGTGTATATTTCTTTTTTTGGGGGGTTTATGTTGAAGATTTCTTTTCTTTTTTTTTTGTAGTTTCTTTTTTTTCACATTTTTTTATTTTCTATATTCTTTGTTTACATTCCGAAGGCTTTTCCCTTTCCCCGTTCCCCCCTCACCATATGTACCATATGTCATCTTCCACCCCACCCTACCCCCCGCCTATTCCCCAATCACCACCCCACCATTTCTCTGCTCTAGTGCTAAGGGTCATACCTAGAATTTTCCTTGTACTAGGCAAATGGTTTTTTTCTATGATTTAAACCTTGGCTTGTGAAAGATTGTTTAATTTCTAGTTTTGGAGGTTTAAAATTTATACAGTATAGCAAAGACTCAGGAAGTCCCACTGTGAGTCCATTACTGTATTTTCACCAATAGTGATGAGGGTAGCATGTGGGGAACCAAGCAAGTGATTACATACTGGACCTAGACCAGAGAGATGCTGAGTCCCACGGTCTTCCTGGAGAGCATGCACCATATAACCTGAAGCCCTCCCATCATTCCCCACCTTCTGAAGATCCATTCCACTTCTTCACTGCGTCTCTACTTAAGATCGAGCTTCAACCACTTGGAGCTTCGGAGACCCAAACTTGAGCAATGATTCATGTCTGTAGGATTTCCCAGTTGTTCACAGATACTATATAAATTCTTCTTAAATCTTTTAATCATCACAACACTTCTCTGACAGCAATAATAGCATGTATCTTTTGCAAAAGAACAAATTAAGGGTAGAGTAATTTTCTATTTACTTAAAGACAATGTTGTTTTTTGAATGTGAAATCTACCCAAAAGGCCCAAGTGTTTGAACACTTGAAATCTACTGGTGTTGTTTTTGGATTTCATGGAAATGTTAGAAGTGCACTGCTTGCTTGTTTTTTCTTTTTCTTTTTCTTTTTCTTTTTCTTTTTCTTTTTCTTTTTCTTTTTCTTTTTCTTTTTCTTTTTCTTTTTCTTTTTCTTTTTCTTTTTCTTTTTCCTCTCCTCTCCTCTCCTCTCCCCTCCCCTCCCCTCCCCTCCCCTCCCCTCCCTTCCCCTCCCCTCCCCTCCCCTCCCCTCCCCTCCCCTTCCCCCCTCCCCTCCCCTCCCCTCCCCTCCCCTCCCCTCCCCTCCCCTCCCCTCCCCTCCCCTCCCCTCCCCTCCCCTCCCCTCCCCTCCCCTTCTCTCTCTCTCTCTCTCTCTCAACCAAAATGGAATATCCTGGCTCCAATTCCCATCTACCTCTGTCCCTCAGCTGCTCAGTATCTAGGACGGGACGAAGAAAGGAATCTTAGCTGCCCACTTGTGCCATCACAGACCTGCCTGCTGCCGTGCCTCCAGAGCAGACTATCTCCTCCCAGTGTAAGCCAGGCCTCCTCTCCCAACCTTAGGCTATGCTTTATAAAGTGTTGTTATGGCTAGTAGGAGAGTAGTTAATGCATTTATATTTGTTTTAAAGGGACAGGCATAGAAAAATGAAACAAAGCCTGGATCACAATTCCGGTCTATTCTGTCACTGCCTGTCCTTCTTATGAATTCTCATAAAGCTGAATCTCTTCTCTACTAGTCTTTGGTGCCTATTCAATATGGCAATATTTTAAATATTTGTTTCTTATATTGTCTTCTAAATTCTGAAGCTCCTCTAAGTCAAAAATGTTCTCTTCCGTTTATTAAAAATACAATTCTTCTGTCAGTTACGTTTACCTAGTAAGCAAAGGATTCACTTTTACACCTATCATATTTAATGAGGAGCGCCATACTGCACAGTCATGTTTGTGTCTGGTCTCTGTTTTGGTGAGTCTTTATGCTCAGGTTTGCATTTTTCCATCATTTGTGAAGTATCATGTAAGTAGGCAGTGCACTGTCTGAACAGCCTGTGGGCACTGGATCTAAGGCACTCAATACATGGTTCAACTTGTGTGTGTATGCGTGTGTGTGTGTGTGTGTGTGTGTGTGTGTGTGTGTGTTTACCAACCTGTTTATAAATAAGTACAATGTATAGCAAATGTTCTAAATGGTGCTAGATTATCAGAAATCACCTGGAAAATTCCAGTCTCCTGAGCTGTGTCTCAGGACTCTGAGTCATTGAATTACATGGAAACCTGTCTTCATCTTGGTGCCAGAGTTTTCCTGGAGGTGATCCATGCATTCAGGAGCTTCCTTTCTCAGGGGATAGAGTGAATTTGTTGCTTGTTTTTATAATCTCCGTGAAAATATTAATGTATTTTCAGAGAGAAGCCTGCTGATTAAAATGAAGAGAGAACCATCTGTGTGCTTGCTGGGTGAACCTGTTACATACAGACCTGCATCATTCTTTCATGAGTGAGTCACATAAAAAGTACCTAATTATCTCCTATCAAAATGAATGGTTTGATTAAAAAAACCTGATTCTAAGTTAAATTACAATCAACTCCACAGTTAATTACAGTTTCCACCTAGGCCAATACCTTATCTGTCTTTCAGTTCGTACTGTTCCCTGTGACAATTAGATAAGACACATTCCTATAGATCAGGGACAGGCCTTAAAGGTTAGAGCATTTAAAACAAGCCTAGAGCTCTACATGCTTTTTGTCCTAATGGTAATACACGATTGCAAGCATTTTTTCTTTTTGTTTTGAACATTTTTAATATTTATTTATTTATTTATTTATTTATTTATTTATTTATTTAATGTGCATTGGTGTTTTGCCTGTATGTGCATGTAAGAGTGTCAGATCCTGGATTTGTGGACAGTTGTGGCTGCTATGTAGGTTCTGGGAATTGAAAAAGCAGTCAGTCCTCTCAAGCACTAAGCCATCTCTCCAGCCCTGCCTGATTCAAGCTTTTCTCCCAGTGCTTTCAGTTCATTTTCATTTCAGTAAGAAAACAGACACTTCCAATAATAGTGAAGCACAAAAAGCAAAGTCTATTGTTTCTTCACTATTACTTCATGAGTATCAATTGCAAAGGGTTTGGTATGGTATATACGTGTGTGTGTGTGTGTGTGTGTGTGTGTGTGTGTGTGTGTGTGTTGTGGATATATTCAACATTGTCCACTATTCTGCAGATTATTATTTTCACTCCAAGTAGAACCAGGTCACATGAAAACATGGCTTCTGCTTTCTAGATCCCCCAGGCTGCAGGTTGACTGCTCTTTCTCTTTTACTTCAATGCTTTCTCCCCGAGACTGGCTGTGTATTCATCCTATTTACTTCTGCTACCATCCAGGGAACAGTGTGGTCAAAGGTGAGGTGGTACAGGTGTCAGTATTTGCATGACTTGCAGTTCCTGAAGGGCTCTTGCTTCCTGTCCTTTGATCTCTTGCTGTAGAGTGAAAATAATCCTTCTTGTGACAGACAGATCACATCTATTATTAGAAAGTAAGCTGTAAAACAAACATGAACATTTCTCTTTTTAATTATTGATCATGGCGTCATCCTAACCTTTGGACACTTGTCCAGCAATCTGAATATGAAGCTCTCGTTAGTGGCTAAATCATTTTACTTTCTAATAAAAGTAGTGGTTTCTTCTGCCCTGTATACCTTGGAATCACATCCAAAATTAACGAAATGTTCCTGTCTTTTGAATAGTTATCAGGTACTCTGTGTAGACTGACGCTCAGCTATCGTTCAGCTCTTCTCATATCCCAAGTCATATCAAAGAATTCCCCCCCCCCCACTGGTCCTGAGAAATCCTGACTAGAAGATATTTTTCTCATTTTCCTACACACATGCACACACACACACACACACACACACACACACACACACACACACACATTCATTCACATAATTCACCATTTCCTCAAGCTAAATACAATATTATATTTTATCATAAGATCTTTCTTTAGGTAAGTAATAAAGAACCACAGATTTTAATACATGTTGAAAAATAAAATCTTATAATTTCAGTGACTATTCTACACTAAGAGGGAAACATATCTTATAAATATATTTATTTAGAATTATTTATTCATACATGGGTGTAGGGCATAATCCAGGGAATCAAATTCTGTTTCCCAGGCTTATCAGCAGGAACGTCAATCCATGAGCCATCTCACTGGCCTGGAAAGTTGCTTTTTGATTTGTTCATTTTCTTCTATGACATTGCAAGGTTACTCTTTCTGACATACACTTTTTCATATTAAAAACAATCTTACATTTTCAGTTCGATAAAGATTCCTCCAGGTTAATTTTAGAATACGCCCTGCCTTTGAAAAATGTTATAAAAATAACTTCCACATGTGGGATTGCTTCCTCATCTTAAAAAAAAAAATGGAATGGAAAATTCTTTATCTACCATATTGGAGACCGTTCAAAGAGAAACAAGAATAATCATAATAACTTATTTCCTCAGAAATATTTAATTTTTCTTGGCATATATCTTCACCAGACTTTCCATCACTGTGACAAATTCTGGGAGAGTTGAAAGGTGGAAGAATTTATTTTGGCCTGGCTGCTGGTTCTATGGCTATCAGCCTAAGAGAATGAGTCAGAGCATCATGGGAGCACGTTGTTGAGGAGGAGAGCTGCCCTCCTCATTACAAAATGAAAGCAGAGAAAAGCAGGGAAGAACCGCGTGCCAGATATACCTTCATTGGCCTTCTTCTTTCAGCTGTGTCCCAACTCCTAACAGAAGATTCAGTATGAAACTGTAAACAGATTAGTCAAGTGGTGAAGGAAGCAGCTTCGTGGTCCAGTCACCCATCAGTACCACAGCAGCCCAGGATCAACCCTTTATTCAACACAGGAACATTTGTGCAGACACAAAATATTTAAGATGCAGTGATGCCCAATCAAGTCAGAGTCTGACAAAAAGTGTATTATCATTTGTATTGTGGGGCCATATCTTGCTAGAGTTTGGACTACCAATAATTTGTGTTGTGCGCAGATTTGGAGATATTTTATTGCTCTTGTACTGATTTAACTATTGTTTTTAATTTCCAATTTATTTTATATAAAAAATGTTTGCCAGATACTACTTTTTTCTGTCAAGTTTTTTTTTCTGTACTGGTGTAGATAGTAAATATGTAGATTGTCTTATCAAATGGTCTCTGTAGCAAATATTCAACTTTGCCTTTGTTGTGGGATGATAGCAATAGACGACAACAACAACAACAACAACAACAACAAATGTGTATGCCTTTGTTCCTTTAAATTGTCAATAGTTTTTCAGATGCCTGCTCTGGCTCAGAGTTCACAGTGACTGTTCAATGTATCATTTATTATCAAAATAATCTGTCCTACAGAGAACACCAAATAATATTGCCTGAACTTTGGTTTTTGTTAGCTCCCCAAAACTTTTCAACTTTCATGTTTGTATAAAACCACATTTCCCTGAAATATTCTGATTTTGGGGTCACTGTTGGAACTATATTCAAAGGGAAAACTGATGTCATGTTAGCTATGACTTGTTTAGCATCTGTAGCAGAGTAGTCTTTTTAGATCTGATGTAATCACTATGTCATTTGCTTCATTTCCTTTATTAAAGTAATATTTGTTATGCTTACCGTTTAAAGTACAACAGATATTCTATCTTTAACTTCTATAGAAACTACTCACTTAAAAAATACTTTTCTTTGATAATTTTTCCATTTTGTGTAATGATTTTGTGGTGGTGATATATTATAACCTCTTAATCATGTTTTGAGAAGAATTAACACTACCATAAACATAATGAAATTGTTTCCTTTCATTGTCAAGTTTGTGGGAGTTTTGATCAATGGCTGAAAAACATTTGAAAACTAATCCATGTGCTTTAAAATTGTTTTTAACATTTACAGCCATCTTCAAACAATATTCAGCATAAAAGTTTAAATTTTCAAAATTGGGAGATATATTCTCTCTTCATTTCTTAGCTGCACATTGTAGACGTTCTCTTAAAACCAGAACTGTTTATGGATTTCTATGCTACATAATCCCTCTCACTTAGGTGGTTTTAAGTGGTTGTACATACTAACTATTAAATGTGAAATTCAATTTTATTTTTTTAACCTACCTATTTGCAATTTAAGACAGCATAAATTATCTGGAGATCGTTGTGGTATGTGTCATAAGCTAGTCTATGAAAGACAGATTCAGGGGTTCTCTCATATATGTTATAATAGTTTAAAATGATTGTCAACTTGAGAGAATCTAGAGATGTCCAGGAGATAAGTTCCTGGGCAAGCCTGGGAAGGATTATTTGGGTTTAGTTAGTTGAGATGGAAAAGACCTTTCCTAACTGCTGGACTAAATGTAGTTGACATTCTGTTGCAATAATAGATACTATGAACAAGAACAACTCAAGGAAGATAGGGCTTATTTCATTTTACCATTTTAGTCCATCATTGAGGGATGCCATAACTTCTCTGCCATGGTGGACAATGACTTCAAATTGAGCAAAAAGAAACCCTTCCTTCCTTCTGTTGTTGTTGTTGTTGTTGTTGTTTTCAGGATATTTGATCCCATTGAAGGAACTGAAACACATGAAATCTTCATCTAAAATCAAAACAGAAAAGAAAACCTGAGACATGGAAGGGGAAACATGTACTATTTTTGAGGAAGAGGAGAGGCAGAGGAAATAAGAATCAGTAATAGGGAGGATGAATATAATGAGGCATATGATGTGCTTGTATGCAGTTGGCACTGTGAAACCTGTCACTCAACACAATAAAAAAAGTTAATTAAAAAAACGCTAATAAAAAATGGCTAATTTGTGGCCGGTGTTTCTTGTTTCCCAATTTGTGAGCATTAGATATGGTGAGATGTGGTGATAATTCTTTGTAAATAGACAAGCTCATGTAACACATCATGCTTCTATTTTAACAGAATTTATAATTATTCAAAATATGTAGGAGCCCCTTATATTGCAGCAAATTTCCTTTCCTACAAGTCATGCAGAATATACTGTAAGTCTTGGCTTCATGTGGAATTTGAGATGTGAGAGAAAGTGTCACAAAAGATAAAACATCATTTGGCAAAACCATGTATTCGTTCCTCCATTATGCATTTATTGATCCATTATTCAGTGTTCAGAATTTCTATTTAAAAAGCCCAAATATAAAAATTAAGTTTGATTGGATACCATGAATGCACATTATAATCTGAATTTAGGTCTTCATGGCTTTTATCAATTTACTCACATATGAGCAGAGGTATTTCATCATATTCTATTTCCTAGCTCCAACGTTTCCAGCCTTTTCAGGGCAGAAATGAAAGATTATGAGTATGCTACATTTCTGTAGCTCTTTCATTTTCACCCTTTCCTTAGCTTGCTTTCATGTCTGTAATAAAATTTTTGATCTGGATTGGATTTATGAACATTATGTTTTTCAGATTGACCTACCCTGTGACTGAATTTTGCAGTGAAACCTTATCAGGCTGTTATACACCATTGCAGCTAGGCACCTTAAATTAGATGGAAGAAACAGAAAATGTTACTAAAGGATGTGCTGACTAGTTAAAAAGCAGGCTTTACCTTGTTTCATATTTTGTGAGCATATAAAGCCACTTTAAAAGTCTGCAAGTCTTTAAGCCTTCGCTCTAGATATTTCAGATGTGCTAAGGTTAGCGAGTGCAGTGAGCATTTTTAAATATCTTGTGAAGGAAATTGTGATGTGCGCTTATATTAAGGAAAGTAGACAGAGATTCACGAATATGTTGGAAAGAAACCAAGAAACTAGATTTTCTTACTTGACCTGTGGAAAGATGATAGATGAATCATGGTCTGTATGTTCAAGTTGCCTATGAGGTGCTGGTAATAGTTAGTTATCAGTTAGCGTTGGGACTCTGAACTTACACATAATTTTTGACAAAATCAAAGAAATATTTCTTTTTACTCAGTTCATTCCAAATTGTTAAATGTTCAATATGTTTATGACCATCTAGAAGTGAATATTGTTTGGGAATTCCCCTGGCTTCCTTGAAAAATAATATGCACACTGATGAGAATAGCTAAATCAATTACATTTGCACCTAAGCCCAGTCATTTATAAACTTGATGCCTAGGACATTCATGTGTCTCTGATATTCATTTAATCTGGGGAATGAACAATTGAGGACTCATATCTTATTGTGCAGGTGAAGTATTTCATAATGTAAACTACAGAATCCAGAAGGCACATAAGATATGATGCTGTGAGTCTTCTTTTATTAAAATCATTGGTATTATTAATGTTAGTTTGGAATCTGTGTTGAGTGAACTCTGGTCCAAACTCAACTTCAATAAATTGGATTATAATTTTAGAACTATTTCTTGGCTGTCATTTATAAAATCATTTATAAAATAATATTCTCATTGTTCATTATTAAACATTACATATATTTAATTAGATATAGGTTAGCTCATTTTTGTTTGACTTCTGATAAGTTAATAAGATTTCAAACATATCAGGATATAAAAATTATTTGGTGACCACATGCAGAAGGATTTTTTATGCAAAGGTGTGTACAGAGAGACAATATTTGATAATGTTTTTCCTCAGAAATCATTTTAATTTTAGTTATACCACATGTTTCATCCCTCCCATCCTTCTACACTTCCTCTTCCCTTCTTCTCCTTTTCCCCCTTCTGCTCTTTCTTTTCCATGCCCCCTTAACCTTTTCTTCCATAGCTCTATTGTAATGGTAAGTTTTCTGTGCTACGGGCTGAATGTGCTGCATTTGGGGTTATGTATCCAAAGGTAATGAGGAGTAGAAATGTTCCTGGATTATTGTTTATCATATGTACTGTATATAAGAGTGTCAGCAAATATGATCATGAATAAAATAACCCCTATTATAATGCATACTGTATTTTCATGAATTATAATACATTAAAATCAATCTAAAATGAAAAGTGCAACACATGCCATACTGCCACAGAGCATCATTTCAGTAGCACACAAGCTCCTTTTATAGTTCTGTGTGTAAAGAATGGTTTTGTACACTTCCATTTTCAAAGTAGAACAGTACTTTCTAGAGAAGCCTCGAATCTAAATGTTTGGAAGCCTTTGTGCTGTAAAATACTGAGACCCAATTAGATTTATTATATTTAATTCTGAAATAATATTGGCATGTATTTTCAAGTTTCAAATACTTGCAGTTATATAATAACATAATTTGCACAAATTTTTTTATATAAATAGTGTCACTTTTGTGTTTCTTTCGATGCATAAAGTTGAGAAGAAGCCATGTTGTTTCCAAATGTAAATACTTAAACTACTTAAAAATACTACCACAAGAGCTTTCCTTTAGGCTATACTAAAGGCTCTGGGGTTTGTAAATTTCATATTCTGACATAATATTCTAATTATAAAAATAAAACCTCATAAGAATTCTCATTTTTAAATTGTAAATATATGACTGTAGAAATTTCATTATTTTCATTCATTTGTGTTCTGTAAGAAATTTCTTAGCAGAAGTTCTAAACTTTCTATGACCTCAGAATGGCAATTCCCTTAATGCTTGTTTTCTGGTCAGGAATAGAGTTACTTTTTACAAGATGATCTATATAAAGTTCAGAACACTGCATTCACACTCACTGGATGTTTTCTACTTTCCATACATCCCCATATAATTGAGATGCTAAATTATCTTATTTTAATATTCTATAATCAATAAGATTTATTAATTAATGCATACAATTCCTAGAGAATAATTATCACTTTTCTAGGAAATAATTATCAAATTGATTAACACTGGATACATAGTAAATATATATTTTTCTTTTTACCAGTAACATGGGTACTCTAGCAAGGGATCACATCCAAAGACCTAAGTTTATTTGATCTGGCTGGAATTCAGACATTCCACACATATTTTATCTTTGGTTGCAATACTGATACACCCCATTTATACATTTTAAATCCAAAACAATTAGAGTAAAGTTGATTAGTAGAAGGAAGCAGCCATGTTTAAAAATGGTATGTTTAAAAATGAGGGGGCAGAGAATGTAATGAATCAGTGAAAGATTTGAGAGAATGAGTCAGAGATTAGATACACCCAACTTTCAGACAAGAACAGACAGGAAATAGAGGCTACTTAAGCATGCAGCATGCACACACACACACACACACACACACACACACGCACACACATGCACATACACACACATGGTGGGGGGGAAGGTGTGGGGACAGTTTTACCAGGACAGTTTTATAGAGACAGGTTGCTGGTGAAGATATAATGATCCAGAGAAGGAGAAGGAGGCAGAAGATTAGAGCAGATTGACAGTTTGTTTGGGATGAAGCAGAGCAATTCAGTCTGAAGCTGGGACAAGTCAGATGGGATCAGTCAGCTTAGAAGAAGTTACAGCCATAACAGCTGAGTTGAACCAGCAGGCCAGAGTTCAGGAAGAGCTAGAAAAGGTGAGTTTATTCAGCAGTAAGCTTTCAATATGACTCACAATCTGGCAAATAAAAATTATTTTAAAATTGTGCCTTAGTTACTGTTGTATTGCTGTGAAAATATGCCATGACCAGGAAAACTCTTACAAGAGAAAACATTTAATTGGGCCTTGCTTAAAATTGTCTGTGGTTCTTTCATAATTACAATGATGGGAAGCATAAACAGATACAATGTTGTAGTGGTATCTCTGAACTTTGCATTCTAATCCATGGACAGCAGATGGAGAGAGAGAGAGAGAGAGAGAGAGAGAGAGAGAGAGAGAGAGAGAGAGAGAGAGATCGAGAGAGAGAGAGAGATTGATTTTGATTTTGTGTGTGTGTGGGGGGGGGCATTTGAAACCTCAAAGCTCATTCCCAGTGACACACTAATCCTTCCCAAACAATTGTACTAGTTGGTGATTAAGCATTCAAATATATAAACCATTTGCAAGCTACTCTTATTTGAACTACTCCATATTGTATATATGCTTTTTATCCTAACACTTAAGAGAACCCAAAGATTCACATCTAATCTAGGCTACCTAAACAAACATTATTGACAAAATTGTTGTATAAGCATACAACCTATACTTAATCTCCCAACACATGAAAAAAATGGGTCTGGTGTGATAAGTTTATGATTTCAGTGCTACAGAGATAAGCTGAACTTGGTGTTTTCTAGACAGAGAGCCTAGATGAATTGACGAAACCGAGGCCAGTGAAAAACCAAATACCTTCTAGCATACTGTTGTACCATAGCAGCACTATAATACATAATTTTGAAAAGCTAGAGAAAATGACTTGAAATGCTTTTCTATTTAAAAAAATGATGTTTAAGGAGATATATGTTGATTTAAACACATTCAATATATTATCTAGATTATCAAAATTTCATATGATTACCTGTAATTTATATGTTTTTTTAGTATCATAATTAAAACAAAAAGTGAAATTCATTTCCTTTCCTGAGATAGTCTCATGCAGCCCATGACAGAGGTTGATCTTCAACATCTGATCTCTCCGACTCTAAATTATATGCTCTGTGATTACATGTGTTAATCATCCTGCCCAGACACCTCTGTTTGTTTTGTTGTTGTTGTTGTTTTGTTGTTGTTGTTTGGTTTTTTTTTTTTTGGTACTCTGGCCCTATTAGATAACCTCACTAAATTTTGGTTTCTTTATTTGTAATATATATGTGGTTATTGCTATCCCTATAGGTGCTATAGATAAGAAGTGGTAACACTGGGCATGTGAGCTAGCTATGCATGTTTCTTCAATAAGTGCATGGGGGAGCATTATCTGAAGTAAAGACATTTCTTAACAGGGTTTCAACTATTAGCTTTCATTCTGTGCCAGAATCTTCTGTGACCCATTGAGGCTTGAAGTAAACAGTTTTAGTATTTTGATTCTAGAACCTTAATATTGTGAGAGCTATGTCTAACTGCTATAAGTAACAGGAAGTTTAGTGTTCAATGAGTGAGAAAATAAATTAGGAATCACTATGTCACTTTGTCTTTCTTTAATCATGGGAGGATCAATGAACTGTTACAGATGCTGACTTGAAATAAATCTTCCATTTGGGAATCAGTTCTCTGTGACATAAACCTTTTCTTTTCAATAATCTTCACCAATTGCATTTATTATGGAACTACTGTTTTATCATAATACATATGTCAGGACAGGGCAAACACAGTTGGACTAATTTATTCATTGTTCATTTATCTATCCATTTTACTCTGTAGTGTCATTGAAAGAATATATTACAGGATGTATGCATTTCAAGAGGCTTGACTGTCCTTCAACGTAATATGTAATATCAGAAAGCTATTTGGTGGCACTTGCTTTCTTATGATGTCACAAACTTGCAGACATAAAAGATGATTTTTTTCTCCTTTGAGGCACTTTTTCAAGCAGCAACCAAAAGTCAACCGATGTCTTCATTTATGAAGGAAGTTGACAGAGGTTTGCAAATATGTTGATGCTTGCGTGCTGACTAAGAAGCTCCAAACTGATTAGACACCAAGGCTATGTGGCCATTTTGTCTTCTTTTAGGTACAGCATATTTACAGAATTCTGTGTTAAGGACGCTTGTGAGGAACATATGACTGAGATCACCGCCCTTCAACAGCATATTTATAGGAAAGTATAATATGTGGTATTTCTAGATGCAGAGTTTTGAATACTAAAAATGAATCTGAAGGGACAATAGGAAGTTGAATATTTCTAAATAAAACACAAAAGATGGTGATAGAACCTATGTCTGACACTGCTAATGAAACCAAGTACCTGAGACTGAATGGGTCACAGGCATAAAGGAAAACCAAATACTATTATTCTTCTAAAGCAGTGATTCTCAACCTATCTCCTTTGGGATTCAAACAACCCTTTTACAGGGCCACATATTAGATATTCTATATATCAGATGTTTACATAATAGTAGCAAAATTACTGTTAAGAAGTAGCAACTAGGTAATTTTATGGTTTGGTGTCACCATAATATGAGGAACTATATAAAAGGGTCACAGCATTAGGGAGGTTGAGAGCCACTGTGGGGAGGATGCAGCAATACCGCGATTCCTGATGACATTCTTGTATGCATGTAGATCAGTGCTTCCCTTAACCATCATCAGAAGCTTTCTTTTTCAATTTCTCAAACCCACAAAGAGACTCTCAAGGTGCAAAGAGTAAGAAACTTTGAAACATTTTGTCCTAAACTGAAAGCCTTCATCAAGTATCTCTCCTCAAGGTTCAGGGGTCTATGCACAACATGGAGACAGGGAAATTGTAAGAACCAGAGATGATGGATGATTCCGACAATGCAGTGTCTTCCAGATATACCAAGACTGACCCATATATGACTCTGCAGATACTGGCAGCATGTAAAAGGACCGCACCAATTCAAGTCAAATGGATCCCAAGCACTGAGGAGGACACAAGATCCTACCTCTAATCAAGAAGCTATCTGCAATTAATGCCTACTGGTAAATTTTTTCCACAGAAATGTCATTGGGTATATAAAGCACACCTCAGGGCAGGCCTCATGTTCAGAAGTAATTAGCCAACACATGATCAGCTCAATAGTAATTTTTGTAGGCGTTCAGCCTCATTTTTCATATAGGCATATTTTTTCTGATTGTTATTTTGCCTACATATTTTTTATTTCTCTTCTTGTATTTTTGTGGAGGTTTTTAGCATATTTCTATGTTTTATTGCCTTTGTTTTCTTTACGAGAGAGGGAGGAACATAGTTGTATAAATAAGGAGGTTGAGAAGATCTGGGAGGAGTTGGGAGAGGAGAATCATGATCAAAGCATGTTTTATAAGAATATATTTTCAGCAAAAATGTTGATTAAGGAAGAGGTAAATCTATTTAATACTTCAAAGTGATAAAGACTTCAGAATCAATGATGCCTTTGTCATTGCACCCTTGCTATAAAGAGACACCATGACCTAGGAAACGCTTATAAAAAGTAAAGCATTTAATTATGGGCTTGCTTACAGTTTCAGAGGGTCAGTCAATTATTGTTATGGTTGGGAGCATGGCAGCAGGCATAGCAGGCAAAGTGCTAGAAAAAGTCTTGAGAGCTATGTCCTGATCTGTATGTAGGCAGATACAAGGAGAGACGAGAGAGAGAGAGAGAGAGAGAGAGAGAGAGAGAGAGAGAGAGAGAGAAAGAAAGAAAGAAAGAAAGAAAGAAAGAAAGAATCTAACCCTAATCTGGATTAACCTTGACTCCAGGCTTGGCATGTGCTTTTGAAATCTCAAAGCTGGGTGATATACTTTCTCCTACAAGGCCACACCTCTTACTGGGTGACTAAGTATTCAAATATATGAGCCTACGGGGGCCATTCTCATTCAAATCACCACACAGGATAAGCCAAATTCTGTAAAATTTATAATCATAAGGAAGATAAAATATTGATCTGAAGAAACAAACCCCTATTTTTATTTCCAATCTACGGTTTCTCTTATGAAAAAGTAAGGCATGCTGTGCAACAAAGTTCTCCAAGTTTTTATTGCTCTTGCTGTTGTTGCTGTTGTTGTTGCTCTACCATCTTCTGAAGCTTCTTCTTTGATTGTTGTGGTTTTTACTTCTGACTTTCATGATGACTGACACCAATGTACAGTGCTTTTACTTCTCATGGCTATGCTGTAGATAACATATCTTGTGACACTCTGAACTAATGTACCATGATAAAACGGGCTTTATATAAACAGCAACAACATAAAAGGACCATCCCTTGGAAGCTGGGACCTCCAGTGCTCTGTGTGATGAGATATCCTATAGGTTACAAGGAACCAATTAGGGCAGTCATACCATTTTTCTCTTCTAATGTTTCTTGAAATCAGAAGAGATAAAATATGCGTGGTGGAATTAGAACATGGCTTTTGTTATAGTGCTATTTATTACCCAGGATCTTGTCTCACTCTCACTGTTTTGTCAACTCCAATTTCATTGTCATTTCCACTAATGTTTGGTCAGGTATGTGGACTGACTTTCGGTATCACAAGTGTTGACAAGAAATAATAGAGTTATTTGAATTTTGCTCTGGAGAAATCAAAATGCTTAGAGGGAGGAGAAGTTTAATCTCTTGACATAAGAAACACTGTCATCATACTTACCGGGCAGGGGAGATGCCATGAGCCCTGCGATTTCCCTAAATGCAAACAGAATTTGTGGTAGTGGAGAACTGTGTTAGCACTCTCCCCTGGGGGAATAAAAAAATGCTGTCATTTAGAGAAATAGTAAGGGGATGGGTGTGGTGTTGCACATCTTTAATCCCAGCTCCATAGAGGCAGAGGCAGCAGTAGTTGGCTCTCTGAGTTCAATATCAGCAAGATCTACACAAGTTATACGTTACAAGTACTAGGAATACATAGAGAAACTCTGTTATACACAACAAACAAACAAACAAACAAACAACAACAACAGCAACAACACACACATACTCACACATAAAGAAAATAATAATGAGACTGGATTGATGACTTAGCAATTAAACATCTTGTCTCCTCATGCAGAAGACAAGCATTCCTAGTGCCCAGATGGCAGATTCATGCAACTGTAATTCCTGGTCCAGAATATCTGTCAACTTCTTCTGGTCTCCAAAAATTATAGATATGTACAATGCACAGACATATGTACAGGAAACTCCCATAGACACAAAATGGAAAAGAAATATAGCTTTCACAAAATGAAACAGTAAAATGAATTAACTATATTCCGATCTAAATTCACCAGGTTTACAATCTTTGCTAGTATTCACCTAGCCAAACTGTTTACAAATTTTAAGCAGCTAAATGTTAATAATAATTAATACTAATTCTCAAGAAGTAGCCTAGATTCAGAGATAGAATGCTGAGCTACCACTTTTCTTGATAGATCATTTTAAAATGCTAATGTATCCAGGTGTAGCTGTGCACACATTTAATCACAGTATTTGGGAGGCAGAGGTAAGTTGGTCTCTGAATTTGTAGTTATCCTGATCCTCATAGTGAGTTTCAGGGCTGCTTAGGGTACAGAGTGAGATTTCTCTTAAAAAAAATCAACCAACCAACAAAGATAGTTCTTAAAAATATACAAAAATAATTTACTCACAAAATTTTAATTTAAAACTGTGCAATGGCTAGGTGTAATGTAAACCTTAGGTTTCACAATGCAAACCTAAATCTGTATCTAAAGGCATAAATGGCACAGATGAAGTACACATCTTCATTATGACATAGAAAAATATCTTAATGTGTTAGAAAAAATATTCTTGTTCTAAAACTGTGGCAATAAAGGGGAAATTTTGATACAATGATTTACAGAATTTTAGGACAATCAAAGTAAATATTTATAGTGTGTGGTTTAATAAAAGAATACAAATTTAAACATAATGAATCAGCAGTTTCTGACAGTTCTCAGGGATGTAGCACATGAATACAGTGTAGCCTTGGTTGTGAATACATATACTTCCTTAAACTGCGAATGCCATCCACATGCAATACTAACTAATGCTGTATGGCACACTTCAGTTCAGATTAGAAAGTATTATATAGTACGGATTGTTTCAAGTGCATATAAAGTTTTCTGACTTGTTGAAAACTTAACTAAATTAAAGAACACCAAGACTTTTAAATGCTTTGATTTTGCAATTTCTCGGCATTCAAATATCAATTTAGTATATATTTTTTATATTTTAAATGTTATTGGTTATTTTATTTATTTGCATTTCAAATGTTATCTCCTTCCCAGTTAAACCCCCATTCCCTCCCCCATCCCTCCTGCTTCTATGAGGGTGAACTCCTTACCTCCCACCCCCTCTTGCCTCATGTCCTAGCATTCATTCCCTTACACTGGGTCACTGAGCCTCCACAGACTGAGGAGCTCTTCTCCCACTGATGCCAGATAAGGTAATCCTCTGCTACATAAGTAGCTGGAGCCATGGGTCCCTCTACGTGTACTCCCTGGGAGCTTTGGGGGTCTGGTTGGTTGATATTGTTCTTCCTGTAGGGTTGCTAACCCTTTAGCTCCTTCAGTCTTACCCTTAACTCTACTGCAGTCACCTACTTAGTCTGATGGATGTGAGCATCGCATTTGTATTGGTCAGGCTCTGAAAGAGCCTCTCAGGGGACAGCCATACCAGGCTCCTTTCAGCAAGTGCTTCTTGGCATCAGCAATTGTGTCTGGGTTTGGTGTCTGTATATGGGATGGATCCCCAGGTGGGGCAGTCTCTGGATGACCTTTCCTTCAGTCTCTGCTCCACTCTTTGTCCCCTGCATTTCCTTCTGATAGGAACAATTCTGAATTAATATTTTTGAGATGGGTGGGTGGCCCCATCCCTCATCTGGGGGCTGTGCCTAGCCACAGGATGTGGTCTCTACAGGTTCTCTCTTTCCTATATTTGGTATTTCAACTAATGTCATCCCTGTTGGGTCCTGGGAACAATTTGGGTCCCTGGCATCTGGGACTTTCTAGTGGCTACCCCCAGTTCCTGGTCTCCCAGTGCTATACACCTTAGTTCAATTTGGTGAACCTCTGTACTTCCCCCCTTCTCCCACATCTGATCCTGCTTGCCTCCCCCCTCTCGCCTCCTATCTCCCTCCCAGATCCTTTCCTCTCTCTACCTACTGGAATTATTTTCTTCCTTCTTCTATGTAGGATGAAAGAATCCACACTTTGGATATCATTTATGAAATTGTTATTTGTGTCAGGTATTTGAGATTCCTGAGATTAGGACAACATTTCCAACGATTTCTGAGATAGTTCTAACCCTATGTCTGTTATTTTTTTACTATGTATTTTTGCAAAGCAGTAAGTACTCTTAAGACTGATGGTTATAAAATCAAAACAATAATCAACTCCGAAAAAGCACTGGAGATACTTTGTTATTCTCCTAATTATATTTCTGTTGCTGTGACAAAAACAACACCGGGAAGAAGGGTTGAATGGGCCTAAGATTGCAGGTTATAGTGTAGTAGTCAAAAGAGGAATTTAAATGATCACACTCATAGTCAAGAGAAGAGACAATAAACCCATTGGGCTTTGCTTGGTTGGTTGGTTGATCTAAGTTTGTTTTCTTATCTATTATAATGTCCAGAGCCACATTCATAAGGAATTGAGCTGCCCAGAGTGGACTGTTTTCTTTTTTGCTTGTTTTGTCTTTTACATAAAGAAACAATCAAGACATGTCCACAAGCCAACCTGATCCACATATTTTCTCATTAACATATTCTTCTCAGTTTATGTGAAGCTGACAGTTAAAGCTATTATAATTGTGAAGTATTAGAAAAAGCATATCTATCTTATTAATATACAATTTAAAAATACTTGATAAATGATAAAATTAAGTATATAACAAAGACTTGTTAAACATTTTTATGATTTATTATCCAAAGATTTCAAAGGGCTATACAAAACTTTTTAGAGAATCTAAATATAAATGAAAATTTGTATCCTGTTATGTGCTACAACATGACATTGTTTTCTGCATTCTTTTTAATTTTGAGACATAATTTCACTGTGTTCCCTAGTCTGGCTTCAAACTAATGATGAGGCTCCCAATTGATTCTTTATCTAGAATAATCCAGCCTGAAGCCATATACTATATACATAGAAAATTACTAATCATGTATTATATATATACCTTTCTACCTACTGGTATGTAGCTGTCAAAAAGCCAAAGCAAGTTATCAATTTGAGAGTAAAATGGCAACATAGAAAGATCTTGAGGAGACAGGGAAATATTGTAATTATATTTTAATTAAAAATATAAAAGTAGAAGTACTTTTGTGATTTTTCTACTTGAATTTTTTTCTTATGAGAAGATCTTCCTGACCTCTTTGTAGTTGTATCTCTCCAGTTCTACAGGTTGCTTCTGTAGTATGGAAATCATATTCAGGAGGGTAATAGTGTCCTAATGTTTAATGCTTTAATAAGTATTTCAGATTTATTTATTTATATCACTTCTAAGGAAAAGGAAAGCTAGAATAATTTAAAGTTCAGCATACTAGTAAGATCTAGTCCTTGAAGGGGCTAATGTCATAAAGCTATACTGAATTCCTACACATCCTTGATTAATTGATAATATTCTCATGGATTTTTTTTTAATGTGAAAGTGATGTCCGTCCCTGTGTCAGTGTTTCTTGCTACACCACCTCTTTTAGTCTATCTCAGTTGTGTAGTATATATAATATCACCAGAATTTAGTACATACATCTACTGCTTAAGATTACTATTGGAAAATAAGTGGAAAACTTCAGTACAGAGATATTTGAATTGTATAGATACTGAAAAAATCTTTCTGTATGGAAAGACTGGAATCCTCTACTGTAAAATACTTTAAACATAATTTATACTCTTAGCTATAGAAGGTGCATCCTTAATGAAATTCTCTTTTTCAAATATTTATTTTTCAAATGTTAAGGAATATTTTTTATTGCTTGTAAGACATTATATGGCTGAAGAATCTTACAGCTTTCAGAATAATACTTAAATGAAATAAAAATGCAAAACAATTTAAGTTATCTCTTGAAGTCAAGCAGAATGACATATTAAGGGTTCAAAATAAAATTTTAATTGCCTAACTGAAAGCCTCAATAACATCCCATTAAAAAGACATGTGAAAGTTAACAGCCTATGTCAGGATTTTCTGAGTAAAAAAATGAAAGCAACAATACAAGAAGAACATCATAAGGCCTCACTATGGAGAAGGGGATAATTTGTGTAACATCAATATCCAGTTTAGAATTTAATTGTTTATATTTTCAGCTCCATGAACAAAAAGCGTGGATCATTTGACTTTGTCCTTGATGTGACTTTGTGCTTTCAACTCTGTTTTGCTATGCTTCTTCTAGTTTAGTGTGGAAGGAGAACAAAATACACCATAGAGTTCCACGTGGTCCATGAATGCAGTTCCTAGGTTTAAATGAGAAATTGCCAGTTAACCATCTGATCTTTCTTGTTTTCAGCAGGTGACAAGATAAAACAGGCATCCAAATTTTATTCTGCCTCTTTAAGAGCATTTTAGAATTGAAATAAATTGGGAGTCAGTTTTTATTCATGAGTATTGAAAGAAAGCTAATAAATTCACCCTTATCTTCCAAAAGCAGGCAGGAGAGCATGGTCTTAATACTAACTTTCCATTTTTACATTTATCACACATTAAATAATTATGGTTTGGGACATAACTCATTTCAATACTTAAACCTCTTTAGAGCCCTATAATGCTTTGAGCTTGCTTTGAAGCCAAGAAAGCTCAGGATATAGTTAAGTTGCTTACAAAGTACTATGCAGGTGTCAAATCAGAATAAAACCACAGAAAGAGAAGAATAAATAATAGCGAATAGTAATTGTGTTTTGAAAGGTTACCAGACTGTCATGTTTAGACAGCTCATGGGCAGTTGGGTTTGTATTTGTGCTGTTTAGTGACAGGTGGGATCATGGGACAATCCCAGTGGCTCTGCAACATTTCCCTTCTATTATTTTTCTTATTTTAGTACTTTGATTTTGTCTTTAAAAATACATGAGATGCCTAATTCAGGGCAAACTGCTTCACCCCTTGTGTCTTCTATTGAAATAGCTGCAATTTATAGCTGCCACAGATAGGTCAGTTTGTTTTATATGTGACATTCAGGAAATTCTCTTCATGTTTCAGAACCGGAGATTTCAAACCATCACTGTTCACCTAAGAGCTAGCCTAAGAGTGAAACCCCACCTGTTTCTGGCACTAGAAATGTCTTTAAAATTCTCTACCCATCTCTCCCACTGTCTTTAGCCCATCCCTTGGAAATGTCAGTTCTGCAACCTTTGCAAACCACTCTTGAATCTAAAAAAGATTGACAATGTGTCTTTCTTATTAAAATACAGATTCACACAGTTCTTAGCACAATGCCAAAATACTGATTAGATTTTTTTCTGATACACAAGACATCTGCAGTATCAGTAGCTGGAAATCTTTCACATCTAGAATAAATGTTGGCTACTTTGTTTTTTCTTCACTGGCATTGATATTTCACACCCATGTTTTGTATAAATTAGGCATAATAATACTTTATCTAATGTCACAATAAACTTTAAAATGGGGTCACATAATATTCACATTACAGATATGAGACATACAGTAGACTTGAAGATACACTAACAACTAGGCTGAAACTTTCAACTTTCAATATCTGTTTTCTTTGTCTAATGTGTATACATTAGTTTCTACTAAAAAAAAATTTCACAAGATACTGTTAAATATTGACTTATTCTACGTACACTGATCACATCATTTATCTAAATGCCATAAATTGTTATAGTTAATGAAATATTTCAAATAGCTGCTTAATTGTTGACCCAGTGGAAGAAAGAATCAACTCGCTATCCAAAGTTTGTTCTGGATGTAGATTCAGATGCAATGTGTGTAAACTGTGATGGAATGAGGGGTCCTTTACTAACCTGAAATAGTTCTGAACAAAGGAACATGGGCTGATTCATGAGGAAGGACAGGTAGCTGGCTTTGATTTTTATTGTGATTAGGCAATGTTAGGGTTCCCTGGTCGAGCAGGGTCCTCCGAAGTTTAAGCTTTCCCCTGTGGTTTAAGGAAGCAAACTAGCAGGTTTGTTTGCTTTCTTGTTGTGTTATGGTTTTTACCATCTGCCCTGATTTAATGCAAGAAGAAAAAAATGAGAGTTGGGAATCAAAAGATTTCATCAGTCAAATATCAGAAAAGGGATTCATCTGTTTTAATTGACTATAAAATTAAAAAATGAATCCACTGATCACATCTCTCATATCTAGGTGCTCTGTCACATTTCATTGTTTAATACTTCCCTTGACATTCTAGAGATGGGTCATGAGTGACTGATATGTGAATATGTCTCTGATTCTTGTTTACTTCTTCCGGCTGAAGTTGTAACCTTCCAGAACAAAGTGATGCCTACCAGTTTAATTTACAGGATATCCTCATCACCTAGACTATATAGGAAACACAAGAGCTAAACAACACACTAGATTACAAACAAGTTCAGTGAAGGCAAGTTAAAGAGCATTTCTCCCACAGTTCATCCTAATAATGGAAGATTATTTGGTAAGAATGCCTAGAGTTCATTTTTCCTGTTGCATTAATATAGTAAGTGTGCCAGGTTCTCCTATATATTTCACTTTTACAAAAGAAACTAAGCTTGTCTTTCATGAATTGTAGGTGCTTTTAAATTCTGAAGCATAGCAAAAACATATTTAGTCTTGTTTGTTTGTTTAAAATTTTAAGTGGGATGGTGTTTTAGTTAGAGTTTCTATTGCTATGACAAAACCACAACCATAAAGCAATGTGGGCACGAAAAGGTTTAATGTATCTGTATTTCCATCACAGAGGGAAGCCCAGGCAGACACTCAAAGCAGGGCCGGAACTGGAGGTAAAAACTGATGCAGAGGCCATGCCTAAGTGCTGCTTACTAGCTTGTTCACTTTGTTTTCTTATCTATCCCCAGGATCGCCCACCCAAAGGTGGCCCCTCCCACAATGGGTTGGGCTCTCTCACATCAATCACTAATTGAGAAAGTGGTCCACAGACTCACACTTGCAAGCAGGCCAATCTGGTGGTGATATTTTACCAATTGATGTTTACTTCCAAGACAACTCTAGCTTTGCCAAGGTGACAAAAACCCACAAGCACAGATGGCAACTCTATTGAATTATTAAAATATCTGAATTTTCTTGATGACAAAGCAGTGCTAAAATTGTGTGCAAAATAAACGTTATAGAGGTATAGCTACTCTTTCTTTTCAGAAAGCATCAGTAATGTCATAATTCCTAGGAAATGAAGAAAAATTCAAAGTCAATAATAAGCTACTGAGGAACACAATTGATTTTGGGGAAAAAATCTAATGAATAATATTCAGAGGAAGTGTGTTATATGTTTGTAATTAGTCAAAATTTCTCACCAGCATAAATAAATGAATATCTGTGAAATAGACAGCTAAATAAATAAATAATAGCATGGGTAAATTGAATACTGCCCTTTCCTCCAGTGTAACTCACAGGAGAACACAGAAGTGGTGTCTTGAAACTAAACAATATTTTTTGATACATTATTCCAAAAATTATACTGGTTTTTAGATATTTTTAGATATTTTTAAACATTTGCTCTGCTCTTTTTTTTTTCAAGTGTTATTACAAAAGCATTTGATCTTCAGCAGCTGTGCAATTATACAGCTGCTAAACTCGCTGTTGATGGGCATGCTGTACAGTTTGGGAATGGTGGTTCACCCAAAGTTCATTTTTGTGTCCAAGCCCTGTTAGGGTGTTTTTCAGCTTCCTGCTATTTAATAACTAAAGAAGATGAAAGGCTGAAGGGTTTTCAGACAGTCTGTTGCTCAGCAACAAGAGCTTCCCTCTTAGGAAACAGAGTAGGAGAAAGGAAGAAAAGATAAAATTGTTGATGAATTACTTTTTTTTTTTTGCCACTTCTAATACAGCAAAAAAATAGAAATATTTCTGGACAAATGTCTCCAACCTATAGGGAAATAAATTAATCTCACTAGACAAGGAGTTAAACCTGCTTGTGAAAAGTAGTGTTTCCTTGTTACCTGGGGGAAAAGTTTGAGTTATTTTAAATAGCAAATAAGGCCAATAGCATTATATAAGGTAGACATTTTATATGTTCATCATCTCAATGTCTAAAACCCTTCATTCCTGAATATCCTTGTTTTTAAATTTATATAGTTGACTTACTGTTGTGATTTTCATTAATTATTTTATTATTTATTAATACTTATGTGTATGTGCACAGATGTGAATGTACCCATGGAGACCAGAAGCGGAAACCAAAGCCTCTATAGCTGAAATTACGTGTAGTTGTGCCAACATGGGGGCTAAGAACTGAGCTTGGGTCCTTCAAAAGAAGAGGAGTTGTTCTTAACTGATGAACCTTTCCTTCCATCCCTTAAAAATATTTAGAGTGTTACAATCAAAATCTTTTTTAATGATATAAAAGTGCATTGAAATGCCCTTTTTTGTTATTTATACATATTTGCAAATAATGAGAATATTTATCAAGAAAAATGTAAAATATTAAAGGACTGTGGTACATGCCTTTAATCCCAGCACTTGGGAGGCAGAGGCAGGTGGATTTCTGAGTTCGAGGCCAGCCTGGTCTACAGAGTGAGTTCCAGGACAGTCAGGACTACACAGAGAAATCCTGTCTCAAAAAACCAACCCCCCAAAAAATCTGAACATAAAATATTTTAAAATAAATATATCTTTATGCATTAAATTATATCAACTTAGGATGCATTGGTTTATACTTTGTTTTCTCAAATCATCCATTGTATTTGAGAATTGAAGACAACTTTCCATATTTAAAATGCATAGAAAGAAGGGATTATAATCCCCTTTGAAATTTACAATTAACTCATCTTTCCATTAATTAAAAAGCAAATCTCTATCTTATATTGTCTCCTACAAAATGGTGCCTAAACTTTACCTTACCTTTTTAGTGAGGTAATGTACATAACAATGGCGGTCTGAATGATAAAACTTTCATAGGCCTGTATCTTTGAATGCTTGGTCCCCAGTTGATGGAACTCTTTGGGAAAGATTGAAAGTTGTGGTCCTGTTGGTGATATGCTGCTAGAATCAGAAATGCTGAGGTGTCAAAAGACTTTTGCCACTCCTAGTCTCTTTTGGTCTCAGGTCCGTAAATCAAGATGGGAGATCTCAGCTCTTGTTCCATGCCTTCTTTTCTACTGCCAGGGAGGTCAGGAATGCTCTCTCTCTGAAACTGCCAGCCTCCATAAACATTTTCTTCTAAAGTTGCCTTGGCCATGGTGTCTTGTCACAGCAACAGAAAAATAAGCATAACTGAGATGGTAAGATTTTGTTTCTGAATGTATTTCATATCTTAATTACAGCTAGTTATAATTATTGCTATATGGGTAGTAAGAAAGGTGTGCTATGCGAGTAGTCACAAATTATAATTTGCATATCAGAATGAGGATGTTCATTTAAGGAGTTGCAAATTTGATTGGGGATAAAAGAAATATGTCAGCGGGAACACAAATGTTTATTTGTATGTATTTTGCTATTCTGTAGATTTACCTCAACCAGTTGCAATGATTGAAACTGTGACTTACATTATCTTTGCTATATCTGTGTTTCGAGCTGGCTGGAACATTTTCAGGAACATTATTCTCACTCCTGGTTTTCAGTTCTTGTGCTGGTAATAAAACTCCTGAAGTTCAGAGAATAAAGGCATCTTCCCCACTCCCAGGACTACTTTATGACCTTTTGTGTTATTGCTCAATTCCTGTCACTAAAATATAGAGAGGCCACATTTTAAGTGACTGATAAAATTCCTCAAAACGCCACACAATTTAGGACTAATTTTCTATAGATATTTATGCTATAACATGAACTGCTTTGGTTTATAACATGGTTATAACAGGAGAAACGTATGCATTTATTATTTTGCCATATGGACATATATGTACGTAAATAACAGAGCTCTTGCAGGGAAACCTAACCTATGGAATCTCTTGCTTCATAAGATTTCCACACAACTGAAACAGACTAGCACTGTATGAAACGATTTGCATTTAAACGTGATAATCAGGAAAAAAAGAGGTTTTTTTTTTTTTTAAATAGAAAGCTCAGATCAAGAATAAATTGTACATGCAAATGTGCTGATTTGCATGCAGAGAATGGATTCTAACAGTAGGGCAACTGAAGAAATTAAGGCTAACGCTTCTCCTGAGTGCCCAGTAATGTTGAATTACAATTGAATACCTATAGAAATAAGTGTGACATCCAAATGGATACTAAATGAATATATTATGCTCTGTGATGTTTCACTGAATTCTAAATGAGTTCAGAAGGATGGAATACCAAGAGGTGCTGAAGTACTTCAGACACACTCAGTCAAATGCATGTGGTTAAATAAAACTCCGCGGAATGTTCCCTACATAAAATGAGTTTTTTCCTATTCAGAAGGAAAGTAGAGCAATTTATTTTTTTCCTCAGACAGTCTCATCACAAGTAGGAGTTTACTTTAATAAACTTGGTTTGGTTTTTAGGGAAACTCTTGCAATTTGAAAGTTACTTTGTAATTCTTTTGAGTTCTTATGCACTAGACTTGCAATCTTACTTTTATTGTGCCCCTTAGCATTAAGGAAGCAGTACTATCTGTTTAATCTGAGAGGCTCTAGTGACCGGCATAAGAAGGGTACCATCAAGAACCCCCATGCTGCTGGTTGACCTTGAGAAAGGAGGGATTCTAATGCTGCGGTTAGTCAAACATTTCTGTTAGTATTATTACTTTTAAAACTATATTTATCAAAAAAAAAAGAAAGGAAAAGAAAAGAAAAAGAATCAGCGTTGGCTTCTACGTTTTTGTTTTTTTGTTTTTTTCCCTCTTGAAAAGGTTACTCTGGGTGTTCTTCTATTGTGGAGTATGGAGACATGATGTAGTGATGGGCCAGGTTCATTGGTACCTTCTCCATGGTGCTTCTCCAGACTGGGACAGTTCATCCAGAGTAAGAGTCCGTCGGAAGACCCCCCGCCACACACACACACACACACACTCAATAAGGCCACAGAGACTGGAATCACTGCAATCTGCAAGAGGTTTATTGTTCCAATGTACACTTGGGTCCCTCAGCACACAGGCAAGAGGAGACCCAGAGCTCCCAAGTACAACCTTTTTATAAACATATTGGCGGGGAGTTCGGCGGTTGCCTGAGTTGGACTTCTGTGATTGGTTACCCTGAGCAACATTTAAAGTTATTGGTCAACTAGAATGAGGAGGTTGACTCTGCCATTTGGCCCTGTCCTGCCCACCTTGAGGCATTTGCGATTTTTCCTGGCCTTGTATTTTGGTCGAGTGAGTCACTTCCTTCTCTGACCTCACCCTGGGCAGGGTGATTCTGTTTAGGCCTTATCCTTCCCGCAGGCAATCCTGGGCAGAACGCAAAGTTCCAATTCAGCTTTGAGCCCCCATTCTGGGTCTCTGGGAGCTGGCCCACTGTTTCTGACAGGGTTCTCACACCAGCATGTCATGCGAGTATGCTGCTGTCCTTCATTTTATTATTATTCCAGCAATGACGGTAAAACTTCCAAAAATCAGTGTGCACAGTTGCTCCTTTTTCTTGTGGAACCATCTTCCGACTCTGTCTTACCCACTCAGCTCCTTCAATACAATACAGAGGTATTTAGGCTGTATGAGATATGGCACTCTTTAAAACTTAACGGCTAACGGTTAAAAGTAGTTGTACCAAGCACGATACACTACTGGAGGTTGATTTTAGTCAGATAGTGTTTGCAACAGCATGGAATGGGTGCAGATCTATGGATATTTAGAACTACTATCTCAGCGAGTGCTGGGTAGGAGGATGGAGCTAAGAGCAGAAGTGGAAGAACACAGGTTGTGTTTGCTGACCTTATAGAAAATAAACTTTCTCTCATCTCTATGACAGGAAGTAGTTTTACAACTTGGACCAAAGTGCTTGTCCATTGAGGTCATGTTCCTACCTCCCCTGAGAGAATAACAGTTAAGGATGATCTCTTCCTTGATGAACTCATTTCAGAAAGATGACTCCTGGGTCCTTGAGAATGACTTTTCTGGGTCATAAACCCCATTAAAAGCTTAAAAAATCTTATCAAAGAGGCAAAGACAATCTTTGCCACTAATGTTCTCAAGTAAATGTTCTAAGTAAATGTGGGTCGGGGATCTAGGGTCTAGGGTCAAGTCAAGCTGAAGTAAGTGTCAAGACCTTCTGCATCACTGGCCATAAAACTAATTTCCCTTAGGACCAAGCTAAACCAGGGACACTATATAAAGAGAAGCTCATCTTGTACCATCTCACCAACAATTTACTTGTGTTTCCCCCATTTCTCTAGTTCAACATATGAGATTTTGGCTAGCTTGAAAGCCAGCTTCTTGGTTTTTTTTTTAACCACTTTTATTTCTAAAACATTGAAGTGCTACGTCTGTTGCTGTCACTGTGGTATCTTCCACATTCACTTGAACTCAGAGGCACTGGGAAAGGAGGTTCCTAAAACCCTGTGCTATCATTTGATGGGTGGTTGAATGATATTAGAAGAAAGAAAAAAAAATCCTCTCATTGTTTGATGCTAAACTAATAGCACAGTAGAAGTAAAGTTTATGTGTAGATGTTTCTGTGTATATTTGTTCTAGATGCTTGGACCAAAAGGTTAGGATCATTTGCTTACTAACAAAAGCACTGCTACTTTGTGAAACCCATATTTAAGAAAACTTCCTAATTCTTTAGTTTTCAGATTTTTAAACATTGTTTTCATTCATGGGGACTTTAATGTTCCCAATAGCTAAACTAAAGTAACATTAGTCTATTGTAATATATGTACCCACATATTTATTTATAATTATAAACTTACCTTAGTAGATGGTGCTATGATGACTTTGTGAATTGTAGGGAGGAGAAGAGGCAAAAAATGTAAATTACTATCTTTCAAATATATTTTTTTAAGTGCTGAGGGTCAAACCCAGAGTTTCCTGCATGCTAAGGAAGAACTTTTCCATAGATGCTACATCTTTAGCCTTAGTCTTAGTTATCTTTTCAATGGAGAGACAAAAGTGTGTGTGTGTGTGTGTGTGTGTGTGTGTATGTGTGTGTGTGTGTGTGTGTATATATATATATATATATATATATATAAAATCTTTAACAAGGTAGCTTTAAGTTCGTGTAAATAAATTAATAAATATATTTAATGAATGTGTTAGTATGATTAATTATCATTTTTATAGTGAGTAATACTCAGCACCAATTGTTTTAGGTTTTTGGAGAATGTGATAGATTGTCATTGACTATAGTTGTTATACTGTAGAATACCTGATACATTGTTTAAGAAAAGATCTAATTATTTGGGTCAAATACATGAGTTCTTAATAGCATATATTTATAGTGAAGTATAATAACCACCTCATCTATCTGCAAGCATAAATGTGATATAAAACAAGCATTTGGACATTAGTTGGGGGGCATTATTGTCTTCATATACCTGCCAAATGTTCTATGAAGACTAATCTTGTACATAGCTGCTAATTTTCTCTTTAAGCTTGTGACCATTCCCTTAATTTATATATTATAAATTAATTAAAAATTCAATATCACATGCCAGATATTAAATGAACATCTGAATTTGCTTAAATAACTTCTGCATTGTTCAATTGAATGGCTCTCTTAAGCTACAAACCTTGTTTGCTATTTTTTTTTTCTTTTTCCAGACAGGGTTTCTTCGTGTAGCCCTGGCTGTCCTGGAACTCACTCTGTAGACCAGGCTGGACTTGAACTCAGAAATCTGCCTGCCTCTGCCTCCCAAGTGCTGGGATTAAAGGCATGTGCCACCACAACCCAACTCTTGTTTGTTATTAATAACTTTTTTCCAATTGCACTTATAACAAAGAGTGGCAATGTAGACTTGATTAAAAAAAAGAATGAAAGAACTTTTTTGTATACCAGGTAAATTTCTTAAATTATAGCAACTCTAAGGAAAAACGTTTTTTGATAATAATAGTGTATGATTTTACATATTGAATCCCAAGTTCTAGAAATTATGAAGTATAAATCATGAAGTAAGTATATATGAAGTAAGTGTATTTCAAAAAAGAGTGCCAAGACATGATAATGAGAACCAACTCTTTAGCTTCTAGAAAATTTTAGTCATGGTGGAAATTTCATTTGACTGAAGTCTGGTTTATTTTTAAATTAGAAGTAGCTTTCTTTGCTGCAGCTTCCTTTTAAAATGAAGCTATTACTTTACATAAAATTCTTACTATCTAAAAGAAAAATATAGAAATGCAGTAATGCTAAAGTTGAGAACAAAATCCAGGGTTTCCACAGAATTCTGTAACCTTTCAAATATTGTGTCTTCCTGGATGTCCAATTGTTCCAAATATCTCTTCTCCATATATCACCATTTGGTGTAAGAGGGAATCTCAGGGTCACTTTGATATGCCTTTCCCTGATGAGTAAGCACTTTGAACATTTCTTTTTTTATTTAATATTAAATTTTAATTTCCTATCCTTTTTTTTCCGATTTTTTTAAATTTTTTTTTATTTTCTATATTCTATGTTTACATTCCAAAGGCTTTCCCCTTTCTCAGTTCCCACCCATTTCCTGTCCTTTTTTACAGTCCTGCTTCTTGGCCATTCATGATTCCACTGTTGAGAATTTTATGTTTTGCACTCTACTCCATTTTTAAATTAGGTTATATGGTTTTTTTGGTGTCTAGCTTCTTGAATTCTTTATATATTTTGGATATTAGCCCTCTGTCGAATGTAGGATTTGTGAAGATCTTTTCCAACTTGTAGGTTGCTCATTTGTCCTAATGACAGTGTCTTTTGCCTTACAGAAGATCTTTAGTTTCTTGAGGTCCCATTTATCAATTGTTGATCTTAGAGCCTGAACCATTGGTGTTTTGTTCAGGAAGTTTTCTACTGTACCAATGCACTCAAGGCTATTTTCTACTTTCTCATCTATTAGATTTAGTGTAACCAGTTTTATGTTGAAGTCTTTGATATTCTTGGACTTGGTGTTTGGTGCAGAGTGATAAATATGGATGTGTTTGCATTCTTCTACATGCAGACATCTAGCTAGACCAGTACAATTTTTTTGAAGAGTTTTTTTCAATTGTATAGTTTGAGCTTCCTTGTTAAAAATCTTGTATCTAGGGCTGGAGAGATGGCTCAGTGGTTAAGAGCACTGCCTGCTCTTCCAGAGGTCCTGAGTTCAATTCCCAGCAACCACATGGCTCACAACCATCTGTAATGGGATCTGATGCCCTTTTCTGGTGTGTCTATAGACTGCAACACTGTAATCATATACATAAAATAAATAAGTCTTTAAAAAGAAATCTAGTATCTATGGGTATGCCTTTTTATGCCTGTATCTTTGATTGAATTCTACTGATCAACCTGTCGGTTTTTATAGCAATATTCATACAGGTTTGTTACTATTGCTCTGTAGTACAGCTTGAAATAAGAGATGCCTACAGAGGTTCTTTTATTCTACAGGATTGTCTTAGCTATCCTGGGTTTTTTGTTTTTCCATATGAAGTTGAGGATTATTCTTTCAAGGTCTGTAAAGAATTGCATTGGAATTTTCATAGGAATTTCATTGAATTTGTAGATTGCTTTTGGTAAGATGGCCATTTTTACTATGTTAATTCTACCAATACATGAGCATTGAGATCATTCCATATTCTGCTATCTTCTTCAATTTCTATCTCTAGAGACTTAAAGTTCTTGTCATATAGGCCTTTCAGGATTTTTTAGAGTTACACCAAGATATTCCATAGTATATCTGGCTATTGTGAAAGGTGCTGTTTCTCTTTCTTAGCCCATTTAGCATTTGTATAAAGGAGGGCACTGATTTTCCTTGAGTTTCTTTCATATCCAGTCACTTTGTTGAAGGTGTTTATCTGTATCAGGAGTTCTTTGTTAGAGTTTTGGAAGTCACTAATATACACTATCATATCATCTGTGCATAGGGTTACTTCGACTACTTTCTAATTTGTATCCACTTGATTTCTTTTAGTTGCTTTATTGCTTTAACTAGAGCTTCAAGTACTATATTGATGCTGTACAAAGCAAGTGAACAGCTTTGCTTTGTCCCTGATTTTAGCGAAATTGCTTTAAGTTTATTTCCATTTAATTTGATTCTGGCTGTTCATTTGTTCTGTATTGCTTTTATTGAGTTTAGGCATGTGCTCTATATCCCTGATATCTCCAAGACTTTTAACATGAAGGGATGTTGGATATTGTCAAAGGTCTTTCCAGTATTTAATGAGATGATCATGTGGCTTTTCTGCTTTCATGTGCTTTAATAAGGTAGATTACATTGATTCATTTTCATACTTTGAACCATCCCTGCATTCTGGAATGAAGCCTTAATTGGTCAAGGTGAATGATGTCTTTGATGTGTTCTTGGATTCAGTTTGTAAATATTTTTTGAGTGGTTTGCATTAATGTTCATAAGGGAAAGATCTAAAATTTTCTTTCTCTGTTGAGTCTTTGTGTGGTTTAGGTGTCAGGGTACTATGGCCTCATACAATGAGTTAGGGAATGTTTCTTCTGTTTCTATTTTGTGGAATTATTTGAGTAATATTGATATTACTCTGCAGTAAAACCAACTTGAACCAGACCAGTGACTCACTAAAATAGACATTTGCTTCATTTCCTGACCCACAACTCTGCTTACATTCCTGAAAGCCTGCAGTTACAAGGGACAACCAAGTCTGAACCTCCTCAAAGCCCTTGCCCATCATATTTCCCTAAATCTCTTCTAGTGTTTCTGAAGACACAGTGTATTCATATAGATAAAAATAAATAAATATTTTTAAAAAATGATATCGTACTACAGAAAGTCCTGGATAATCCAACACAGGTGAAGCATAAGAAAGTCTTATGGAGATGATAAAAGAGGAAATGAATAAATTGCTTAAAGAAATACAGGAAAATGCATTCAAATAGGTGAAGGAAATGAATAAAACTGTTCAAAAATGTAAAATGGAAATAGAAGGTAAAACAGGAACTACAGCTGTAAACATCACCTTCATAATATAAGACATGGAAGAAAGAATCTCAGACATAGAAGATACAATAGAAGAAATCAATACACTGGTTAAAAAATGTTAAATCCAAAACATTTTTGACACAAAACACCCAGGAAATCTGGAACACAGTGAAAAGACCAAACAAAAATAATAGGAGGAGAAGAAAAAGAAGATTTCCAACTTAAAGGTCCAGAAAATACTTTCAACAAAATCAAAGAAGAAAAATTTCCTAACCTAAGGAAAGAGATTCCCATCAACATACAAGAACCTTAAAGAATACCAAATAAACTGGACAAGAAAAGAAGATCTTCCTGCCACATAATAATCAAAATGCTAAATGTACAGGACAAAGGCAGGATATTAAAAGCTATAAGGAAAAAAGCCAATAAACATATAAAGACAGACCTATCAGAATTTTACCCGACTTCTCAATGGAGATACTAAAAGCCATAAGAGCCTGGACAGATGTTTTTCTGTTTCTATGAGACCACAGATACCAGCACAGACTTCTATACCCAGCAAAACTTTCAATCACCATAAATGGAGAAAGATATTACACGATGAAAACAAATTGAAAAAGTATCTATCCATAAATCCAGATCTTCAGAAGATTAATTACATGCAGGATAACACAGGAAACAAATAATTACACACCAGCAAAATGGAAAGAGGGCACACACACACACAAACACACACACACACACACACACACACACACACTAACAACTACCACCACCATCAAAATAAAAGGAATTAACAGTCATTGTTCATTTATATCTCTTAACATCAATGGACTCACTTCCCCAATTAAAAAAGACAAAAGCTAACAGAATGGCTGTGAAAATAGGATCTATCACTTGGCTACATAAAGTCAACCTACCTCAGCAACAAAGGTACACATTACCTTAGGTTAAAGGGCTGGAAAAAGATTTTCCAAGCAAATTGGCTTAAGAAGCAAGCCAGAGTAGCCATTCTAATATCTAATAAAATATACTTTCAACAAAAATAAATTAAGAGATGGTAAAGGACACTTTATACTCATCAAAGGAAAAATCTACCAAGATGACATCTCAACTCTGAATATCTTTGCCTCAAGTGCAATACAACCCACATTTGGGAAGGAATCATTAGTAAAATTTAAATCGTACATTGAACTCCACAGATTAATAGTAAGAGACTTCTACATCCCATACTCACCAATGGACAAGTCATTCAGACAGAGAATAAACAGAGAAATAATAAAATTAGTAAGATAGTATGAATTAAATGGACCTAAGAGATTATCTATAGAACATTTCATCCATAGACAAATGAATATGTCTATTAATAGTGTCCTTAGCTTTGCAAAAGCTTTCCAGTTATTAATTATTGATCTTAATACCTGAGCTATTGGTGTTCTGTTCAGAAATTTGGCTCCTGTAGCAATCTGGTTCAAGGCAATTACCCAATTTCTCTTCTATTAGATTTAGTGTGTCTGGTTTTATCACGAGGTCTTTGATCTACTTGCAGGGTGACAGATATGGCTCTATTTGAATTCTTCTAGATGTGGAAAGACATCCAGTTAGACCAGCACAATTTTTTGTCAAATATCAAGTGTCCATAGGTGCATGGATTTATTTCTGGGTCTTCAATTTTATTTCCTTGATCAATATGTCTTTTTATGCCTATACCTTGCAGTTTTATTACTACTCCTTATTACTATAGCTTGATGGTAATACCTCCAGAAGTTCTGTTATTATATAGGATTGTTTTACCTATACTGGAATTTTTTGTTTTTCCAAATGAAGTTGAGAATTGCCCTTTCAAGATATGTAAAGAATGGGGTTGGAATTTTGATGGGAATTTTATATAATCTGTAGATTGCTTTTGGTAAAATAGCCATTTTCACTATGCTAATCCTCCCTATCTATGACCATGGGTAATATTTCCATATTTTGATAACTTCTTCAATTCTTTTCTTCAGAGACTTGAAGTTCTTCTAATACAGGTCTTTCACTTGCTTGGTTAGAGTTATACCAATATATTTTTATTATTCGTGGTTATTGTAAAGGACATTGTTTCCCTAATTTCTTTATCAGCCCATTTATCTTTTGTATAAAAGATGGTCACTTTTTCTTTTTTGAGTTAATTTTGTATCCAGCCACTTTGTTAAAGGTTTTTATTAGCTTGGGGAGTTCTCTGCTAGAATTTTTTGGATTACTTATATATACTATCTATAACATTTGAGAACTGTGACATTTTGACTTCTTCCTTACCAATTTGTATCCCCCTTGATCTCCTTTAGTTGTCTTATGGCTCTAGCTAGAACTTCGTGTATTATATTGAGTAGATAGGGAGAGAAATCGGGTCTGGGAGGCGGAAGGGCAGGAGAGGGCTGGGAGTGAGAATGTAGATTGCTGGGGGCCAATTCTCAGACTAGCTGGAGATCTGGGAAGGAGGAGGCTATGAGGAATCTATTGGGGTAACCCTAGCTGAGATTCCTACAAGTAGGGGTATGGAGAGTGGACTTCCTATATTTTTTAGCCAGGTAGGACTTCCAGTGGAGGGAGGGGATATTAACCCATCCTCAAAACCTTCAACCCAAAATTCCTCCTGCCTACAAGATGTGCAGGGATTAAAGATGGAGGAGAGACTGTGTGAACAGCCAACCAATCACTGCCCCAAATTGAAACCTATCCAATGCGAGAGAGAGCCAACCCTTGACACTATTACTAATATCTTGCTATGCTTGCAGAGAGGGATGTAGCATAACTGGGACCGGAGAGGCTTCATCTAGCAGCAGATGAAAACAGGTGCAGGGGCCCAAAGCCAAAAACCAGGTGGAGCTCAGGGAGTCTTGTGGAAGAGTAACAGACAGAATTGAGCAAGCTGGAGAGATCAAAGGCACCACAAGAAGACCTACAGAGTCAACTAACCTGTCATGGATTGAATCACCAACCAAAAAGCATGAAAGGGCTAGACTGAGGGCCCCAACATTTTTGTAGCAATGTGTAGCTTGCTCTTACTGTCATCTGTTAACAATTGAAGAGGAGACTCTCTCTGACTCTGTTGCCTCCTATTGGATACCCTTCTCCTAACTGGACTGCCTGATTGGGCAGTAGGGGAAAAGAACGAGCTTAGTCCTGCTGAGACACAATGTTCCAGGCTGGTAGTAAACAAGGAAGCTTACCCTTTTCTGTGGAGTAGTGGAGGGGGTAATGTGGGGAGGAATTAGTAAGGGTGGAGCTAGGAGGAGAGGAGGGAGGGTGCTGTGATCAAGATATAAAGTGAATAAATAAAATAATTAATGAAAATAATTTCCCCAGGGGACACTATTCTGTTTATTTCAGTTTTCTGTTTTCACACATTGATGTTTTCTTCTCCTGATAAAACTTCATTCTACCCATTATTCTTTAAAGTAAGCAACTCTACATATTTGCTTTTCTTATTTACTGGACTCATATTTATACAATAAGCTTTCCAAACAAATGTTCAACTTTACTTCACAGAATTCTGGGATGACAATAGACTTATCCATGCATATGCTGAAACCAAAAGGAATAGTATATTAGTCTCCAAAGGCTTGTTGTCATTCTGAATAACAACTTGGCTTTGGTGGAATTTTATTTTCTGTGATATTAAACACATTGTGTTAATTCAATATTTGTTACTTGTATATAATTTTGGCTAGTTTTTCTGAATTAATATATCTATGAATTTTATTTTTCACTCAAGTAACATAAAAATAAAGATTCCTTATTAATATTGGTTATCTGTTCATGTTTTTACCTTTACCAGTGACTTGCAAGTATTATACATTGTATTCTATGTTTCTACAAAATCTACATGTTGAAGTGTTGGCCCACAGTCTCTTAGAATGTGACATTATCTGGAAATATGCCTGTGGAAGATGTGATCAGTGAAGATCATAATGAAATGGAGGATCCCTAATTCAGTCTGACCTATAGTCATAGAAAAGGGTGTATTTCAAATAAGGCACGTATTTGGGGAGATCATGACATACCATACCAAAAAAAAAAAAAATGCTTCTCAGAGAGAATGACCAGGATAAGAGTTTTTCCTTTGGTTACTTAAGTAGAAACAGACCCTATAATCATCTTTTTTTAAAAAAGATTTATTTCTTTATTATATGTAAGTACACTGTAGCTGTCTTCAGACACCCCAGAAGAAGGCATCAGATCGTGTTACAGATGGCTGTGAGCCACCATTTGGTTGCTGGGATTTGAACTCATGACCTTTGGAAGAGCAGTCTCTTCCAAAACCACTGAGCCATCTCTCTTAACCACTGAGCCATCTCTCCAGCCCCCCTATAAATATCTTGACTTCAGATTTCTACTTGAGAGAACTGTGAGATAATAAACTTCTGTTGCCATCTAATCAGTGGTACTTTTTATTGTGATAACCTAATATAATATTTGGATGAAGTTATTAGAAATATCCAGGCTTATTTTTCACATTATCTAATATTTTAAAAGCTTCCTAATTCAATTAATTGCTTTTGACAGAATTGTATTCTTCATTATTATTATTATTACTTCTATTTTTCAAGGATTTATTTATTTTTATTTATGTGCATGAATGTATGCCTCCATATCTGTTTGTGCATCATTTATCTGTCTGGTGTCTCTTCTGCAGAGTCAGAACAGAGTATTGGACACCTAATCTGAGTCATCTGCAAGAGCATCAAAACTTTGACCACTGCACTATCCTTCCATCCGTATATTTATTTATTTCTAAACCATTATAGTCAGAGTTCTAGGCCAGAGACCTGACTGAAAGCTCTAACATGAAAGTTCTGGCTACTGGCCTCACTGAGGGCAATCAGAAGTAATGGAGAGAAGGGAAGAAAGAATTTTAATCAACATGTCCATTTAGAGAAGATGGAGATTAAGTATTTCAGTCTGCACCCAGAATAGTGCCAAATGTATCAGCTATGAAAGACTGGGGCAGGTTAAGCACTTTCCCATTTATCAGGTTTCATCAAACTATAGGTGGTAATTGTCTGAGTCCTCATTCTGCAATATGCCTCTAGAGAAGTCCTGATTACCTGAGAGAAACATCTAATTCCCTCAGGATGAATGCTTCTGTTTACAGATTACTTTATCAGTGCCTGATGTTCCCAGGCTCTACTGTCTTTTGAATTCAAGGTGACTGAGGATTAGAACAATGAGTAGACACTTCTAGGTGCTTTTTACAGGGGTCTTGAACAGGACATTTTAAAAGTTGACAGTTCAATAAGTTAGATACGCTTATCTTTGTGCCTTCAGCCTTGAAGTGGGATGTGATAGGTTAGGTATCATCAGTTTTAGACAAGCACTTGAATAGTTAAAATGCCTGTGTGTGAACTTTAGGCAAGATCTGGTCTTAAGTAAAGGAGGCTGATGTAAAATAAAGGCAAGTATACCAGGTTCTTATTTGCATGCCCATGTGAAGGCACTATGTATATATATATATATATATATATATATATATATATATATATATATATAGTGTGTGTGTGTGTGTGTGTGTGTGTGTCTGTGTGTGTGTGTCTGTGTGTGTCTGTGTGTGTGTGTGTATACTTTCTAGATCTACCTCTAAATCTAAACTAAACAATGAAATCTACTACTAAATCTCAAACTACATTCAAAATTGTTCTCTGAGTTTACTGATGATCATATTGCTTCTACTATCCATAACTAGATTTAAAATGGTCTTTATTATTTTCTTTTTGAATTTCTTTTTAGAATGTAATTTTTGGGAATCAAAGCTATAGGATTAACTTGATCACTATAGGGAAGATTGTTCAATTACAGGATACATGAATATGATGTTATGCTAGATCATGGTGACAATATTTACAAAAGTAGGCAAAAATATAGTCTATTCTATTCCTTATATTTGTATCTGGCATCTTTAGATGAGGGTTTTTTTTCTCTTTTGAGGGGTCTTCCTGTTTATAAACCCTTTTATCTAGTCTCTGATGCTTTCCACCCCCTCCTCACTCCCACCCCCATCTTTCTCTGTCTCTGTCTCATTTGTCTTTTTTCCCTCCTTTCTTCTCATTTTTCCTGTATTCGTCTCATTGGCACACTCTCTAACTCCAAATTTACTTATTTTATGTCTTGAAAGATAGTAATTATTTAATTACACTTAGCAAATTTCTCATTTATCACTTGTCTTCCTAGAACTGAAGGAAAAGTGGAAAGAAGAAATGAATAATCCTGCCAGAAAGGAAAACTAATAGCCCCTGGACTCAGTCACTTCCTATAAATCCTATTTGCTCGTTTCTATGACTAATGAATGCAGTGTGGAAAATTTTCACACTCCAGCAGCAACCTGGATGCAAAGTCTTTTGCAGAAGGCCTTGACTAAGAAGGAAATCCAGCATTTGTTCATTTTAAATGCAAATATTGAAAACTAAGTAGGACAAGCATGTCAGGGTGGAGGGGTGTGTTTCAGGTGGAACCGCAGAAAGCTGTCATGGTGCCTGGGAGGCTGTGCACCTCACTAGTTTAAGAAAATAAATCAGAAAAGGAGGCAGCCTCAGTTTTGCAGTTTGACTTCAGTCAGTGTGAGATCAAAGAACACAAAACTGGTAAACCTTAGCTATACAGATCCTGAAAAGAAATAAAGGAAAGGATCCTACAACTGACATTTTCTAGACTGTTTTTCTCAGAGTCAGAGTAAATCATCTAGCATGCAATCTAAAAATTATAGTGAGTTCTAATTTGCATTAAAATGTACACCTTAAGATTTTGTAATGAAAGTACTACACTCGTCTTTTTCCTCAGGTGTGATTGTTCCAGCATTCCTCCCAATTTTCATAAACCAACCCAAGTAGCAAAGGCTTGGGAATATATTGAGATTCAGAGAACAAAATTAATTAGAAATCAATCCTAAATAATATAGCATCACTTGAGAAGTAGAATATGCCCTCTCTCCTCTTGAGTGTATTAGGATAAAGTGTCACTGAAATTAGTTTAGGAAGTATAGGGCTGAATCCCTGCTCTGGGTATAGCTGTCCCTGCAGCTACTGCTGTGAGCTCTGTAGGGGGTGGACCCCAAGGCCCTCCTGTTCAGCAATTAGGCTTAATTGGCTAGCTGGTCTTCCTGGGAGGATCATGAAGACACCTAATTAGCAGTATGTGGTTGATTTTTTTTCCACCAGGATTCTCTTTCCCTTCCTCCCAAATTGAGGCTTTGAACTGGATGAAAGTTTAGAGGTGAATTTTTCCTTTCTTGTAGTAAGAATTTTGATCCAGAACAATTGGATAGGAGGGTCTTCTGTTTTCTACAGCTCAGTTGTGTTAATACATTTTAAAACACACATGTCATTTCCACTGGGAATCTACTCTGGAGACTAGCTAGAAGAGTGTGTTGCTTTTGGTGACCCCCCCTCTCGCCTCACATCATGCCTCCACTCAGAATAAAGGTTCGAGAAAGGATAGGCAACATTTATAAGGAAGTTGTAGAGCATTTGACATGATATTTGATTTTTAAAAAAGCAAGGGCATGTTGAAAACGAAAGGGAATTAGACCATTTTACAGCAGTATGGTGAAATATTTGACATGGCAGCATACAAACTTCAGATAACAGTTTTGAAGTTTCAAAGTCCAGTGTTTGTTGGTAGTGCCAGTGTGCTGTGGTTTACTCTCCGATGCTGAGGACTGATAGTAGCACATTGCACAGGAGGTGTGTGTGTGTGTGTGTGTGTGTGTGTGTGTATTTGCATGTGTGTATGAGCATGCACCTGTGTGTTTATTGATAAACAAAGTAAAAGAAGTAAATGAGAGAGAGAGAGAGAGAGAGAGAGAGAGAGAGAGAGAGAGAGAGAGAGAGAGACTAATGTTCTACAGTCTCCTCTTAGGGCATTCTCAGTGACCAACGCCCATTTCATATGCCTATCTCTCAAGTGTTTCACTACCTCTCAGTAATATCACTTCTCAGGTATAGCCTACACTCACAGTGTGCTCTTGGCAGACACTCAAACTACACTCACACCATAGCAGATTATAAACAATGCTTTTTAAGGATGCTAGCCATAACTGTAACCTTTTTAAGGGTAGTTTGTGGTTCCAGATGCAAAAGACACTTCCAATTTATTTATTTATTTTTTTAGTGTTTCTGCAGCCTTGTCACGTGAATCTGTGTAAGCTTTCTGCTTTGGATAAGTTCATAGCTCATACGTAGAAATGAGACTAAAGAAATACAATATTTTTGTATCTCTATGCTTATGATTGTAAACAAACACTTTAGTTAACATCTAGAAACAGACATTTGGTTAATATCTAAGGCATTTCAACTTTACAGACTTTCCTAGCCCCAAATTTTGACATTGTTACTCTCATACTTTGGTCTTCCAGTGCCTCCCTTCTTACCCCAGCACACAGAATGTTTAATGCTATTTTATGGGGCTTTATCTGAGCTCTCCATCTCTGTCTAGGAGCTTGATGTATTCTTCCCTGAACTCTGCCCTCTTCCTTCAGAAGGATATATCTCTTGGGCTTGTTTAATTTTCTCTCTGTTGTTAAACTGTACTGCACAAAGAACAGGTATTCTATCCATGCTATTCATTTTTGAATCCCTTAGAAATTCGCTCATTGTATGTCTCATAACAAGTTTTAAATAAGGGTTCCCAGAGTGAGTGAATATTAATATCTGTAACTGGTGGCTCATCAGCAGGCAACAAAGCAAAGCCAAAAAGGAGAAGTTCCGTCTGTCTTTTGTGTGGATATCTATAATCTTGGCTGATCACGTGCTGCTTGGAGAAAGGAGCAGTAAAATTTACAAAGAGAACATATGCCTTCAGAGTCAGCTGTGCTAATAAGACCAGTGGATGCCTCTGAGGACAGAATACACCTGAACCATTCACTTGAACATGTTGCTGTTCAGACATGAATACCTCTTAACCACTGGTGATCTCCTCCTCCCCCTACACACACACACACACACACACACACACACACACACCACAAAACACACACGAACACACAGAGCAGGGGCAGAAAGGTACACCTTTCTCTCTCAAACTCATCATTGCTTCCCACTATATTTAACCTACTTTCTTAAAAAAATGCTTAGATAGATGGTGGATGCTTAGATGTTTGAGTTGGAGACATGATTGCCTCATTCCATGTTCTCAACAACGTTGTTATTTAGTATTGTTAAATTAAACAATTAATAATTAGGAAGTATTGAAACCAGGAAGGCAAGAATATCAACATAATAAGCAAAATCAAAGAAATAAAAACTTATTCCAAGCTCCCTATTGTTCATTTTTAGATATTCATGTTACACAATACCTGAAATTACTGAAGCTATTACCAACTTGGTGGAGATTATGAACAGGGAAGGAATACAGACAGCTTAAATTCTACAAATAAGAGCAATTATTAAGAAGGAAGGTCATCCACATTTTCTGTGTGTTTCTAATAGTCACTTCCCTTAAAATTTTTTTCTATCGGTATTTAACGCACTTGATCCACATATGAACTGGGTCTGTATACTAGAATGAGTGAATTGGTAACAAGCTGTTTCCTCCCACCTATCGTAGAAATATGATTATCTTGACCACTTTATAACATCTGAATGTACTGTCACATGCTATTTACACAAACTGATTTAAATTGATATAGAGTCTAGCTTCAATGTCTCCCTGCTTAAATCTCTCATGAAGATAACTGGGTGGTTGAAGGTGGCTTTCAAATAGGCAACCTTGCCCAACTGCAACATCGCTTAACTGCAAGTGATGTGGTACTGATATGTTTCTACAGGACAAATTTAGAATTTATAATGATGGTTTCTTGTGAGAAGACAGTAAATGGTTGGTGTGCAAGCAGTGATATTTCAGTTGAATAATCACTCTCACGACACATTTTAAATGCGATCTGTTTCAACTAAAGCATGACTGCCTTTAAACAAAAAATATATGCCTCTTCCAGATATTTCTCTTAGCCACTTGTACGCAGCTTGTTGAAGAGCCTCCAAAAGAATAAATACCATCTTATAAAGTAATGTACCTTGACATATTAATACAGAGATTTTCTTCTCCAGCAAAAGGCAACTGACTTTTCTTTGTTGACTGTTACACACAGCCCTGAAAAAGGCTTTTGGCAAGGTCAAATACATGAGTATTTCTCACACAGTCTTTTAGATAAGATTGGTTTCTCCTCTTTGTGTGTTTGTTAACGAGTTCTCCATAGCCCTATCACATCCCTGTCCATCATGTAAGCAGAGGCATCAGCTAGTTTTGTTGTTTGTACCTAACTCTATGTTATCAGTGTTTACTCCTACCATAACAGACTTTGCAGGCAGATTTCACCTTGGCCCCTCTCTATCACTCTAGAAATTAGGGGTCAAAAATACCAATGCTCTGACTGCACATTGCTTCTCTTACCTATTACACACAGTAGTGCCTTTTGTCTTTGGGCTAATAATTTGGATTTCTGGTATCCCCAAAACGTAGTAGATTAATTTGTTAGACTGAAGATTGGGCAGCCTCTCATGCCCTTCACAGTGAGAGCTGCAAGTTTATGCAACACATCAAGCTCTGTGATGTGCAATTAATCAGTGAATGCTTTCATCTTGACTCATACTTCCTGCAGCATATGTTGCTGATGGTAGATTGCTGTGTGGTTAGTTTAGATTATCACTGAGGAATGCTTCCTTATGATATGGCATGTGCACTTATTCAGTGTTGCAGTGAGGGCAAAATGCCATCTGCATAATGTACCGCATAACACACTTTAAAATCAGGGTGCTGCTTCTTTTCTGTTAAAAAATTGGCACTTTTCTAAGTTTCATATTTAAATTCTGAGAAAAAAATAACCTTGGGTTTTGCAATTAAAATTCTTCAGATAGTTTCTATCATTAAGTTCTTTAATTATATTCTTATATTGCATCTCTAAAAACTTATACTTTCCCCAAGTGTGCATCTGAAATAGCCATGGTTAATAAAAATTTTTGTTTGTTCACTTCACATGTGATTATAGTTTTTAAAAAAAGCCATTATCTAAATGGCTTACTATTAATTATTACTTCAAATTCATAGACAATTTTTAATTAGAGATTAACATCTTAACTAACAAAAAATCTCATTTAAGCAACATTTTTAAGTAATTCAAATATTTTTAAATAAATATGTTTTATGAAGTTAAATTTTATTTATCACTAAAACGAGCATTTAATTGTATTTCAAGATTTAGGAAATAAATTCTTCACAATAATTTTATATTATACTTATGATTTTGAATTATTTGAGGAATATAGTGAGTTATGATTTTTATTCTGTAAAGCTATATATTTTAATACTAATTTGCAACTTTTGTGATAATTATATTATTAAATAGAGAGAAAATGTTTGAGTTAAGTAAGGTGCATGTATTTTATAGATTTATTATTGTTTTTATATTTCTGACTGTGCCATGTTTCGTAGATGTGTTTTGCTGGAGACTGCCAACTTTCAGTGTGTAGAAACAAAGGTTAATGTGATTCACCAGCATGCAATAAGGATACATGCTCCACTATGTTCATAGCAGCCTTATATATAATAGCCAGAAGCTGGAAAGAACCCAGATTTCCCTCAACAGAGGAATGGATACAAAAAATGTGGTATATATACACAATGGAGTACTATTCAGCCATTAGAAACAATGAATTCATGAAATTCTTAGAGAAATGGATGGAGCTAGAGAACGTCATACTAAGTGGGGTGACCCAGTCTCAAAAGAATACCCATGGTATACAGTCACTGATAAGTGGATATTAGCCTAGAAGCTTGGAACACCAAAGACACAAATCACATATCAAGTGATGTCTCACAAGAAGAAAGGAGTGGACACTGGTGCTAGAATGGACCAAAACATCATTGTGGGAGAGTACAAGAACAGTAAAGTGGGAGGGGGTGGATGCGGGAGCAGGGGGAGGGAAAAGGACATGGGGGACCTTTGGGGGTGGGGAACCAGAAAAAGGGAAATGAATTGTAAATATAGAATATATACAATAAAAAAAAAAAAGAATCAATGTGCATTGCAGATGTTGTGCCTGGGCTCAGTTCCTTTTGGTTCTTGGCTCTTCCTATCTTGTCCTTTATATTTTACCATGTGTGTTTCCTTTTACTCTTCTTTCTTTGTATCTGCTCTCTTCTTTCCTAGACTTTTAAGTCTTCATTCAGCATCAACCTTGGAAGAATAGCTCCTGACTTCTTGTCCGACATGGAACACAAGGGTGATATTTGGTTGAGCTTCTCATAAAGCATGTTGTGTACTATAATATGAAAGGAATAGTGAAGAACACATGCCATTTTACCTCATTAAAATTACATATACTTATGTATGTATCTCTGTATAGATATACATCATTTTAGGAGAAATACGGATCCAATGTGTTTAACATTATGTTCATTTTTGTTTTTATATCTTGCTTTGGGACTTGAACTTGTGCTTTGGGACTCCTTGTGTTTCCTAGTCACTGTTTGCAGTTAGCAAGCTGTTCAATGTTTGAGAACAAGGAAGTGAAGACTGCAAATTTTTGTCATCATATTAGAGCACTATGTAATTGCCTCTTCGAAGATAACAGTATTGTCTAGGATCGGATTTCACTAATTGTGACTACGAGTTGAAATCCAACCAAATCCATTTTGGTTAATTCACAGGTAAGGATGGCTTTTACAGTTTTATACACATTTTTAAGAGGTAAAGACATAAAAATGAGTGTTAGGGATTTTATGTAGCTCCCAAATACTAAAATATTTATCATCTGACTCTGTGGACATTCACCTACATTTGATAGACAGGAATGAACTAACCTTTACTCTGCATTGTTGACCAGATTTCAGACTCAGGGTAGATGGCACCAAGTAAACTGATAAATTATATACTGTTTTACCAAACAGATAAGCCTGACAGGTAAACCTGAAGGTTAAAGTTGCATTACTTTAAAAAAATGTTTGCTACTTTCACCTTTACTTTTCAACTTGGGTGTAAATCATTCAGTATTTCTTATTCTCTTTTAAACTAGATTTACTCCATAATATGTAAAACAATTTTGCTGACTTTTTAATATGTGTGCACTAGAATCATAGAATTATCTCTTAAAAATTTAAGCATGATATAAATGAGCAACCTCACTCCATTTTATCCAGGATTTGGACTTTTTGCATTGTAATTCAGCATTTCTTTAGACAAGTAAGTATACATTTTCACATATTACTCATTTCAAATTCTAGACATTTCCTTAATATAATTTGAATCTACATGAAATAGATGGTTTTCTAGACAGATACCACATACTAAAGTTAAATCAAGAGCAGGTAAACTATCTAAATAGACCCAAATCCCATAAGGAAATAGAAGTCACCTTCTAATCCAAAAAAGCCCAGGGCCAGAAGGATTTAGTGTAGAATTCTACCAGACCTTCAAAGAAGTCTGGGTACCAATTTTTCTCAAACTATTCCATAAAATAGAAAGAGAAGGAACACAATCAAACTCATTCTATGAAGCCACAATTACTCTGATACATAAACTGCACAAGGACTCCACCAAAAAAAAGAGAACTTCAGACCAATCTCACTTATGAATATCCATGCAATTATACTCAATAAAATTCTTGAAAACTGAATTCACGAACACATCAAAACCATCATTCACCACAATCAAGTAGTCTTTATCCCAGGCATGAAAGGTTGGTTTAATATATGAAAATCCATTAACATAATCTACTATATAAACAAAGTCAAAGAAAAAAATCACATGATCATCTCCTTAGATGTAGAAAAAGCATTTGACAAAATACAACACCCCTTCATATTAAAGGTATTGGAGAGATCAGGAATTCAAGGCCCATATGTAAACATAACAAAAGCAATTTACTGGAAGCCAATAGCCAATATCAAATTAGATAGAGACATACTTGATGCAATCCCTCTAAAACTGGGGACAAGAAAAGTATGCACACTCTCCCCATATCTATTCAACATAGTCCTCGAAGAACTAGCTAGAACAATTAGACAACAAAAAGAGATCAAGGAGATACAAATTGACAAAGAAGAAATAACGTATTACTATTTGCAGATGATATGATAGTATATATAAAAGACCCCTAAAATTCTACCAGAGAACTTCTCCAGCTGACAAACAACTTCAGCAAAGTGGCCAAATGTAAAATTAACTCATATAAATCCGTAGCTTTCTTTTCAAACAACTTCAGCAAAGGGGCTAAATATAAAATTAACTCAAATAAATCTGTAGCTTTCTTTTTACAAATGATAAACAGGCTGAGAAAGAAATTAGGGAAGTAACTCCATTCACAATAGCCGGAAATAATATATCTTGGGTAACTCTACCCAAACAAGTGAAAGATCTTTATATCCATAACTTCAAGTTTCAAGAAAGAAATCAAAGATCTCAGAAAATGGAGAGATCTCCTATGCTCTTGGATTGGCACAATTAACATAGTAAAAATGGTCATCTGTCCTAAGGCAATCTACTGATTCAATGCAATCCCCATCAAAATCCCAACACAATTTTTCAAAGACATAGAGCAATTCTCAAATTCATCTGGAAAAGCAAAAACCCAGAATATTGAAAACAATTCTTAACAAAAAAGAATGTCTGAGACCTCAAGCTTTACTACAAAACAATAGTAATAAAAACTGCATGGTATTGATACTGAGACAGACACTTTGATCAATGGAATAGAACTGAAGACCCAGAAATAAAACTTCACACTTGATCTTTGTCAAAGAAGCAAAACATATACAATGGAAAAAAGAAAGCATCTTCAATAAATTGATCAAACCAGCCCAGTCAGTCAATAGGTTCTCTAGGGCAGGAGTGAGGATTAAAAGGAAAAAAAGATAATTAGACCCATTATAGCATGACCCCAGCCAGTTCTGAGGCTGAAGCAGGTTTATTATTATTTTAATCCGGCCTATTTTTATACCAGTTTAAATACATGCGAAATGATAATATCAGTTCTGGAGCAAGGAACAAGCAAGGCAAGAAACAAAATCTGGTCAACACCTTTCTTGGGACTAGTCAGGATTACCAAGACAAAAGGAATGCCACACAAGCCCCAGGCTGCTCTGAATTTGACATTAACTCAAATACAAATATTCTTAATCTGGGCCTATTTACTGAGGAGTGGCCCAAAATTAGATTCCCACCTTGAGTTTACTTCTTTTGTCCTGGCCCTACAATAAATGGTGCTGGTCTAACTGGCTGTCTGTATGGAGAAAAATGAAAATAGACCATTATTTGTCACCTTGCACAAAGCTCAAGTCCAAGTAAACCAAGAACCTTAACATAAAACTAGAGACCCTGACCCTAATAGAAGAGAAAGTGGGAAAGAACCTTAAACTTATTGGCACAGGGGGAAATTTCCTAAACAGAACCTAAGTGGCTCAGGATCTAAGATCGCGGATTGATAAATGGGAGCTCATGAAACTGCAAAGCCATAGTAAGGCAAAGGACATATTCAATAAGACAAATCAGCAACCTACAGATTGGGAAAATGTTTTCACTAACTCCACATCTGAAATATATAAAGAACTAACCAGGAAAAATCCAAACAACCCAATCAAAAAAAAATGGGGTATAAAACTAAACTTAGAATGCACAACATAGGAATCTCAAATGGCTGAGAAGTACTTAAAGAAATGCTCAAAGTCCTTAGTGATCAGAGAAATGCAAATCGGAATGTTGCTGAGATTCTACATTACACCCATGAGAATGGCTAAGTTCAGAACCTCAGGTTATTGCACATGTTGGCTCGGTTGTAGAGAAAGAGGAACATTCCTCCATTACTGGTGGGATTGCAAACTGGTACTGTAAGACTCTGGAGAGCCTTAACTTACTGGAGACTCCTGAGTGAACAATGTGGAGACGGGAATCGATGCAAAAGCAAGAGGAATTTTATTTAATCCAGCATGCTGGGGTCACCACTCACATGGGAAGAAAACGACCAGAGGGCCTTATGTAGTCCACAGGGCAGCTGCCATTAGGCACAATGTGACTGGCAGAACAATGTAACTTAAACTGATTGTTCTCTAGGGAATGAGGTAGATGGCCTAAGGTATGTCCTGTGGAATGTGTCCCCACCTGCAGGTCAGTTCCACCCCAACCCCTACACCCCTGTAGTCTGAGGAATGTTAATCAGCCTCTCTCTTTCAGAGGGGCAAGTGTTCCGTGACCTTTCCAAAGTTCCTGAGCTGACCTATTCAGTACAAACACTGGAAATCAATCTACAGAAATTTGGAAATAGATCTACCTGAAGACCCAGCAATATCACTCTTGGGAATATACCCAAAAGATGCCTACCATGTCACAGGGGCATATGTTTTACTATGTTCATAGCAGCCTTGTTTGTGATAGCCAGAAGCTGGAAACAACCCTGATGTCCAACAGCAGAAGAATGGATACAGAAAATGTGGTTCATTTATACCATGGAATACCACTCAGCTATTAAGAATGAGGACAACATGAGTTTTGCAGGCAAATAGGATGGAACTAGAAAATATCATCCTGAGTGAGGTAACTCAGACCCAAAAAGACGTGAATGGTATATACTCACTATATACTCACTAATAAGTGGATATTAGCCAAAGGGAAAGAAAAAAGAAAAAAGTGCCAAATACCCTAGATTACAGTCCTCAGAACCCCAAACGATCAATAAGCTGAAGGGCCCAAGTGAGGACAGCTCTGTCCTACTTAGGAGGAAGAAGAAAGCGATCACAAGATAGAAGGGAGAAAAGGATCTGGGAGGGAAAGTGGATGCCTGAAGGAGAGTGAACCTGATGTGGTATTGGGTGAGAGAAAAGGACTGAAGCCTTGAGGGCCAGCAGAAAGAATGGAAACAGACAACTTCAGGAGGTAGGAGCTTAGGGGGATCCTCCAGAATGTATCTGAAACTTGAGAAGTGAGAGACACTCAGGATTCAAAGGGAGGGACCTTAGATGAAATGCCCTACTGTGGGAAAAGGGAACTTATAGAGCCCACCTCCAGCAGAAAGACAGGGCATCAAGTGAGGAATGGGATTGCCATCCCACAGTCAAAACTCTGTCCCATAATTGTTCCTGTGTGAAAGAACTGCAGGGATGGAAATGGAGAAGAGCTTGAGGAAAAGAAGCACCCAGCTCAAGGAGAGGCCCACGGCCTCACACTATCACTGAGGCTATGGAATGCTCACTAAAGGGACCTATCATGACTGCCCTTCAAAAGACCTGACTATTAGCTGGGTCAGATGCTGATATTTCCACCCAACCAATGGACAGAAGCTGCTGACCCCTGTTGCTGAATTAGGAGAATTTTGGAAGAAGCTGAGGAAGAGGGCAACCGTGTAAGTGTACCAACCTGGACCCCCAAGATTTCTTAAAATGTGGACTACCAACAAGGCAGCATACACCAATTGATATGAGGCCCCCAACCCATAGACAGCAGAGGACTTTGAGGCCTGGGTTCAGTCAGAGAAGATGCTCCTAACCCTCAAGAGACCTGAGGCCCTAGGGAGTTTAGAGGTCTGGTAGGGTGGGTGGTGGGTGGTGGGGACATCCTGAGGGGGACTGAGGAGGTATGGGATGTGGAACAGTTAGAGGGTGGAGCAGGAGGGGATTAAAATCTGGAGTGTAAACTAACTAACTGACTAAATTTAAAAAGACCTCTGTGTTCTCTGATTTTCATCAATGTTTTTAAATACTATATTTTCAGAGCAATTCAGTTTCATAGCAAAATTAATAGAGACCTATAAATATTTTTCATGTACTCCCTGTTCCCCATTAAACAGATCATTTCCCAAGGCCAGCAATTCTCACCCCCATTCATGTGGTACATTTACTGTAGTTGATGGGCTTATATTAAAGTGGTACAAACACAGGAAATTTAGAGTTTACATTTGGGCTCAGTTTGATGTTCTTATTCCTAAGGAAATGCTACTTGTGCTGGAGTAGTGAAGCCTTATGATCAGTACCCGTCTGCTCATGCCAGGAGATGTGTGTCTGTCAAGAGACAGGCACGGTTTACTGTGTCTTAAGTTTTAATTTTTATTGTTACTGCATGCTTTAATTAAATAATGTACTGATAGATTAAAATTAGTGAACACAGGAGTTTAATTTAATAAAGATTAAACTAAGTACTTTCGGAAGACTCAATAAAGGTGAATTGTTTAACAGTTGCTGTGCAATTAAGTCTGAGTGAAGCCTTTGCAGAAGATTGGTATGCTGGGCTGGAACCACTCTTTTGTTTGGGAGAATTTATTTTAGAAAAAACCTTTAATATAAATATATTTATTTATATTAAATTTATTTATATAGAAAATTTATTTTGTATTTAACTCCCCCTTGTTAAATATAAAATATTTAATGTTCTTTTTTATGAATGTGCAGCAGCTAGAAAGCCTACTTGCCTTGTGTACTATGACAATAGGAAGTTGCACTTTTTCTTAGAAAGGGTCTAGAACTAACTGGGGTTTACTAAGATTAAAATTCCATCACAGGGAGATGTTTCTCTACCATAACTTATTAACTCAAGGACCTGTGTGAAATATGAGGATTGTGAAGGTATGGGGGAGAGTGTGTGGCTTTTGGCCTAAATGTCTGAGGTATTGTTCTTTCTCAAGTTGAGAACATAGGCGATTGCCATGAGTAATCTAAGCTCTGTCACTACACTAGGTTGGATTGTCACATTTGGAAAACAAGATCTGTAATGATTTTTCTACATTCAGATCATTTTGTTAAGTTCTCATTCTTTTAAAATAAGTTATTAGCATAAATTAGAATATTACATAAAGGAATGGCATCGAATTAGGAGATAAACATTGTGAGGCTGAACCTGAAAGCACTGATTCACCTCATGTGACTCATGTGGTACCTATGATACACTAATTGTTACCACTTCCTAATCTGTCATCGGGCTGATCAGATTTAATAATGAGCCTTATAGACTGTTAAGAAACAGAATTACTAAAGGAAATAAGGCTATCAGAATAGATATTTTGTGACCTTCTTTTAATCATTTTTCTGACAGTTACCTGCTGTCTTCTTAATAAGAAATGCTCATTAACATTGCCTCCCATGCAATAGTTAAGCAAGACAATCAATGCTTTCATATAAAGAAAGGAAAACTTTGAACCATCACAGTTCCCTTACGGTACCAAAGATTTATCAGCTAGTTAATGGATTTTAATATAAACACCAAATTCAGTCCTAGTTATTTCCAATTATGAAGATGAAGAAAGGGTTCATTTGCCAAGCCTTTATCTAGGTCAGCATGCTGTGGCCATAGGAAAAAATAATGTTTTGGAACTTGTAATGGTCGTAACAATTTAAGCAAGGGAAGTGGGGCACAGTGATATTAAACAGTAGACACAGATACTTGAAATGGTTTTGCCAATGGTACAGGTCATATTTCAATATCAGTGGAATCTTCCATAGTGCTGTGGAGGAAGAGTGGAGACCAGGTCAAAAGGTGAAGGTGAGATGAGTGGGACTTGAATTATGAGAAGAATCTTTGCACATTTCACAATTAAAAACTTAGGGATTGTCTTGAGGAGAGAGTGTCCACTTAAGAGTTCAAGAAAGGAGAAGACTTGATAACATTTTCAGTGCTGAACATACTCTTAGGCAAAGAACAGAAGATAAGAAACATCCTAAGAGTGACAGAGAAAGGGTCAATTAGGAAAGTATTTAGAAAGGCAGAACTGGGTGCTATGACTATTATGGTGGGACTGTATGTTGTCCACTGGAGAAAGGTAAGATTCAGTGATACCTGTCATCCATTACAAATAATGTTGAAGAACCATGTAAAAATGACTGCTCATGTTAAGCTTAGGAATCCATTTTTTTCTTTCTCCTCTGTCTCCCTGTCTCAGCAAACTATACTAAATCTCGCTATAGACTTTTCTAACAACCTGCACCACCAAATCTCTCCATAGACCTTCTAAATAACTTGCACCAAATCCCTCTACATACTCTCTCAGCAAACTACATTAAAGTCCCTCTAGTCTGGGGTGTATAGCAAAATGCTTATATGAACTGCTCTATAAAGGCTGCCAGTGACTCGTCTGGTCCCTGCTTAACTTCACATACCTTCGTCAAATCTGTGGGCTGCCATGCCCTCGAGACCTGCCAATGGAGTCTGGTGTCAGTCTTTCAGGTGCCTCTTACCTTTTGTCTGAGGGGGTATTCTTTTTCTGGCTTCCTGTATTATAAATAAAACAGTCTCAAAGAGATTAATCAGTCTCTTGGGAAATATGTCCTTAGTAAGAGAGCCACCGTGGAATCGGGATAGGTGGTCTCAGATCTTCTCCTGCTCCACTCTGTGGTCTTCTCTAAATATAAATTGAGCATACTATTATCATTTTGTAAATTATAAACTATAAGATAGGTCTAACACCCAATCTCTGTCAGTCAAACAGAACCTTAGTTGTCTTTACTATCTTAAAAGACTATAAAAATTAACACCTGACTCATGTTTTGGCTATAAATTTTATATCACCTGAAAATCACTTATTTAAGACTACATCAGCTTTCTCAAGATTAAAGAGCTTGAGCTGACTATGAGACTAACAGTTTTCATCCCTGTCAGAAATCCAAGAGTGACCAATGTTAACTGAAAAAATATATAGAAAGCTTAACACAGCTTCTAAGACTTAGCCAAATGATAGAGACTGCTAAACACCTGAACAGTTTATACTTCAAAATGTTGGAGCATTGGTCTTCAGCCTTCTGGCACAAGAACATCTGACAAACTTAAAGAATCAGGAATTATTAAGCCATATAATAATCTATAGACACATTGAGTTTGTCTGTAAACGAAGAGAGGCAATCTCGTTGTTCTCTCTCTCTCTCTCTCTCTCTCTCTCTCTCTCTCTCTCTTACTCTCTCTCTCTCCATAACAGAAGCAACTCTAATTAAAACATAGAAAACACACTAATAATAAACTCAGAGCCTTATATTTTTGTATGGCCCCAAACTCATAGGCTTAAACATCTCAGATCTATAATAATAATAGCAAGAAAGGACTGGGTGTAAATCCTGCATTTTTACATTTTTAGTATTTATACCAATGAAAACCTTGATTTTGTATTAAAATAAAATCTGTATCAAATAAGAATTTATGCTTTGAACATAATATAATTCTCAAAACAAGATTTTAGTATAACCAAGACAGATTTTTCACTTAATGTTTCAGAATCTAGTCTTCTGGAGGTCTCCCTTATTTTGACCTCTTTCCCAGAGAAACAATAAAACCACAAACCTTAACATTATATCTATTATAATAATTTAAACAACTTAAAATAAATGAAATAAGCCATCTGTAACTTAAACTCAGAATTCCCATATCCGCCACTTTGAGTGTCTTGTTAAAACTTATTTTCCCCACCAGGGGGCCTCAGAGCTCAAATATTTCGTCTTTTTTTGTTGTTGTTGTTCTAACGTGGCGGGCTTGAGTCACATGACCTGTTCTTGCTGCCATAGAGCCTCATATGGCGGGCTTGAGTCACATGACCTGATCTTGACTCCACAGAGCCTAACATGGTGGGCTTTTCAGTCGGTCTAAATCCCTATCAGTCAGTTGTCTAAGTCTGAGAACACAAGACAATATACAAAACACAGAGAAACAATCACCACCACATAGACAGCCTGACCCTGCCACCATCAGGCGTCTAGATTTATGACAGTTTGCCTCTAGACGAACCCAGTTTCAAATACCAAATGTTTCTGCCCATTGCAGGAACCAAATACAGAGAAGAGAAGAGCCTTACTAGGCCTTCTCCAGAGTCCTCCAGACTCCCGTGGTTTTGACTGCCAGTCAAACTCTCCACACCAGACAGGCTCAGTAGATAAAAGCACACAAGACAGCAACGCACAAAACAGAAACCAACAGATCCAAGCCCTTGCAACCCATCCGTGTCTCCCACAAGCAGGTGAAAGAATTGGACAGTGACAGAGGGGGAAGCTTCTACTTTTACAACAGACCTCGGTCTTCTTCACCAGCACTGGGGTCTAACAGGCATCCCTGGCAGACTTACATACATCCCAGGGCATCCCCTGGGGTAGCAGCCTGTGGCCCGAGGGTGTCCACTCCCACGGCCCCTGTGTCCTTATGGTTCACAGTGGCAGCTGCCCGGAGTGGGATTCCACATCCACTCCCTCTGTGCAATCCAAAACGAAGACACACACACACATACAGACCGTGGAGCCACATCCAAACACTCAGGACAAAGACAAACATTGGACGGTACACACATTTCAGAGGGGATCCCCTTTACCTCCAAGTTGGTTCTCCAGTGTGTGTGGGGTGACTGCACTTCCCGGCCAATGCACCAACTGTAAAACTGAAAGAAAAACGGGGGCACCCCAGCACCCCACACCTCGGAAGCCGGCACCCCATTCACTCACGAGAAACAGTCTTGATGCAAATAGCAAGAGGGATTTTAATTCCAGAGCTCTGGGGTTCACAGTCTTACCATGCAGGGTAAAAGAGTGTGAGCCACGTGGGCAGAATCTGAGCGGCTTTTATAGGCTTATAACAGAACCCGCCTACCACAAGCTTCTAAGCCAATCAGTTCAAACCATCCGAGCCCGCACTCTCTGAGAACCAATCAGCCTCCCACAGAGGCCGGATGAACTAGTTAAGTCAATTCCACTGCTTACGTGACTGCCACGCACAGGGTCGTGCCAGGGTTATGCATTCAAAGCCACCCTCCCCCACTAGCAGTAGGTGTTGAGGCCTGAGCACCCTCAGGCATGAGCCCCGCAGACCCCGCAGTGATTCTGCCAGCCACAGCCTTGCTTGTCCTTGCCACAGCCGCTCCTCAGAGGCAAGACGGGAAAAGATGACAGGGACACTCCCAGCCCGAGATTCGCGGCCAGACCCTGGAGGCAGGTGTGGAGGCAGGTGTAACGTGAGCACACTTCCAGGCCGACAAAGAGTGGGCCGATCCTCTGCTCCTTTGGGGTCACCCAAAACTCAGGCACGAGGGATTCCTAGCCTGCAACCTTATCTTTTCAACACCTCTCTCCTCTGGTGCCATGTCTACTCCATTGGCAAACACACATAGATCAGACCTGAGTTCTATGCGGCTTCTCTCAGGAGATCCACTGGTAAAGTAAATGCCCTGTGAATGTAAGCTGGCTGGCCCTCACAGCACACCTCTCTTTTTTTTTTTTTTTTTTTTTTGGTGGGTGGTTAGTAATTTCTTTTATTTAATTTTTATTTTCTATATTCTATGTTTACATTCCAAAGGCTTTCCCCTTTCCCAGTTCCCCCTGACCATATGTCCCATAATTCCTCTCCCCCCCCCAGCTATTCCCCAATCATCCCCTCCCCCCGCCCACGATTTCTCTGTTCTGGGTCTACAAAACTGGATCCAATCTTTACAGGCCCAGGGTCCTTTACTTTCTTCTTCTTGGGAGTCATTTGACTTGCTAATTGTGCCTTGAGCATTTAGGGCTTCTGGGCTCATTAATATCCACTTATCAGTGATTGCATTTCATGTGTATTCTTTTGTGATTGGGTTAGCTCACTTAGGATGATATTTTCCAGATCTAACCATTTACCTACAAATTGCATGAGTTCATTATTCTTAATTGCTGAGTAGTACTCCATTGTATAAATATACCACATTTTCTGTATCCATTCCTCTTTTGAGGAATATCTGGGCTCCTTCCTGGGCAGCCGCTGAGCTTGAGGCTGCTGGACCTTTAAGAAGCAGCTTTTTTTTTTCTCCATCCGTTTTTGACTCCCAGTTGAGTGCAGAAACTGCCCCACCTGGGGATCCATCCCATATACAGTTACCAAACCCAGACACTACTGTGGATGCCAACAAGTACTTGCTGATAGGAGCCTGATATAGCTGTTTCCAGAGAGGCCCTGGCAGTGCCTGACAAATAGACAGGGGTATGCTCTCAGCCAACCATTGAACTAAGCACAAGGTCCCCAATGGAAGAGTTAGAGAAAGGAGCCAAGTTGCTGAAGGGGTTTACAGCCCCATAAAAGGAACAACAATATAAACCAACCTGTACCCCCAGAGTTGCCAGGAACTTAACCACCAACCAAAGAGTACACACAGACGCACCCATGGCTCCAGCCACATGGGTAACAGAGGATGGCCTGGTTGGATATCAATGAGAGGAGAGGCCCTTGGACCCATGAAGGCTCACTGAGTCAGGGTAGGGGAATGCCAGGTCAGGGAAGTGGGAGTGAGTGGGTTAGTGAACAGAGGGAGGGGAATGGGACAAGGGGTTCGTGGAGTGATAACAACGAAAGGAGTTAACACTTGAAATGTAAATAAAATATCTAATAAAAAAGAAAGATAAAAGAGAAAGTAATTAAAATTTACATATCATTAATGAATATAGTAAGCTAGTCTTAGGAAAAAAATCAAAATTTCAGAATAGCAATTGTATATTGAACAACTTAAATCTTTCCTAATATGCTTTATATTTTATTCAACATTTGTGACATATTTACATAGAAAGTTTACACTGAAATTATTTGAATGAGTAATATGGAAGCTTACTATTTCTTAACCACTAATACCTTTTTACAAGACTTTCATGTAACACATTGATTTTTTTGAATTCAGGGTTATGCATAGAGAATAAATATTACATGTTTGGAAAGTAGAATGAAAGAAATAATTCAAAGGTATTTTGCACAAAAATATTTACTTTTAAAGGCCTATACTGACACTGTAAAAATAACTCTATTATTGAAAACTATAGGAATAAATATAAGCATTCAATATATATAAATTATGAAAACTATAACATTTATCATTAGATTTTATTAAATGAAACAGCCATTTAGTATATTTTACTTCTAAGTTATTCACCATTTTCTCACCAATATTTCCACCATTATTGTTTCAAGTATTATAAATTCTTTTTTCTTTCTTTCTTTCTTTCTTTCTTCCTTCCTTCCTTCCTTCCTTCCTTCCTTCCTTTCTTTCTTTTTTCATTTGTTTCTTTCTTTGTTTCTTCTTCTTCTTTGTTAGGATGTAGGTTTTTTTTTTTTTTTTTTTTTTTTTTTTTTTTTTTAGGCTTAGTTATCCTTGAGTTGACTTTGTAGAATAGGCAGGCCTCAAACTTAGAGATTCACTTACCTCTGCCTCCCCAGTGCTGGGATTAAAGGTTATGACACCACTGACTGGCATAAACTCTCTTTCCCAGTACATAAAGAAATACAGTTATTTGAACAAATAAGTCATTGGTTTTTTTAAGGAACTAAAAATTTAAAATATTTTTAAAAATCTTACTTTTGAAAATGGAAATAAATGTTTAAAATTATATAAGAAAAAAATAATTGAAGATGACAATTTCCAAGACTATTCATAAATGTGCCTGCCACAGAACTAGAGCTCAGTTACTCAGCATCTTGTAGATGTTCAGGAGTGCTAATGAAGCCATTGCAGTCAGTCTAGCTAACTGAAGCATGCTGTTTTCAGTTTCAGTTACAGTTCCCTTCTCAAAAGTTAAAGTGAGACCTTATCATGGAAGACTCCTGTGATCTCCGTATACATAAACACACACATGTGTATATTTGTATATCTGTGTACACATATACACAATGATAATTTTATGTCTTAGAAATATTCAAAACCTTTGATAAACTTAACATAGCTTTTCTTTTCTTTTTTTTTTTAAGATTTGTTTATTTATTATATATAAGTACACATAGCTGTCTTCAGACACTCCAGAAGAGGGAGCTAGATCTCCTTACAGATGGTTGTGAGCCACCATGTGGTTGTTGGGATTTGAACTCAGGACCTTCAGAAGAGCAGTCAGTGCTCTTAACCACTGAGATGTCTCTCCAGCCCTTAACATAGCTTTTCAATGGCAAAATAATAACCTGATTAAATGTCATTAGAATTTTTTTCTGTTACAATGTATCTAGGAATACACATACATACATACACACACACACATACACACACACACACACAAAGTTCAGGCAGTCATCAAAGTTCAGCACTTCCTGTCACAGTGGTAGAATTAATTGCATCTGCCATTATATACAATTTACAGTCAATTTTATTTAAAATGGAGTAAAAATAAAGTGTTTTTTAAAATTAAGATTTTTGTGAAAAAAGATTTTGGGGAGGAGGAAAATACCAGTGAGTAGAGGACAGGAGCATAGAGTGGAGGGTGAATGTAATCAAGGTATGTTTTATATATATATGAAAACATCACAGGAAAACGCAGCACTTTCTTTAGTTAATACACACTATTATCAAAGAGGAAAATCAGCCTTTGTATCACTTGTAAACATCCCAGTGTCTTCTCACTTATAATTAAAAGTAATTACGCATATATTTGTATTCTAATATAATCTATGAATAGCAAATATAAAAACACACTTCCTTTTTCTTTAATGGCATTCTTTAAGTAGCTACCATTTAATATTCATTTATGATACTCCTCCATTAAAATGAAATGGAAAATCTGACAAAAAGGGGCACATGGTCTCGGTGACTCTTTATTCATGTAATAATTGATTACTGCTCTGACAACAACCCACCTTTTTACATGGCTGTAAAAAGAATTCGTTTTAAATTAATTGACAACACTAAGAAATAAATCGCTTTACTATGTGGCTGGAAAGTAAAGCGGACCAACACAAGACATAATTATGTTCAAATCGCTTTAAAGGGCTTGCGGGGGTGAAGGCTAGAGCCAGAAGGATTTGCATGGGAAGTAAATGTTAGAAGACAAATGATGCAGGGACCAAACACTCTCTTTAGTTTTCAAAGGAAATTCGCCACCACCTCTCACTCTCTTTTGGTATGACTCTATCTTTTCTAGAGTGAATGTCTGGTTTTCCTGTAGTGGGTTAAACAGACTGATGGCCTATGTCACAGCTGTGGTACAGCGTAGCTTTCATGGGAGTATTATCTGATAAGCACTTTTATAAACATTGTAAGGTTTCCTTTTCTGATTTTTAAGTTGGGAGAGCCAAAATTATCTCCCAGTTTAGAGGAAGTGAGGGAAGGCTCACTATCGATGGATGGAATTTTCCAATAAGAATAAAAGGGAAGTTTATTCTAAACTTTAATTCCAGGATCACAGACATGAATACTTCCTAAACATTTAGAGCAAGAAAAAGAACAAGAACAACAACATAAAACAGAAACAAACAAAACAAACAAATAAGCAAACAAACAAAACACCCTCTAGACTATTCTCAACGTGGTGAGTCTGCGTGTTGTTATCCTTTAAAAATCCAGAATGCTGCTAATCTTTTTGAAAAGGATATTAGAAAGGAAACAAGAAGAACATTCCTTTGCTCTTTATTAAGCAGCACATACTCTTATCAAGAGTACTAGGGAACAGAGTTGCTAGACCACACAGATTAAGAACTACTATAGAATTCCCCTGCATGCAATAAGGACACATGCTCCACTATGTTTATAGCAGCCTTGTTTATAATAGCCAGAAAAGGAGCCCAAATATCCCTCAAAGGAGGAATGGATACAGAAAATGTGGTATATTTATACAATGGAATACTACTCAGCAATTAAAAATAATGAATTCATGCAATTTGTAGGTAAATGGTTAGACCTGGAAAATATCATCCTGAGTGAATTAACCCAATCACAAAAGAATGCACATGAAATGCAATCACTGATAAGTGGATATTAACGAGCTCAGAAGCCCTAAATACTCAAGACACAAATAGCAAGTCAAATGATTCCCAAGAAGAAGAAAGGAGAAGACCCTGGGCCTGTAAAGATTGCATCCAGTTTAGTAAAGAAACCTTGGGGGGAGGGGGAATGATTGGGGAACAGTTGGGGGGGGAGAGGAACTATGGGAACTATGGTGGGTGGGAACTGGGAAAGGAGAAAGCCTTTGGAATGTAAACATAGAATATAGAAAATAAAAAAAATTAAAAAAAAAAGAACTACTATAGAGAAAATGAAAAAAAAAGTAGGGAATTGCTTCTTTCTACACTAGTTAGAATATATAAAAAAAAAAGCTTTGAAAGGTAAAACTGGAGACTAGATCACATTTTTAATGTCTTAAGCATTTTAGCATTCAATAGTTGTTATAAAAAATGTCTATTGATTACACTTTGAAATTAACATGGACATTTCCTAGGCAAATATATGAAAGTATATTTGTATAAGTAGAAAAATCTGTGTTGATCAAAGTATTAATATTTGATATACAAACAATTCAAAGAAGATAAGCTAAATTTATGATTGTTGTAACATAAATTGTTAGAATCTAAGATTCTTTTAGAAAACAGATCATCTAATGTTCTTCAGTCTCTCTTAGTAAAGGGTGTTTGAAAATAGAAAAGGTAAACCTGGGTGGGATGGCTCATGCCTACAATTCCTGGAGTCGGATATTGAAGTAGGAAGATTTTAAGTTCAAGGTCAGATTGGTAGACCTAGAGACCTTATCTCAAAAGGGAAAAGAACAAACATAAAAACTAAAACAATGCAAAGAATCCTCTTCTTATGTAAGTCATTTTTTTTGGTAAATTATTTTGTAATTTTATGAGCCAATTACTGCATAGTTTTAAGCATTGATAACCTCATTTCTTTAAGCCAGTTAAGATGTTTTAAAATGATAGTTCAGTATGAGTGAATATTTATTTTCATAATCAAGATGTTTACATGATTTTCACATTTTTTCTATAATATTTTGTGCTTGCATTTGTATTTATCGAGTTGTGCATGATGACTATGGATTAAAATAGCATGTAGTGTGAAAGAGTCATGAATAGAATATAAAATACTGCATGTAGGAGTTATCTGTGGTATTTTTCTAAAATCCTCACATTTCAAAATCCTGTCATTGATTTGTTTTCTGATTTATTAAATTGGAAACCCTAGAATTATTTCTCATAGTGGACAGTGGGTAGAGGCGGTAGAAGAAGGGTTCTACTGTGGCAAATTTAGGTTGATAGTCCATAAGAGGTCATCTAGCATCCACTTTTAAACCTACCTCGCTGACCTCAGCATATTCCTGTGCAATAGTATATCAAACTCCTACGGCCTCAAGGTGGTGAATGTGGGATCGGAGTCCCCTTGCTTCCTGAGAGCCAATGATAAAAGTTTCTCTGTGTGATAATAGTTTATAAACTGACTGTAGAGATAAATCAAACATTTGTGGCCCCTTGCCAGAGTGTGGGAGGTTTGCTGGAACGTAGATCCCACACTTCCATGCGACCGAAGTGGGGAGGGACCACGCTGTTTTCTTGGATCAAGCATCAGTCTGACAACGTGGTGACATCCGCTGCAGTTATAACTCTGTCACTCACCAGATGTGTGAGCCCGAGAAACAACTGAGCTTTAACAATTTTTCCTCTATTTGGGAATAAGAGTATGATTTAATTATTCTGGATGCCTCTTGTCCTTACATTTCTTGGAATAAATAAAATATCTCCCCTTTAAAAGATACAGAAGCTAGAACTTCTAGAAGAAATGCTGGTATAGTATAGATATTTTACAATTAGTGGACAACACCCTCCCCCATCTCCTCCCCCCTATACCCCCCCCACTCCGGAAACTGGTCAGTTCATTTCTATTATGCCAGGTTTGATGGAATTTGCAAGTGCACAGAGAATAGTCCATCCATTTGCATGTGTTTAAGTGTTGTTTTTTTTTTTTTCCATGAGGAGGAGGCAGCAAGATTCTTGTCTACCAAATTAATCGTTTATAGAAGCAAAATAAGTCACAGGTGTTTTCCATTCATTTAAAAAAAATTTCAGTCCCAAACAGAGAATGGCAACGAACAGAAATAAATCTGTGAAAATAGAATGCAAACAGAATGATCTGTTGAATCATTAGCACATTGTACATACAGGAAATAATTTATATTTGTTACATTTACATCAGTGGATCATTTAGTAAAATAAAAAATTTAAATTTTATTTGGGTTTTATGAGCAAATTTCAGCACTGAGTAAGCAAGTAGACTTTTAACCCACAACAGATAGGCGACGTTGCAGTAACTTTTACTTTATGGGACAGTCACTGATGCATTGTTATTCATCATCTGCAGTTGGCTGTGCCTCCTTGATCTCAGTTCCTCCTAGTAGGAGAATATAAGATCCATCACTCACAAGACCCTTTTCATACACACATAATGTCAGGTTATTATTGAGCCAAGTAATAGATTTTGAAAAATTCGTTCTCTGGCACTGCCAGGCATATGTACAAGAATGCACACATCCATCACTTTTACTTTTTAACTTTAAAACCACTGTAGTTCAGATACTCATCACATTATCAGTTATCGGTCACAAGGAATAGTTGAATTCAGCAAATGAAAAATTATGTTTAGGTTAAGATGAAATACCTGACAGTGGGGAGAGGGAACGTACAGAGCCCACATCTAAGTAGGAAGGCAAGACATCAAGTGAGGGCAGGGGCTGCCATTCCACAGTCACAACTCTGACCCATAATTGTTCCTGTCTGAAAGAACCCCTGTGATGGAAATGAAGAGGAGCCTGAGGAAAAGAAGGTCCAGCGACAGGCCCAAAGTGTGATCCAGCTCAAGAGGAGGCCCCAAGGCCTGACACTATTACCGAGGCTGGGGAGTGCTCACAAAAAGCGACCTAGCATGACTGGAAGACCCAACAAGCCGCTGACAGAGTCAGATGCAGAAGATTGGCAATGAACCAATGGACAGAAGCTGTTGACCATTGTGATTGAATTAGTGAATGGCAGAAAGCAGTTGGGGAGGAGGGCAACCTTGTAGGAAGACCAGTATTCTCAATTTATCTGGACCCCCAAGATCTATCAAACACTGGACCACCAAATAGGCAGTATACACCAGCTGATACGGGGCCCCCAACACATATAGAGCAGAGAACTACTGGGTCTGTGTTCAATCAGAGACAATACATCTAACTGTTAAGAGACTGTAGACCCCAGGGAGTTTAGAAGTCAGGCTGGATGGGCATGGGGAGTGTGGACATCCTTGTGGAGACAGGGGCTTGGGGAGGAGGTGTGGGATGAGGAACAGTTGGAGGGTGGACGGGGGTGGGGGGAATAAAAATCTGGAATGTAAAAGAAGAAAGAAAAAAAGAAAAAATTATTTTTACGGAAGTGAGGTTTTTGAAAATGCAAATGGAATTTTAAATGTTGTATATATGTCGGGCAGTCCTCAACTCTGTGGTATGAAGATTTGTATATTTTCTTGAAATTTTAATGTATAAAAATATTCACTTATGGTTGAAAAATTTTATTTATCTCCATCAACTCATTCTGTATTCTTCCAGTAGATTAAGTACCTGATAAAATTACTAAATTTGTAACATGTGACTTTTTAGTAATATATCTATGTGTGTGTTGAGAATATATACGTATATATGTCTGTGTATGTGTGTGTATATATATATGAATATGAATATATATATATATGAATTCTGATAAAGTAAACATTTTCTAAACCCTGAAATGTATTGTATTGTTTGTATGTTTTATATGGTAGCTTTTCTTTCTTTCTTTTTTTTTTTTTTTTTTGATTTTTTTTTTTCTCGAGACAGGGTTTCCCTGTATAGCCCTGGCTGTCCTGGAACTCACTCTGTAGACCAGGGTGGCCTCGAACTCAGAAATCTGCCTGCCTCTGCCTCCCAGAGTGCTGGGATTACAGGTGTGCACCACCACCGCCCGGCTAATATGGTAGCTTTTCATATACTATTTTATTTACCTTTTTTTTTTTTACAGGAAAGGCAGCCATCTTTTATGATTTCCAACCTGTTGGCTATTTACCAATTTCTTATAGATTTCTGATTTTAGAAAACGAGGGAATGAATCCTTGGCCATGAGGCTATAGATTAATTTCTGAGCCTCATCAAAGCATTTTGGAGTTGGTTCAGCAATATTCCTTGAGATGAGGTCTCTGGTACTGAAGTCAATGTTAATCTGTAAAAAACAAGGTTGCATGTCATTACATGAAATTCAAACCATGCATGCCTTATCAGGATACTAGATATTCTTACTGCTGAAAAATTTCAAAATTATTTGATATAAAATAGCAGTAAGGTCATGCATTTATTTTTTGACACAATGAGCATTCTTGGTTTTAAAATTTATTGTAGCTTGAGACGGGAGGCATTGACAGAAAACAATTAAAGCTGGCTTTTAATATTTTTTGGAGGCCAATTATTTTATTTTATTTTTTTATTCCTTTTACTTTTGTTACAGTCCAGTAAAAACCCTCTCCCGGGTTCTCCTCCTACACTTCCACACCCATTCTTCCTCCACTTTGTCTCCAAGAGGATGTCCCCACCCTGCACCACCCCACCCAATATTTTAAAAAGACAAAATTAAAATGCAAACCAAACACATAATAATTTGAGATGCCCTTTTCCCATAGTAGTTTATTTTTCTAAAACTTTGATCTGAATTCCAAGAGTAACTTTACAAAGGAATAGCCATAATATCCTAGAACTATGTTTCACCATTCTCCATATACTCAATAAACCTTGTGGGTTCCCCAAGCATTGCTCTTCATTCTGTTTCTTTCTACTTGATGAAAATGAAATAAGTTAACCCTTTTCTTCATTGCCATCATGCCTTCTGCATGTGAAAATGTATATATGTTGAATTACACATACAGACACAGACATCAACAACTAAAACAACAACAAAAACACACCAAGGGCCTAATAGAGATCTATTACATTGTAATACCCCATTCGCCTGTAAAAACGGCTGAAATGTGAACCAACTTTTGCAGTACTTGCTCATCTCCATCCATATTTCAGAATACTTCAACAGCTAAAATTTTATTCAAGGTAAATGAATTAAACTAAAAATATTCATGACATCTAAAATATATTTGAGTCTTAATATCATAATCTCCCCAAAGGGAGGTGCTGTATCTCATTCATCATCATTTCTAGTACTTAGCTGAATACCTAACACAAAATAAGAAATCAATAGAAATTTATGGAATAGAATGAGGACATCTCAGGAGAAAAACGTGAGCGTTGATAAAGTACTGCGATTCAGGGATTTTGTAAAAGAGAATTCGTAAATATCACTTATACAGCATTGAAGTGAAGCCAAATGATAGGTAGATTGAGCAGCAATTAAGTCCAATTCAGCTCCTAACTCGCTATGCGTCTAACAAAATCCAATTTGTAGTTTCAATTTCCATGGCAGGAAAGTGAACAATAAGGGCTCTTAACTTTAAAGTGTTTTGTTCACTAATGAATGCTAATGAATAATATTATGAAATATTTTAGTGAATATTATTTTAGGGAGAACAATATTAAAATATAACTAAATTGAAGAGGTCATCAAAAGTGCATGATGAGATAGCATATAGTTTCCTTTGATTAGGATTTCAGATACTCAGTGGCCCCAGATCCATCTATAATTTTATTCTTTTGATCAGTTCATTTGGTTCTTCCTCAAAGATCCAGATAAAATGCTGAAACTTCTATAAGCATCCCCCAAACCTAAAGTCAATTGCCCCATCTTCATATAAGCTATCACATGGCCATTTTTAAATCAGATGCCTCGGTGACCTTGGACCTTAATACTGCTGAGCTTCTGTTTTCTTATTTTCATCTACTTATAGTCTGAATCATATGGTGTTACTGAAGTGAAATATAGAAGAATTTTAATTCAGCAACTGTTGGTCTGGCAAGAGATTACACCCAAAAATCCAGCCAGAATACAGACATGCCCTGGACTACTATATGATCTGACATAAATAACAACATGTTCTTAGTATATACCTTTAATCTTTATCAATGAACATAAGGTTAGTTTGTAGAAGAAAGCAGCCAGGCTTGAAAGTGACCATTAATTGAGGGTAAAGTGATGAATCAGAGAAAGATTTGACAGAATGAGTCACAGATAGGATATTCCCGGCTTACATGAGAATAGTAGAAGAAGAGAGGCTACTTAAGAGTAAGAAGAAAGAAGATTGCAAGTTGGTACAAGCGCTCTGGAAATCAGTCTGGCGGTTCCTCAGAAAATTGGGCATGTCACTTCCAGAGAACCCTGGCATACCACTCCTGGGCATATACCCAGAGGATTCCCCTGCATACATAAAAGACACATGCCCCACTATGTTCATAGCAGCCTTGTTTATAATAGCCAGAAGTTGGAAGGAGCCCAGATATCCTCAAAGGAGGAATGGATACAGAAAATGTGGTATATTTATACAATGGAATACTACTCAGCAATTAAAAATAATGAATTCATGCAATTTGTAGGCAAATGGTTAGATCTGGAAAATATCATCCTAAGTGAGTTAACCCAATCACAAAAGAATAGACATGAAAGGCAATCACTGATAAGTGGATATTAATGAGTTCAGAAGCCCTAAATACTCAAGGCACAATTAGCAAGTCAAATGATTCCCAAGAAGAAGAGAGGAGAGGACCCTGGGCCTGAAAAGATTGGATCCAGTTTTATAGGAGAGTACCAGAACAGAGAAATGGTAGGGGGTGATTGGGGAATAGTTGGGGGGGGAGGACTTATGGGACGTATGGTGGGGGGGAACTGGGAAAGGGGAAAGCCTTTGGAATGTAAACAAAAAATATAGAATAAAAAAATTTAAAAAAAAAAAGAATGATGTGGTGTGTTGTGGGTGTTATATGTTTATGGAAGTTTTCCCTGGACAGTTCTATGGATCCAGGTTACATAAAGGACAAGGTAAACACATGTGAACAAAGAATAGCCAGAGTATGAGATGGATCCAGATGATTAGAACATATTACCAAAGTTAGTATGAGGCCAGGCAGAGCAATTTAGCCAGAAACCAAAAGAATCCAACTTGAATCAGTCAGGATTTGGAGAGGAGGTTGAGCCAAATTAGTTTAGTTGAACAAACCAGTCAGAGTTCAGAAAAATCTAGAAAGGGTGAATTTATTCGGCAATAAATCTGGGAGGCTAAACTATTTTAGGCCTAGGTTAGCAGATGAAGGCTAGAAGCTGAAGCCTTCAAAGACTGGGATTGCAGAGGATTAGATTATAGAGAGGCTATAAGCTTCCAGGCCTTGGCGTAGGGATAGTTATAAATGCTTTGGGATCAGCCCAAGTCATGTATTCCTAAAGCTTGGGTATGAGCCTCATCTCATCACTTCATTAGAAGAAAGAAAAGTGACACATTTACAGTGACACAATTACACTAATTAATTGGTTTTAATAGATGATTGGAGGTGTCTATTATGTGCCATATGCTGTGTCTATTTTTGGGAAAGACATCTGATGAAATTAAATTAATCATAATTAAAACTAAAAAATAAAAAGCCAGATATCTAAGAATTTGGAGAAAGTTTTCTGACAGATAATACTGCAAATATTTTACGTTCTAAAGAGCTACTTACTCTCTTGCATGTCTAGGGAGTAATATGCAAGAGAAGAAACCCAAGCCTGAGAAGTGTGAGAAAGATGTAAAGGGGAGACTCAGCCAGATCTAGTATGTCTTATGCTCTGCAAAAAGGAATTTAGCCTTCTTTGTAGTAGAATGAAAGAACATACTTTCAGGAACTTGTCTTGTTTTGTGAACACTCATGCTAACCCATTAAAAAATAAATATAGGAATATGTGAATATAAACTTCCATTTGTTTCTTTACTTAGATATGTAGAAATTCTTCAACAGCATCACTAGTGATTTATAGTCTCCTAATGATGAGTAGAACAACTTATCCTATTATGTTTAGATATTCTCCAGAAGAGGTTTGACTGACGATAGCATTCATTGATGCCTATTGTGTATTCATGTATAATGTTATCATATCATTACCATCCTCACGATCATAGTCATTCTTGATTTAGGCATTCATGATCCTTGCTATATAGTCCTGAGTTACTCATTCCTTTTGTTCTGTGTCAACTCTGCAGCCAATAGCCCTATCGCTGAGATGTATCTCCTCTGCTTCCATGTACACTTTGTATTCCCACAAAAATATAGAATTCACAGCATATTCTTTACACTTTGCTGCTTCTGAAGTTTTTTTTTATATTATCCTGCTTAACCAAATCACTTTTCTTTCATATAAGTCTTTCACAAGACTTTGTGTGTTTAAAGTTAAATTCAAGTCACATTTACTTTGTGGGATTATGAATAGATTAAAAAAATGATGACTTCACAAAAAATTTAGTCTCAGAAAATCTGTCCGATAGTTACACTTTTTGCATTCCTCACAAGGTTAAGGAACCAATTAACTACATATTGCAAAAATTCAAGTGAAGAAATGGCTGGATATTTATTCAAAATCATTCTAAAATTTTAAAAGAATTCCATTTAAGCGCATTAATACTAGCTAACATTTGTATCAAAAACATTTGTGACTTGCTTGTTTCCTTTCCAAGGAACTGCCATCCTCAGCTATTGATATCTCAGTGATGAGCAGATCATTGTTCCCAGGAGATAATCAGTAGTTCTATGAAGACATGTCTTGGCAATTCCACTTAATGTCTGTGACCAAAAACGTCACACCCACATGTTTATATAAATGTCATTATTTTTCTTTAACTTGTTCAAGCTTGACATAGAAGAGTTATCCCTCATGACTCTCTGTTCTGATCGTTATCTAGTATGTAGTGTGTGTGTGTGTGTGTGTGTGTGTGTGTTTATGTGTGTGTGTGTGTGTGTGTGTGTGTGTGTGCTTGTTATCTGAGTAACTTGTGCCTTTGCTCCTAGTGCTTTACAGTAATTATTCTTAGTTTCAGTCTTGTCCCTATAGTTTTAGGTTTTACTGCATAAACTCTTCATTTCCTCTATGTTATTTCTTATAAAATCTTTTCCTTTCAACCTTGAGGGCTGTATTACCATATCAATTTCATAACTGTTTATTATATGAATATTTATCTGGAATTCTATTAATTTATTGTGATATGTATATGCAACATCCCACCATTACATCTGTTTCTGTCACTCTGTTTTCAATATTTTGATTGTCCCTGGTTGTAATAGTAACTTTTATTCATCTGATTTAATTGTCATCTCAGATGCTTACTGCCTCTGTCTGACAACCTAGGCCTAGTCCTGGAAGCTTCTAGCCTCCATACAGTCTTATCTAGTCCTAGAATGTTATTCAGTAGTGGTCTGAGACTTACTACTGAATAAGTTTACCCTTTCTTGTTCTTTGTGAGCTCTTGATGGCTGTTTCAATGCAACTGTTCGGTCTCAAACTCCTCTCCAAGCTGACTGATTCAATCTGGTCTTTCCCTTGGCCTCTGAATTGTGCTTGGTGTCTAATTTCAGCAATTTGCTCTGATCTTCTAGCTCCTTCTTATTCTCTTTCTCATTCTGTCCTCACGTGTGTCTGGCTTACTCTTTGTCTCTGTAAAACTCTCCCTTTAAAACGGACTCCTCCTTCCCTCTGCACTGCCCCTCAAGTAGCTTCCCTTTCCTCTCTCTTCTCATGAGAGTTGGGCATATTCTTTTTGTTAAATTTCTCTCTGATTCATCAGTTTGTCTGCTACTCAGTTAGACATCACTTTCAAACATGGGAGCTTCCTTCTACAAACTAACTTTACCTTCATTATTTGGGATAAATATATGTGCTAACTGCTGAGCCATACCACAATTAGAAACTGGTTTTTGTTTTTGTTTTTATTTTATCTTTTCCCAGTAAATAGCACAATCGTGGTGTTCACAATGTGATCAAATATCCTGCAACACATGATTATATCCCAAAACATGCTACTGTATTTTCTGTTCCTAAAGTGAGTCTCATATAAATCTTTACAAGTTGTTGTTCCACCTTAACTGTGTTTCCATATAGCATTTTTCTCTGTATGCTTTATTTTATAATGAGTATCCCCCCAAGCCTTCCTGTGTCACAGAAAAGATGTTTTTGTTATTTTCTTGTTATTGTGTGTAATTTTGGTGTAGAAGTTTTAAGAAATTGTTTATCGTTAAAGAGATTTGGGTATAAAAGCTTTAGCTAATGTTAAGTGTTTAGTTTTGATTACCTGAGGAAGGAGATTTGTTATGACAAAACCATTCAACAATTCAGGCGATGGAATTAACCTGTCTTTTATTTACTATCTTTCCACGTTTTTTCTAATTATTCATTTTCTACATATCTCAAAATTTTCAGTGGAATGGATATTTATTTCCAGTAGTTTATTTTCTCTTTTCTTTCTAGTTTTATTTTTTTAATCAACTGCGTCTTTTCCAATCATAAAAATTTTGAATAATGGATTCAATTCTAATATAATTTGCAAGTTTAAATAAAGAAGACTTTAAATATGAAAACAATTTCAGGTGGAATATTAATAGTAGTGTGCTAACTATGTTAATCTTTTATGCTGTTACATATACCTTTAAGATGATTACAGTTATTTACCTTATTGTTTAGGAAAATGTATCATATATTTAAAAATATAAACTATTCCCTGAGTTCAATTTATTTAGGGTATTTAATGAATAGTTGTGGTATTCAGAACTGTGTGGTATCTGAGAATACCAAGAAAATCAAAAGGTGATTAGGAGGAGAAATTTTGAGAAAGCAATCCAAAAGATAAAACAAACATGCTTTCTAGAAACGAGTCCTTCCCAACAAAGGGAAATTTGAAACTGCGCTTCGAATTATTATTATGTTTAGGAAATATGAAAAATGGGGCATGCCTGTAGGAGGACTCATTGAAAGATGCCTGCTAGGCTTCAAAGGAGCAAAGGCAATAGCTAAGGGAGTTAAGTAGGTCACAGGCCCTCTAGCACTATACTATTGTTTTCTGTATTGTGAGAGCAATGAGGAGAATTTTCAGTAGGGTAATAAAGTGAACGTGTGTTTAAGTAATCACCTGATTCTGGGTGAGCTTCCTAGCCAGGTCTGCATGAGGAAAGTAATCTAGAAACCTTATCAGACAGGCGAGCAATAGAGGGTCGTTAAGGAGAGATGCTGCAGGGACAGAGAGAGCATGCATTTCCAAACGCATTTGGTAGGCAGAGAAAGGAAGACTTATTATCCAGTCCTTGTGACCTGAGGGCATGTCTTAAGAATGGCTGGCCTTGAGGAATATTCTAAAGAATGATAGAAAATGCTGATTAGATATGGACTCTTAGAGAAAGAGAAGACGAAGAGATGGCTTCCATCGATCTGGTCAAAACAATGGCAAACCAGAATTACCATTAAAAGAGATTTAAAGGATATCAACAGATGAAAGCTTTGAATGGAACCAACACTTAGCTTTCAATTTTCACACACACACACACACACACACACACACACACACACGCAAAACACTTATATATTACCTAACAATATAAAATTGTTTATATAAGAGTAACTATGTAACAACTTATATTAATATAAATGAACATTTGCTTTCGTTTGTATAGTCTGATACAAACAATACTATTTTTCAAAACCTGAAGGTGTTTTGAAAAATAGTATTTTATTTGCATATATTTTAAAAGGTTATCTTATATAACAGACTACTGACAGTCTAAGAAAGCAGCACATAAGATTGTTATTTAAACTAAGAATCGTGATGTTATCACAACCATTTTGAGGTTTTTTAAAAGATAAAACAAAACTAAGTTTTGTTACTTTTTGAAATGGTCTTTGCAAGGTTGACAAGGAGAACCAACAATTTGTTGCACTAAGAACATGCCTCTATAGATGTAGGTATTTAAAGCATTTTTATTTTAAGATCCAGGATATTTTATTACTCATGATATTGGTTAACTGAGCTTTGAAAGCCAAATTTCTTTTTTGTACACCCACAGTTTTAAATTCTTTCACCCTTCAACAAAGCATTTTCACAGGAAGAATGTATTTTAAAGACTACCTGTTGGGTCTCTCTTTTAACCCTAAACTCTATTTTATATATTTTATTGAAGTTTTCAGTTTGGCTCCCAAATTCAAATTAAGTGGTCTTTGTTCATTTAGAAGGCATAGTGTAGCAGATTCTCATTGAGCAAAATATGTAAGCATGCATCAGCAAAACATTTTACCAAAACTGAGCATTTAGCATCTGAGACCTTATTAATAACAATGCTTAAAAATTACTATTTAAATCAAAGTCATCTGTAATCGTGGTTTTGTAAATAAGAACGTGTTAGCTAATTCCATTTAATCACCACTAACACCTCTTGTATTACTTCATTTTTGGCATCATTAAAGGCAAATGAAAATCCTGAACTGTATTCTCAAGGGTTGTGATTAAATAAAAGGTAGCCTTTTGCAGCATCTACAAGGAATATGTGACTACTCAAGACTGTATGTACTTGCTACCAGTGGCTTTGATGACAGAAATAGATGATATAAGTTGGGAAGCATCGTTAACACATTAAATTGGGCAAGAGAAAGAAAGGGAATAGAATTGAAAAGCACCTTCATTAATTAGACAAGTAGTCAAAGCAGAGATGGAATTGAATAAGAACCAGATGCCTCTTCAGCTTCTGTGGGAAAAGGAGCTGACACATATAAAATCATGATGTGCACAGATTTCTAAATATACATTCTTGGGATGTTATCTTATTGTTAGTGGAGCTGGGAAAGAGTCAGATAGATGGTTTTCCCTTACCAGCATAAACCTGGTTTCCCTGGTTTAAAAAACACAAGACTACCGTAGGGCAGCTTAAGGAACACGTGAGGTGTATATTTTTAATTTGAAAAATGTGTTGTTTTTTTTAACAAACGTACAATTGAAAGAAACACTCATGTCATCCTTTGCCTCCTAATACCATAGTTGAACCTGAACTTCATAGTCTGAGATGTCATACAAATTAGAGAAAATATGAGAAGAAAAATGAAAGATTTCATAGAAATGAAAACGGATTTTATGTGACTAGTGATGCTTTTTATGCCTTTACAATAAAAAGAAAGCTCCCCCCCCCAGGGTGCGTTATAAACTCTAAAAAATGAGTAGTATATCTAGAGAAGAAATTTGAAAATTAGAAGCATGAGCTGAAGATCTTTCCTCACTGATCCTGGTTGCTGGGAGGCTTATCTTTTTATGATTTCTTGTTTGTTTGTTTACTTGCATCTCTAAAGTTTGGAACATTTTCTCCTGTACAGCGGGTGCTTGTAACTTTTCTCTGAAGCAGCAAATACATGTCCTGAAGAAACAAGACAGCCCACATAAAATCACTTGGCAAATATTTCAATTTCTTTTAGCTATCATTCTCTTTCTCTGTTTTTCTCTATCATCTGTTTGTCTTCATTTGTTATCTCTGATAATTGTTTTTTGTTTTTTTTTTTTCTTTTTTCTTCTTAAGAACCCTTTACCTGGGGCTGGAGAGATGGCTCAGCCATTAAGAGCACTGACTGTTCTTACAAAGGTCCTGAGTTCAAGTCCCAGCAACCACATGGTGGCTCACAGCTATCTGTAAAGAGATCTGACGCCCCCTTCCGGTCCATCTGAGCACAGCTACAATGTACTTACATATGATAATAAATAAATCTTTTTTTTTTTAAAGAACCCTTTAACTGAAGATAGTTGAAATGGTAGTGCAGAATTCAAGGTGATATGGAAGGGGTAGCGGTGTTTTATACACCCTGTCAAACAGCCCCAAGCTGCTGTCACTACGTAGGTAAATTGCTCTGGGTTTGGATGAGCCTTTCCTTGGCTCTTGTTCCTCTCATTCTTCTGCTCTTCCTTCTTCCCCTCCTGTTTCACTTATTTACATATTCTCCAATCCTGGTCTAGGTTTACTAATTTGTCCTTCTGATACACATTTTCTAATCTCCAAACTCAGATTTTCCCATTATATTACTTCCTTGTATTTTATTTTATTTTTATTTTATAATGTTTGTGAAATTTACCATAATTCTTTAAATCCAAAGGCTTTCCAAAAAGTTGTACTAAAGAAGTAATACCATCTATTTTTTTTAGTATACCATCTATTTTTTTTAGTTGTATTAACATAGTGTGTGGTATACAATATGCTCACAACTGTCAGAGAATAAATAAAATGGAAGGCAACTAAGAAATGAACAAAAAGAATGTATTTGGAGATTACTATGTTTGGGAGTAAATTGTTAGCTATCAATAACTGGTAAATAAAAGTAACTCTCAAGGTGACTTCAACACATTGGAGAATCGACAATGAAATGATATCTATTAATAAACTTAGGATGGAAAATTGAAAGTATTATTCCAGAAACACAAAGAAATATCTGCACATCCATTTTCAATCTTCAGCTCTATCAACAATCCACATACCCATTTCTTTACTCAGTTTAGTTTCAAGCTAACTTTATTTGAAGTAAACACCCTATGTTGGAGTCATCATTTCTGTCCAGATACAATGCAATTTCATCTCATATTTAATATTGTATGTTAAGCCATTTTTTTCTAATTAAAAAGTGGAGAAAACAATTAAACACCCCATTCTTTTTATGTATCCTTATTCCCACAGGTAAATGTGCCTTGAACCCTTTATTAAAGAAACTCTTTTTTATAATACATGTACATGTGGTAAAAATGCAGAAAATAAATAACTGTGGTGTGCTTATTTCTTACTGGTGTACTATAGCGCCCTGCCTCTATCTAAGGCTCAGGGAATACTGGGGAAGCAGAGGAAATTTTCTAAGAGACAGAATACAAGGCATCTGTTGCATCAGTATAAAAAGAATTCGCTTCCAATAACAACACTGGTTGACATGCCAACATGAATGGGGGAAATTTCACAAAGAAGCTCCTTTAGATGCAGAAGCCTAGACAATCAGTAGTTGTTGAGAATGACTCAGCTTGCTTTTGGCATGAGACCCTGTAAGTTCATCCAAGCCCAAGTGTTCAGCTTTACATACATGTAAATATGAGCAGCACTAAAGGTACACAGTAGGGTGTGTTCATATGTATATATGAGAAAATAATGATTAAAGAACAATGTAGGGTTTTAAGAGGGAGATAGGGGCCTGAGAAAAGTTGAAAAGGAGAAAGGTGGTAGAAATTATGTAATCATAATAGCCATATGTGAAATTGCTTTGAACATTTTATAAAGTAAGATAAAATATAACAATAAAACAAGAAAATGTTGCTTGGTTGGTAATAAAATTAATCTAAGCTTGGAAATATTTGTTTTTATTAGTTTAATTTGTCTAATATCTAGAAATTGAACTCAGGGCCTTGTGCATGTTCATTACACACTCTAACAAAAGATTGTACTTCTGGATTTATATAATTTATAAACACAATATTGTGCTTTGACTGCTCAGCTTTCTAATCTTACAGAGTGGGAATGAACTTCTGGCTACTAGTACTAGTGGGTATAACAGTAGACTTGATACTCCTGTCATTTTTAAAAAGATTTATTTGTTTTATTTTATATATGTGAGTGTTTTGTCTTCATATGTGTTTGTGAATCATGTCAAGCTCAGTGTCTGTGGAGGTCAGAAGAAGTGTTTGATTCCTTGGGTAACAGAAGATGGTTTCAAGCTAACACACGGGTGCTGGGACCCAAACTCAGGTCTGCTGCACGTACTCCTTACTGCTGTGTCAGCTTTTCATCTCCCAATAATTTCCCCACTTATAAAAAAACATGTAGTCTCACCAAATTTACCTATCAGATATATCTAGAATCTTTCCCATGACTTCTTTATCTCCAACAATGGAAATAAAGATCTCAAATCTACTTCTTCCTTTGGCTGACATTAGCAATTTCAAAATCCTTGCAATTTCTGAAAATATCACAATGATTTATAACACAGAGGTTAACTATGGTATGTCTTCAATCTGAAATATTCTAACTTCATTTTCTTTTTTCAGAAAACATGAATATTTCAATACCTATCTCTTTAATGGGAGAGTTATTCTAGAAATCTATGTCTTTTGATGTGGTTTTAATCTTTTTACTACTATGGCAATAATTAACTTTAAGTGTGTTTTATTATTATATGCTCCCCTTTCTATTTGTGCAATTTATTACAAGTCAATCTCTTCTTATCTTATTCAATTTATTATCTTAAAATATGCAAAAAATCTGTTTAATAAATAAACCTACTACATATTATCTTTAATATGTAATTGAAAACCAATAATGATTTGACAAATTAGTTGGTAAATAAAACAAAACATTCAAGTGCCCCGTGGTATTTGCATTAGAAAGAGTTAATGGTACATAATAGAAAAGAGAGTGGTTATACACACACACAGAGATATCAATGAATTTTCTCATGTTTAAATGCATACTTCATGTCGTCGGAGAACGGGCAGGGGGACGAAGGCTTATGGGACTTATGGAGAGGGGGGAACCAGGAAAGGGAAAATCATTTGGAATGTAAACAAAGAATATAGAAAATAAAAAAATGAAAAAAAGAAACAATATAACCATTGCTTAAAAAGGGGCCATAAATTTATTTGTATTTTATTTAGTTAATTTGTTATGTAAAACATTAAAACCTATTAAAGTTTTATATATGGAAACAACAATTGCATTGGGTAGATAAATTATTACTGAGGGTGTTTAGTTTAGAAAGAAAGGTTAGGGAATAAGCAACTCTTAAAATTGTTAGTTATAACTTTGGCTTCAGCTTCATTGTTTTATATTTTCGGTTTTTATTTTATTTATGTGTATTTACTTCTTGCCTGTATATGTGACTATGTACCACATTTTTACTTGGAATCCTTGGATGCCAGAGGAGGACATCAGATTGTGTTCTGTTTTGTGGGTGCTGGGAATTAAACCCTGGTCCTCTGCAAGAGCACTGAGCGCTCTTTACCACTGAGCCATCTCTTCAGTCTCTCAGCCACAGTTTTAAAATTGTATTTTTATTATAGTTTTCATGATGTTTACTGTTATGTTAAAGTTCCCACTGCTAATTATATTAATAAGGAAGAAAAAAACATTGGCATTGAAATGAGGATCGCAAGAAAATACATTTTTCAGGGTTGCTTTCAAACTTTTGGGAAATGGCACATTAATCAACTTGACAAACCATAATACTACATTTTCAATTTTCCAGAATTATTTATTGATTTTTCGGTGGTGACTTGGAAATGAATGTTGAAGCATCTCCACATGAACTAAAGTTCTTTTCTACCCCCTGTAAGTTCCAAGCCACATTTCAATAGTTCTTTTGTCTGTTTGTGTTATACCAAACACTAGTAACAACTACAGTAATTTATGTCCATCTAAAAGTTGAATGTTCTATAACTTTGTGTCCTAGATTATAGATGAATGTTTTGGCATTCTATTCAACTTACTCAATACCTATAAGGACCAACACTTTACTCTTGGCACAATGTTGTATCAGAAAATATAACTATTAGTGACACATATGATTTTCTTACCTTTGTAGAAAGGATCACTGGTGCCATGAGCTAATTTTGGCATTACAGATTTCTATTTATCCACTACTTATTCATTAAAAAATTTGACTTTGGTGGACTGGTGAGCAGGGGGAGGGGGAGGGGCTAGGGGATTTTGGGGGGGGAACAGGAAAGGGGACAGCATTTGACATGTAAATAAAGAATATATCTAATGAAAAATTGACTTTGTGGTACATATTTCAAGTGGATATTTATCAATTTTAACATGAAAACTGCTTAAATACCAGTTCCAATTAATACTATACTTTTTGATATTTAATCCTTCTTCTGAAAATTAAACCAAACACTAATGAAACTTTCCATATCAGAAATATCATTAAAGGGCTCAGTGAAAAACTGATGGTCTGAATCTGGGTTTCCAGCCGGCAAGCAGGGTTGGGCATGATTGTAACCCTAAAGCTGAAAAGGTGGAGATAGATGAATTCTGGGGGCTCATGGGGCAGACAGTCTAGACAAAACAGTAACCTCAAGTTGCAATGAGAGACCTTGGTGTGCTCTTTCCTGGGGAAGACCATGTCTGTTTTCTGCCTCTTTGATTACTTCTACGTCTTCATGTAGTGGTAAGGTCTATAAACTTTTACTTGTTCATTTTGGCATGTGCGAAAAATGGAAGACAAGAATTTGAAGGAGAGCCTGGAGGGGTGTATGGGAGGTTTTGGAATGAGTAAAGGGAAAGGTTTATAAATGTAATTATTTTATAATCTCAAAAATAAAAGAAAAATTGGAAGTTAAGGTAGTAGTATTCCATTGTATAAATATACCACATTTTCTGTATCCATTCCTCCTTTGAGGGACATCTGGAACTACTCAGCAATTTAAAATAATGAATTCATACAATTTGTAGGCGAATGGTTGGATCTGGAAAATATCATCCTAAGTGAGTTAACCCAATCACAAAAGAATACACATGAAATGCAATCACTGATAAGTGGATATTAATGAGCCCAGAAGCTCTGAATACTCAAGGCACAATTAGCAAATCAAAAGATTCCCAAGAAGAAGGAATGAGAGGACACTGGTCTAGAAAAGACTGGTTCCAGTTTTGCAGGAGAGTACCAGAACAGAGAAAGTGTTGGGGGGGGGTGATTGGGGAATGTGTGTGGGGAGGTGCAGGGGGTAGACTTGTGGGACACATGGTGAGGGGGGAACTGGGAAAGGGGAAAGCCTTTGGAACGTAAACAAAGAATATAGAAAATAAAATTAAAAAAAAAAGAAGTTAAGGTAGATGGTTAGATAGTAGCATATCTGAAAGTTCATACTTTGGCACATACATACACACAGCTGAGTGAAACTATACATATATATGCATATATGCAAAGAAGCACACAATGTATACACAATAAAAATTATGAATAAACAATATTTCAAAAGATAGTATCAGAATCATTCTAGAATCCCTGTAGAGGAATCTTAAGCCAGCAACATGGCTGCTCTGGCTGGAATACAGAGGGCCCTTATTATACTCTTTTAATCCCAAACAAAGTAGGTAAGCTTAGTTTGTAGACAGAAGCCATGTTTGAAAGTAACGTCTAATTAAGGGGCAGACAAAGTGATGAATCAGATATTTGACAAAAATGAGTCAGAGGTAGCATGAATCCAACTCTCTGGAGGACAGACAAGAACTACTTAAGAGCAGTGAAGCCAGAGAGAATTGAATCAGTTCTGTTCAGTCAAGTTCAATCGGTGCAGCTTGGAGCAGTTCAATTCAGTCATCTGGTAGTCAGTTTAGTGAGTGCAGTGTAGTGGAGTTGAGTTCCTTTGTGAGTTCATGCAGTTCCGTGTGGGTCAGCAGAGGCAGTTGAAACCAGAGAATAAGAAGTTAGCAGGAAGATTAGAATAAGTTTCTAGAGTTAGTATAAGGCCAAGCAGAACAATTCAGTGAGAAGCTTAAAAAAGCCAGACTGAATCTGTTAGTTCATAGAAAAGTTTGAGTCATAACAGCTGTATTGAGACAGCTAGCCAGAGTTCAAAATGCTTTGAAAGGGTGAATTTATTCAACAGTAATCCTCTGAGATGACCATGACATCAGGTGAATAAGTTACTTTGACATTCCCCCCTGAGATGTGTTGTATTTTGCTGATTTTTAAGTTGTATACAAAAGACTTTCTCACTTTCTAAAGCTATCTGGCTCATTTTCAAACAAAAGTTTCATGGGCCCTTTTGGAATATAGAACAATATTACATTCTATAATGCAGACTTCTAAGAAATTAAAAATAAAAACTGGTGATATTCCAGTGATAAGATTGCTTTCTTTCACATCTATTATTTTCTTGAAAATATACTGGCATTGAATATATTTATATATTGGAGTCTACTGACTTTTTTTAATCTATAAAAAAGAAATGATTAGGTTGCTTTTTAGATGGAGTTAACTCCATCCTTAACTGAACAGCCTGTGAGTGATGCAACTTCATTATTCTGAGATAGTTCACTCACCTCCTTTGGTGCATCAGCTACAATGAATTCAGAGTAAATCATCTTAGCTTTGGTAGCAATCTTTTCTCTACATTCTGTTTTCTTGAAGTCTTCACAGGCAAGCCAGAACTCAACATTTTCTTCACTAAATTCTGATTTTAGAAATGTTCGGAAAGCATCCAATCCAGCTACGACATATTTAAGAAAGCATCACATTATCTATACGATAGTAACATTCCCCAAATAAGTCCATTGCATCAAATGAAAATTTATTGATATAATGTCTATTGGCAAATATTTATCATTCAGAAAATGTAATATTTATATACTATCATTTTCAAATTAGAAAATGTAGATTTTGAGAGTAATCATGAGTCCAAAATATTTTCATCTATATTTTAAAAATTAACTTAATTAACAAAATATATATTTTCTATTTCTTGATCTGACTTATTTTTTCAGAAACTGTCTTGATGACTAGTGCCTTGGGCTATTGAACTGCTTAGCTCAAGTTATGTATTAATTAAGATAAGAATATATTTCTTTGATATAAGCTTTTGAGACAAAATTTGAAACTGAGGGAATAAGATGTGTTAGTTTGGGCTCAAAGGAAAAGACACAATGTTTGTCTTGACTATATTGGACAAATATACTCCTTAAACCAAGAAATAACTGACAAGATTTTGGGATTGAGTCTATTATTCTCCCTATAGGGAGCCCACTTATCTATAGGCTCAGTTCCTTTAACTTGACCAGGGTATGGATTTTTTAAAAATAATCTCAGTCTCATCTTTACTTATAACCTCACATGTTTCAATCCCCATCACACATCATCACACACGAATTCAAATATGCAGCCCAATTTCTGGCTTTCATAAGTATTTGTGTTTAAAATTGGTCCTTAGGCTTCTATTTTTTTTCCGTAGTCATCATTAAAATGTGCCTTGTGGAATTTTTTTTTTTGTGAAATATTTACAGCTAATTCGAAAAGGTGATTCCTGCCCAGTGATTTCAGCTGTGTACGGCGAGAGTATGACAATAGCTGCATGCCTTGTGAGAAAGAGTAAGAGCTTTTATTCTGACTATACTCTTCAGGTATCTTAAAGTCCTGGTATCTGGCTTTTCCATATGTATTTGGGCAGATATGCTTGCACATTGAGGCTTTATATTGGATTATGCTCTTCGGGATTTTGTCCCTGAGGAATTTGCCTTCTGAAAACACCGTTTTGTTTTCAACGTGATTGTGCTCTGAGCACTTGTCTTCCCAGTGCAGGCCAAAAGAGTTACCCCGTGTTGTCTAATCATCTGGAAGAAATAAAGTTATGAAATTCATGGGGTTGACAGACTGACTAGAAATAGAAGAAAATATGAAAGGAATGGGGACTGTCAAATTTTTATAGGTTGCTGCAGGTGGGAAACAAAAGTGAAATTTAGTGAGAAAAATATAAAATAAAGCATAGCTTTCTAGGACAGAATCTCAAGTGTCAAAAACACTGCATAAGTGTAGCATATTTTTCTTACATGAAGTAATGTAAAAATGAAATTTTATTATAAAAATATATCAGATACTAATTAAAATCCTTGAAATAAATGCAAGAGAATGTACTTGTCATTATTAATTATTATTAATCATAGGAAAATTAAATTAACCATGTGAACTAAGCTTATCTGTCACAAATTTAGATTTTTAAATTTGTAGTAGAAGATAAAACTTTCCCTGAAAGTAATCCAAACATTGCTGGTTTTTTTTGAAGGTCAAATATATAAGATAAAGTGTTTATTATTAAAGAAGTAATACTTCCATTCTTTCACGATAATATTGTGGGTGTCACTAGGGCATATCATGTTCTTCACCTCAAGGATTTTTATGAATCTATCCTAGAGATAATGACATTAGAAAACAAGAAATAATCTTGTTTTCTGCTTCTCTTCAGTCTCTAGAAAGGCCTACACTGAGCAACACTTCCTTCTATACCTTAGTTTGTACCCAAGGACCAAATTAACAATTAACTTTCAGGTCACGAAGTTCTGTCTCTCTATTTAATATTTCACTGACTTTTCTGTTTTAGACACATTTTAATTTGAAAACACTTATTACATACAATAAAATCCATTCTTGAAGGCATTGTACAGGATAGAATGACGATTTGTTTCACAGTCACAGAGGACATTAATGGAGTAGAAATTGAAAGCTATCAGGAAAGCCACGTCAACATAGAGGCAAAGTGAGTAAAAATGCATAAGTAGTTTTCTAATGTATTTAGAGCGTTACAAATAAATTATACTGTTATTATTTATCTTGATTTACATAAATCATATTAACTAGTATATTAGCCATATAGCTACTTAGATGAGTTTGTGATTCTGGCCTTTTGTTATATGAGTACAGTTTTCTCCATCTCAGAGCCCTCCTCACTTCTGTTCTGCATGTATGTTGTACAGAAATCCTTTCCTCTGCCATGGGGGAACCGTGTCCATGACAACCAGGAGAGGGACTCTAAGAGTCACTTACCAAACTTGACTTAATCTCTTGGTTACATACTGAAGAACATAAGAAAGTTCCCATTCTAACTTAGAAAGAGGTGTTTCATGTCCGAAGTGTTTTCAATGAATGACTTTAGTTGTACCTGAGGTATAGGTAGATTGATTTAGGATTTAGCCTATAAAAATAAAGTGTTCAGAGTATCATAATGCATTTATTTCCATTTAACTTTAATTATGAACAGAAAGCAGTGCAGAATGTGCCCAGTTTTATTATTTTATGCTTTTCTGATCTTTTATTAATTTAAAACAGAAATGTTATTTGGTTAATACAATGGATACTATAAATATGTTCTGTTTAATCTCTACAGTCCTACCTTTTTCTCTCCAGATGAATGTACTGTGAAGCAGATTCTTTATAAGACAAATAGGAATTGTAGAAAAGCTTGTGACTATTTGTGTACAAAAATGCATGCCAATTTTAAAGTACTTTATATGTAATTGGTCACAATTGCAACATTGAACTATGCTTTTAGATACAAACACATATTCATTAATAAAACAAATTGGTTTTGTATTTAGTCAAAATGAATGCCATTTATTTTAAATATGCTAACAACTTTCTAGTTTACCTCATGAAATTGAAAAACAACTGGTTAATTTAAATTTCCTGTTATTGATAATTTGCATATTTCTTTCAGCTTTTTATCAATGGTAGGCAATGATCAAATTCATCTAATTATAGGCTAAAATAATGGAAAGCATCCTACTTGATTATCATTTACAATTAATTTCCCCTGTATTCATGCTTGAACTACTGGCCAATGTCAATTTAGGCTAAACTAAATCTATTTTGACAACAAGATCTAAAATTTTTATGCTTCAAATGCTGATCAATATCATACTTCATGAACTATTTGTCATTTTTAAGGTTTAATGAATTGTGTTTATAATCTTTAAAATGCACCATTGCTTGAATCTTACCTTGGTTAGCTAAGAGCGAGTCCATATTTTCAGACCATGCCAGTGGTTCCGTAGTTGGAGACCTGTAGAAACAGCATCTACCCTTGACAATAGCATTGTGATCTTTTTCTTTGATAAATTATAGTATTACTTGAGCTGTAGGTACTTTTAAAATTACATCATTAAAATGAGCCATTGATGAAACAGGAACATGTCAACAGAAATCATGTAGTGTTTTTCCAATATAGACAGTAACAGAAGTATAATGTGGAAGATAATTTGGTATCAGAAAATTATTTATCAATCTAGCCAACAGTGTTAGTATTTGTAAATAATGAAGTTATACTAATGGCACCAGAGAAACATTGGTTCTGTGAAGCAATTATTAACTTTTTTGAATATGTTACTAATTATGTGTCCGTGGATAGGGACTTCTGATAACAATCAAGATGAATGAAAGATTTTTTAAGTTTTCATAGCATACAAATCTACTAGTTTAATAATCATGAATATTTAGAAAGTATAGAAAGGCTTTAAGGATTTCTAATGTGACGATGTTTGATTTTGGTATTTTGTTGTAGTTAGCCTATTCTGTATCAGATTTTATTTCTCCTTAGGTTGGTAGACTAGTTCTGGGCTCTACTAGTACTAAACGTAGTAGACTAGTACTTAAAAGTAGGAATTTGTCAAAAGAGTGTTTTTTCAAAGCAGTAAAAATTTATGGGCTGAAGTTTCCTGAAGAAGGTATACATTGGTGAATCCTACATAAAATAATAAATCAGCCTTAGCATGTAAACCCTGTGAGATACAACTATACCATGTATTATTCCTCTTAGCAGATAAAGATCCTGATGAAACAAGCCCCTCTCCACAGGAAGCCACTCCTAGCCAAGGAGTTCGATTATGTAGTTATGACGTACAGACAGAGAGGGGCTGGCTAGCTAAATCATGTATTTAAGCAATTGACAATAGAGACGGTCTCACTTCCAGCCATCCTTACAAATGTTGTGTTGTTTATCAAACTGTTACATTGCATGCTGGTCATCCTAAATATGGCTTTGTTAAGTGATTATTATGCTTTTATGTCTTATTGTTTGTAATTACTGCAGTTTTTGTATACTTTTTAGTGGGTTAACTGTGTTTCCCCACCATTTTAATATTAGTTGTACTTTTGTATAATACAAGGATTGAGGCACGGCTACTGGGAATTCATTTTTCTCTCTTCTTTTACTGACAGTTTCTAGCTCAAATTTCCTTTCTGAGGGATGGGCTTCAGATCTCCGTTTTTCCTTTCACTTACTAACATTCGAAAGCACTGGTTGTCTAGGAGACTTTTGCAATGGCAGTCTCGCAATAAAATGGACGTAGAAAAAGATTTGCATTGTTTAGTTTTCAGCCTTCATAAATCAAGTGTTAGTCATAAGCCTAGATTTAATTTCACACTGAAGTGCTTTTGTGCATTTAAACTGTTGCTTCACTATGATTATGTTGTATTACACGGCTCTCACACTGTTTTGTTGGAATTCTAAAATTATCGTAAAGGTCATTTAAATTGCACTTGTATAAAAATAGTGTTCACAGACGGAAATATAGTGGTTGATGTAATATTTAAATTATATGAAACTCGATCTCTGCAGAGTATATGCTAATGCATAGGGCAGAGAGGCGCTCGGCCATCAGGATATCCTTCGGAATGAGGACTGGCTCTCAGAACCAGAGAAATAACAAATCCATGCTAGTATAAATGTCTACGTCTCCATTTGCGTGTAGGTTCTTTAATAAGTAAAAGTAGATATTTTCTAGCACTCAGAAGAGTGTGGCTAGGGCGAAAAATTAATGCTCAAAATCGAGACAATGGCTGGTGGAGGACAGATGAAAAGGAGATGGTGGCTTTCAGGATGCCGGAAGAACGCAATGAAAAAGCTTGCGGAAAAAGCGTAGGTGAATTGTTCAGGTGGAACATCCTACAGTGCTCTGGGCAAAGGAAGCAGAAACAGAGTGTGACAACATGCCTAGAGGGCCACAGAACAGCAGGACTTTACTGTCATCACCACGGGCCTTTAGGTAGAGGCGGGAAGAGACAGAGTCAATAAGCGATGGCAGGTCCTGTTTCCATCATTGTGTAAGGACAAGAAGAAAAGTCTGGGAGCAAGAGTGGAGTTAAGAACAAAAGGAGGACTGTAGTTTTGAATCTGTACCTAGAGTGCTCTGTATTCTGTAGACATACACACAGCGTTTTAGACATCCTACAATTAGAGTTGCCAGAGTGTTCTACTATAAATTCCGGTCAGGAAATGTTGACTTTGCTCTAAAGGGGTAAGCTGTCTTTCAGCTCTCAGAAGGGATACCCCCGCGGCTTTAGAAGATTCCTGAACTGCTCACTTTGCTGACCTGCGTTTCACCTACAAGGTTCAGTTTTGAATATTTATTATATTGTTAGAGCTGGAAGAAGTGGAGGGCTTCCTTCTCAGGAATTAGGTAGAGTGTAACTTTTAATGAATAATATTTCCTACTATTAAAATTTTTTTAATTTGGGTTTCTTATGAGTTATTTATATTCTTTGGAAGGACATGTTCTCGTGTCAATAAATAAAGGAAAAGCTAGTATTTATCAGAACACTAAAATACACAACAGTGTTGTGAATGTTTATAATATATTCCAGGTCACGTTAAGCATGTCACATATCTTCCATCACTTAACAGTGACAATAATAGTGTATTGAATTCTCCTGTTACCAGTGACTAAATGGACTATAAATGCTAGTGACTTGTACAGTATCACTTGGTAGTAGTAGGTAGACAATATTTAAACACAAGTCTGCTTAGGACCTTAACTTTTTCAAATTTCATTCCAAAGGATAAGTTAACATATATGGGCTCTTTCTGGGACACCTGCAGTAGTTTTCCTGTAGTAGAATGTCACACAAACCACCCAGATACTTTATATAATGCATAAATTGTAACAATTAATTACTCAATGGAAAGTCTATGCAGTTCATTCTTATGGCTTTTAAATTATAAATGTAGAAAATTTCTTAGGTTAGCTGTGCATGAGAAATACAAGCATGTGTTTTTATAAAATGCAGCTATAGAAATATTAATAAAACCCACTAAATAAAAATTAGAGAATAAAAATTCAGCAGCTATTTAAAACTGTAGAGGCTTCATTGATTTTTTTTTAACTTGTGTGTTACCTGAAATAAATGTTCAATATGCCATTCCTTCATTATTATTTTTCTGCTTTTCATTTTATTTGTGTCTTAATTATAACATTAATAGAGGTATATGTGGTTTCTTTCCTTTGTGTGTGTGTGCACACACACACACACACACACACACACACACAGAGAGAGAGAGAGAGAGAGAGAGAGAGAGAGAGAGAGAGAGAGAGAGAGAGAGAGAGAGAACTTTATAAAATTCTGGTGCTTTAATCAGAGTAACTTTCCATGTGTGTATGGTTTGCCAGAAAATTCACTGTGAATCTGGAGCCAAAATCGCACTTAGTATTTCATGGGGTTTTGGCTGATTTCCTGCCTGTTTTCTTCATTAAGCAAGTGCCATCAAGGCCGGCAGTACTCATATTATATGTCCAGAGAAGAGCCAGACCAGATGGGAACCGCGTGAAAGCTACCAGTTATCTTGCTAATTGAGCCAGCTAGAACCAGTTGTATTGCATTAAAAAATGTGGAATCCAACAACTTAGCTGTTCACACTCAATTAGCAGTGTGCTGGAGAATGGAAACTCAAGCAAGGAGTTCATGTGCCCGAGGAAGCGACAGCTGCTTCCTTACCCAGTGCTGAATATCCATGTAAAAGTTTCTTAATAAGTACTGTCTGTGATCATGAATAACTCTGACGAAGATCATATATGTTGTCTCTGCAACTCACTACTGTGAAAAAACATGATGAAAAGAGAGGTCAACTTTCTGTTGACCTTGATGTATTTTTACCTAGCAAACAGAGAATTGAGAACCAAAGCAAGCCATGCGTCGTGGACATACTTTAGGAAGGAAAGCATCAATTGAGAAGGGCAAGAAATAAAATGAAGTTACTGTGAAAGGCAACAATTAACATTCTTCTATCGTAAATGAAGGCAGCAAGTCCTATAGAGTACCGAAGACTCAAGGGTGGCACGTATGCATCTTCTGAGATAAAAAGAGCTTTAAACAGTAACTCACTTCACTGGCATTGTGCGTCCCACTGTCTGCCTGCCACAGATGATGCAGTTTCTCTTTCTGACTGATCTTCAAGCTGAAGGCACATGACAGCAGGAATATTACAATTAGTATGCAAATACCTGTCCCCGGCTTACAAGTTGGCATTTTTTAAGTCGTGCTAGTCTCAGCTTTTATCATTTCGCTAAGTTCACTCTCATCAAAACAGTTTAACTTCCCAGGAACACATAATTCTTTGAATAAATGTGACATTTCTCTGAGTCGGGCATAAAAACATAACTATTCCATTAGAATAATAATTCTGTGAGTTTACTTGCTGAGTTTCCTATGCATTCATTGCTATGAGTACTAGTATTCTCAATATATTTAGTATTATAATATTATAACATGTGCTTAGTAATCACCTTTAGGCCTATATTATGTCTAAAGATCATTCATTTTCCTTTATTCTTTGATTTTGTGAGGCGGGCTCTACCTTTTAGCGCACTCCAACAACCACTTAAGATCAAAATTTTTACTGATATACAAAATTTTTCTAGGAAATGCATTATTTTGTTACCTATAATTTGTTCAGCTGCTCATGGCCCAGTGACATGACTTTCTCTAGTATTTTAAGCTATGAATCTCGTATAATTTATGCCCATGTATTTTAATCCAACACTGATGCTTAAAATAATAATGTCAACATAAAGCCCAGACGCTAGTGTTTTTGTAAATGATGTTGCTAACCCTATTGTTAAGCTTTGATTGCAGTATAACAACGGTAACAGTGAAAACAGGCATCCTTTTAACTTGGAGTTGAATCATCCCTATTTGTTGAATGACCATGGAGTGCTGAGGCTAATGAAAGTAGAAGTGATGACCTAAACAGTCATGGTGTCATTAAGCAGTGAAATCATCAATTAACTCAATTGATTTTGTTAGTTCAAGCATCAGTAAGTAATGTTCTTAAGATATGCAAAAACCAAGTCATTAAACATGCTTTGATTATTTTTTTTTGTATTGCTGGTGAGGGATAATACAACACTAAGTTTATAATAAACATTTGACGTTATTTTCAATATAGATTATATTAGAAAATAAATTTAAATTTTAGATGGAAAATTTGTATAGTCAGTCAAAATTATTTAAGAAATAGGAGGCAGTAAAAGCTTAACTTTTGTTGAAACACTAAGATGAAATTGAAATATATGCTTTGAGGTCAATAAAGTTATTTTGTCAAATCATTCCATAAATCACTCTTTACTTGATTATGACATTCTGTTCCTGTTAAAAAGCTTCTGTTCATTCAGAATACATTTCTGAATGTATTAACTACATTTCTATAGTATAACTATTTCTATAGTTATGATTATAAAGAATTTGTTGTTTTGGGGAACCTGATAATTTTTTCTCTAGCCTTTCTTTATAATCATAACTGTAGAAAGATAGTTATTCAGAACATTTTTAAAAAGCAAATTTTACTTATTAAAATGAAGATCCATACTGAAATGAGCAGGAAAACTTTCTTTGGAGGTTCAATGCTTTTGGGCAATGTTCAATACATTCTTGTAGGCAATCGCCCAATGAAGACACTGGATGTCTAACCATCACTAGTGTTTTGTTTTGTTTTATTTTGGGTTTTTTTGGGGGGGATATTTTACTTATTTACATTTCAAATGTTATCCTCTTTCCTGGTTTCCCTTCCAGAAATCCTCTACCCCCTTCCCCCCTTGTTTTTATGAGGGTGCTCCCCCACCCACCCACTCTCACCTCACCACCTTGGCATTTCCCTACACTTGGGCTAGTGTTTCATTCAGTGGTTAGTTTTCCCTCAGTGTGGGAAGTTGAATGCCATCTTTTGAGAAGTGTTGGCATGTTCCTACCTAGATAACATGAATATTTTACATGGCAAAGGAACCCAGTGTAATTATCTCGGCTCACTTCAGAGGAATGGCAGGAGGGTTTGAGTGAATAGAAAGATTTATGTGAAGGAAACATGAGAATTTGTTTTTTTCATAAACATATGCCCTTTTACTTATTGTTTTTGGATCCTGACTAATTTTTTCTTTCTCCATTCTTTCTTTATAATCATAACTGTAGAAAAGTAGTTTATTTTATTTTTTCAATTTTATTTACTTTTTCCTATTGCATTTTTAAATTAATTTATTTGCATCAAATGCTGCCCCCGTTACCCCCTCATAGACACCTTCCCCACTACCCCCTCCCATTCTCAGAAACATGAGATTGAAGCAGTATGAGAAGCAGCCAAGAGCTAAGGAATTCAAATGGCATTTAGACTTAAACAATGGGTTAGGGATTGGATGTTCTTAGACTATCCAATTGTCTAACATACCAACAGTCTGATTTAACCCAATAGGTATAACTTGGACTATGATATCCAGGGCTTGAAGATATTTTAAGACATGAAGTGTGTGGTGTGGTCATTTCTTATACAAGCAATAGGTGCTTGATATATCCTGGGAACTCTTCTCCTTAAATTTTTAAAAGAAGAAAGGCATATAATAAAATAAGTATAAATTTCAAGTGTAGACCGATGATCTCATAGAAAAATGTGACTTTTAAGTTTGGCACATTGATCTTCTTTGAGCTTCATTTTAGTGAAATCAAATACTACCTACATCACAAGGTTCTGATATGAGAATAAAGAGAGCTCTATATAATAAATCGGTGTGTTTTAATGTTACTATTTATGAATAATTGGTTTATTCTTTTCTCCCCCAAACTTAAAATCTTTTATGGATCCATTGTTGAGATGCTAGAGAAAAGAAGATTATGAGAATCACAAGGACTAGAAGCTTCTGTGGAGAGAAAGGAATTGTACTTTACAAATTCTTAGTGTTTAGCACTCTAAAGTGTCTTAGAGACACCAGATTTTATACGATGAATTTGAAGTTGATAATTTTGGAACTTTCCATGCTTAAGTTATACATGAGATGAATGGGAAAAATGTGAGTATAAATGCAAATGTTAGTGGACATCATCTGTAAGTATAGATATATTTTTCAATTTGTCCCTCATTTATTTACATCTTAAACACTGTCTGCCCTCTGGTCTACCCTTCCCAGAGTCCCTCTCTCCATTCCCTTTCCCCTTCTTTGAGAGGGTGGAGCCAATCCCCGAGTACTAGAGTACTAATGGTATTCTACTATGCTTACAGACAGGAGCCTACAACTGTCCTCTGAGAAGCTCTACCCAGATGCTAATTGAAATAGATGCAGAGACCCGCAGCTCAAAATTGGATGGACTCTTGTGAAAAGGTTGAGGAAGGACTGAAATACAACTAAAATAATTTAAAATGCATTAAGAATCTGCAGAGTCAGAGTTTTATGGTTTGGGGTTTATGGATTAACAAAACAAATCGCACTCCCAGAGCCTATGTTTATGCTTCACGTGGTTTGGAGTACTGAACTCCACTTGATTTCCTATTTTAATAAGGAGTACTCTTCTTTCTTTTTGAAATTTGAACAAAAAGATTAAAAAAAGTTTCGTGAAGGGACACAAGGGTATCAGGAGGTTAGCAAAATGTCAACGAAAGACAAAGTCACAGAGTTAAGACTGAGTCATGGATTGTGGGGAGGGTCAAAAAGAGGTCAGAAGACTAAGATGGAATAAATAGAATCAGCTCAAAAAATTACGTGAGCTTGCCAAGGTGACCATTAGCCAGAACAAAAGAGGCAAGCTGAAGCGAGTTGAGGGAGTGGCCAGCACCTTGGCAGTAGTTAGAACCTTATATTTTGCTTCCTTAAATCACCAAAGGAAAGAATGATTGTTTTCATGAAGATCTTCAGAGATTTATGACAGAGCTACAAAAGCAGTTTGCTTTGGACTTTAAGTTTTAAATTTCTGTTGTATAAATGAGCGAGGAGAGAGAGAGAGAGAGAGAGAGAGAGAGAGAGAGAGAGAGAGAGACTTGAGGTATGATTTGTAAGACAATAAGGCTTAATCAGATTGGGCTCACAAATGCTATGAGCAATAGCAATAGTGCTGAAGCCTAGCTCTCAGATTGGTTGATTAGAAATGTGATGCTAACTTTGATATAGAATTCTTGGTACGCTTGTTGGAAGACCACATTATTATCTAGCCAAACCTCACGGTATCATGTTCTAGTATATGTTCTTATTTTCTACTTAGGATAGCGAGTACTACCATTAAGAGACATCTGCCTCAGAAAAGAGACACAAAATTTCTGATGTTATTAAGAACTTTATCTTTTTTAAAATAGTTAAATGACATTTGGATCTTAATAGGTTTAAATATACAAATTATTTAAAATAACTTCCTACAGTGATAGAAACTAATAACATTGAGATTATTCATGTAACAATCTAGCCTCACTTTAAAGGGAGACTAGAGAACTTTTAACTTCATTTTATAATGTATTAGTCTTATATCATCTATTAATCAGACTCCTAAATTTGAAATATTTCTTATTGTTGCTAAATATTCTAAGCACACACGTACACACACACACACACACACACACACACAGGCACTTAATCGACTCCCTTCCATCCATGTTTTATATATCTACATTTCTATTTTATATATGCAGCATTTGCTTAACTCTTCTCCTGAGGTAACTTTCCCTTTTTTAAAACTCTGGTAAATAGCTTAATATTGAATGTAAAAATATGCAAAACAATGTTATAATAGCCTTGGGAAATATTCACAAAAACTAAATAATATAATATTAAAAGAAGTCTGTAGTTAGACCATGTACATTCTTGGCCAAAATTACTTTGTTAACATTCTTGTGATTCAACTTTTTGCAGTGACAATACATTAACAATGTATTTAATAGTGAATAAAAGTTAGAAGAAGCTGATTAGATTCTCTTTTATTTAAAAACATCATTAAAGGAACAGACACATTATTAAATCCACAGAAACACACACACACATACACACACATACACACACATACACACACACACTCAGGATTACATGCCAAAATACTTAGAGCACTGTATATGGTCTGTTCTGCTACTTTAAGATAACAACTCCAATTCTTTTATTACATAATATTAAAACAAAATATATAAGCCATGACATAAATTATAGCTTATTTTATTTTATTTCAACCAAGTTCATATTTCCCAAATGGATAATTTATTCTATCCTATTTATTAGCTAACCCTAATGTAAAATGAGTGGTCCAAAAACTTCTTCAGAAAATTACTCTTTTCCCAAACACATAAGATTATTTTCACATATTTTACTCAAAGTCAATTATCAATCTCCTTTTGTATAATAATGTTGATTTCACATTTTTATCTTTTAAAATTATAAAAATTAAATTTTCTTGAGTAGCAAAAGCAATAAGAACTATTCCCTCTGTTGTAAAGAACTGATTAAATACCTGGCATGCTGCATAGGGATACTCAATCATGTAACTTTTCTGACAGGCTAAATGGGTTTCTCTTAATTTGTAGATTATTGCTGAAGGAACTCCCTTTTCAGCATTATGAAGAAGGCAGGAAGTCATCAAATAAGTGCACTGCCGGGAACCCGACAGCAGTGAGGCTCCCACTGAATCTATCATCTTCTGACTACTGGGCCTTTTAATCTTCTGGTTAGTGGTGCTTAAGCTTGACTTATAGACTGGGTACAGGAAATTCAGAAATGTCATACATGCATTAATTTTCAATCAATTGGTTTTTAAAAATCATGCTCCTCTGGAAACGATAGTATGCAATTTGTTACCCCCTGGATGCTATTATAATGATATGGTATCTTGAATAATCACTAAACAATATATCTACCAGTTTCTTACTGTTTACTTGCCATGTCCAAAATTCTTAGTATGACGTTTTGTAAATTATTTCTGGGAAAAATAGAGATCTGTTTGTTACTTTCATACAGATTAATTTTCCCCATTATTTGCTAACAGTGTTCTTGATTCATAACTACTCATTTATATTTTGTGGTGCTAGGGTCAAACCCTGAGTTGCATAGAAGTTAGGTAAATGCACTATCTCATTTATTTATTTATTTATTTATTTATTTATTTATTTATTTTTGGAACACTCTAGATTCATAAGAAAAATGGAACAAAAAGGTCTTCCATGCACATCAGCCTTTCCAAGTGGTTCATACTGTATGTAAGTGTATAAATAGTAGTAAAGACAGAGAATAAACACTGATATATGTGTGCCTGTTTTTACAGTTACCATGTGTATTTATTTAGCCACCATGTGTATTTTATTAGCCACCAAGGCACAGAATTATTGCATTGCCTCAAAAATATCCCTCAAACTGTGACTTTAAAGACATCCCTCTACATCATCTCAAATCGTTAATTTTTAGTCATCTTTAATTTTGTCATTTCAAGAATTTTTAGAAAATGGTGTGAAACAGAATATGGTATTGCAAAAGTCATGATCCAGAAGATAACTTGTGTTATTTTCTGTACATATAGTCTTTTTTCTTTTCACAGTGTAGCGTTTGACTAGCATGGCTATATTATTATCTCACCATCCACTTTTGAAGAACAATGTTTATTTAGAGTTTCAATCTATACAAGTTAAAGCAGCTACTGGAATCATCTGGATATAGATGGATATGCTATATGTGCATAAATATTTAAAACATTTGATTCAACTTTTGTTGTATTTATCTGCACATATATTAAAGCATCTGGGTAAGTACTTAACAGGGAGACCATTACTTGTTATGGCCTCTGTAGTGTGCATATTTCTGTGTTTCTGCAATTCCGTGCCTGTCTTCTTTAGATGACAATGCTCCCTTGGTAATTCGGACCAAGGTTGCTGAATAACCGAAGCCTTTCTTTTTTTATATCTTTATTGTTGGTATCATAGATTTTTAAATTTTGTTCTAATAATATCCTTTTTTTTATTTATTGATCTGGACACAGGACATATCCTTTCAGTAGACTGTTGTGTGTTTTCACCTGGGAATTTGCTTTTTAAACTTCCAGCAGTGGCTGTTTAAGCCTCTCCTTCTTTATTCTCCTTGGACCTCACCTTTACCAAACTGACCATGAGCGTTTAGTGAGCCCTCGTTCTACACTCTCGCCCTGCCTGCCTTACCATGCAGTTCTGCTCATCAAATAGTTTTTGAAAAGAATTACTTTTAAAACTTTTAAGACTTCCAGGCTGCAGAGATGGCTCACCAGTTAAGAGCACTGACTGCTCTTCCAGAGGTCCTGAGTTCAATTTCCCAGCAACCACATGGCAGCTCATGACTGTCTTTAATTCCAAAATTTGACACCCACTCAGATATACATGCATGCAAAACACTAATGCACATGAAATAAAAATAAATAACTAAAAAATAAAACAAATAAAAAGTCAAGACTCATATAGATACACTCATTAGTGCGGATTTGAATAATATATAGTGCTTTACATTTTTTACAGTATTTATTTAGGGAAAAGAAGCAACTTATAAAGAAGTCAGTCTTATATTTAGCAGAAAGAGATTTTCTAAATCCAAATTTTTAAAAAACTTATCATCTAAAGCAGTTTTGATACAATTTTCATAATTTCTCATAATGTTTCTTTAACCATTCTTTCAATTATTTGAAAGTATCTTTAACCAAATGCCTTTACGTTTTTAATTTAGTTTGTTTTTTTATTGTTATCTTTTTTTAATTAGGACATAACTACATAGCCCAGATTGCTTCAAACTCATTGTAGCCAAGGCTAGCTCTTTCAGCAAAAGGAAAGCTGAGATTATAGTAATGCATCACTTTCCCCAAAGTTAACATTAAACAGTTAATATTTCTGTGGCAACTTTTAGGTTTTTAAGTATGTTAAAATTTTTGAAGTTGGTTTATCAACTTTGTTTATAAATTCAGTTAAACGTATGTTTATATATATCATGTAAATATAAATGTTATGTTAAACTTAAATATCTGAAACATAAACCCATTTTATTATGCAAATTAGTATCCTTTCATTCATCTATAAAGAACACAGAAAAGTGTTCAAAATTCTCAAAGTTCTGTTCAGATCTATCTTAAAAAAGAATGCTGCATCATATAGTCTTTTGTAAAGTAGCCTGGACATACACAGACAGGTCATATCCATCAAACATGAATATGAACACCTATTAATGATACATGGACACAAATATAATGTCATAATCACCCACAAATCAGCTCACAAAATTCGCCATGTTTTGGATGGGGGAGCATGCTCGTAGATGCAAAGGGGAGGGAGAGAGGGCGGATGTGGGAGGGGGTTTGTGGAGGGGTAACCAGGAAGTGGGAGATCATTTGAGATGTAAATGAATGAAATGATTAATAAATAAAAATGAATTTGTAGTTTTCTATCACTTTTTTTCTCACTTCCACCATTTTCCCCAAACTCTTCTTCTTGCTCATGTTAAAAGTATGCATTGTCATTGTAATATAAAATGTCAAAGTTATAAAAACATGGAAAGACAGTACTTTTTCAAGTTGTATTTAGAAATCCTGGGTATGTATCTGTCATCAGATTTCTACCAATGTCACTCCTGTCCATCATTTTTTCATAACTAAAGTTCTCTGTATCGTTCTCGCTCAAGTCCTTTCTGCACACCTTCAGAGTCATACTGAAGGGAATAATTATCCCAACACTTTCTGTGCTCAGACTGTACATTTTGTGCAAACCTCTTATGACTTCTCACGTTCTTCAACCAATGGTTCTGATCTGATTTTATAGACTGTCTTCCAAAGTTCCTTCTTTTTTATTTTCTTCTTCAAAGTTCATTTTTCACGGTAGGTCCCACTTAAGGCAGGCAACTGAGGGTTGGATGAGCAGTTAGCTGGAATTCTGTACTTTAATCCTCACACTGATTTCCCTCTGTATTTGTCTCACCCTTATCTACTCTGATGTTCAGGTTTTTTCTCTTGCTCAATTCAGACTTTGGTCTGAATGCTTTTCTGACTCTCATAAAAGGAGCTGGGATAAACACCAGCCTCTGGCCTTTTATCATATCTGTAGGATGTTTAGTCATTCCATCTCCTGTATTTCTAGCCTTATCTTGTCTTTCAGATTAAATTCAGAGCTTAAGAAAATAGATTGATTATTTAATTATGTGTATGCACATTTGCACATTTGTATGTGTGTGGGTATGCATGTGCCAAAGGAGGGCAAAGGAGAGCTAAGTTTCTCTTGGAGCCATATGATATGGGTGTTACAATCTAAACCCAGATCCTCTGCAAGAGCAGCATGTGCCCTTAACCATTGAGACGACTATCCAGCTGTTACTTTTGAATTTCTTAGTCCATATGGATTAGTTAAATAGTTATCAGTATTCTCTTCTCCTCAGCATCTAATACAGTACTCCATATATGATAACATTGTCATCTTAGATATATTATTAATAATATGAATTATGAAAATATAATTTAATAGATTATGATGAAAATTCATATTTTCATTTTGTACAGGAGACAGAGAGTATCTTGTGCCACAAAAAGCTACAAGATAAAAAATATATTATTAAGTAAATAAATTCTAATACTTAATCCAGTTCATAATGTACAAAAGGAAAAAGATGTATGCATTACTTTATGTTCTTTAGTGGGCTTCATGTCTGAATTAATACTTTTCAGTTTCTTATCTGTGCTGACCTCTTTTTTCTCATCTGCAATTTTTCTGCATCTGTAAATTTCTGCAGGCATTGATATTAGAGAACAAAGATTTGGGGTACATTAATTGCGTGATAACACCTCATCCTTCTGCTTCATAAGATCCTGGAAACTGTCATAATAGCTTAATTCATGGTAAAGATATTTTTTTAAGTCATAATGTTAACTGGTTTCACAATTTTATTTTTCTTTATGGCCAGAAGTTTGAATTTTTATCTTAATTATAATATTTTTTTTAAAAAAATCCCACACTTCATTCTTTACAGACATACTCACTACAGAACTAGAAATATTTAAGGGGTAACTTCAGCAAGTGTTATAGGTATCTGATGAGTCTCAGTGTAATGACTTTGGGAGATGCAAAGCAATGATGTTTTTCTTATGCTCAGAGTGAAGCTAGCATATCTTCAAGGGAGAAAATGGAAGAAGTATTTGAATTTTTGTTTACATTAGGGAGGTGAGTCCTGTGTATTTCAGAAAACTAGTATTTATTTTCTCTGCATTTAGTCAGGAGTTGTCAATTTATTTCCAGTTGAATGTGACAGTACTAAGGTTCTCAAAGTCTACTGAAAACAACTAACATTAAACTTATGATTTATGAGATTATGTTATATGTGTTATTTTGACTGAAGCCAACTTTCCTTTGTCATTTCAAAGGAGAAAAAAATGAATGACCTATGAAACTGTAAGAGTAGATCTGACAGAAATTATTCCCAATTGCATAATTTTTTTTAAAAGTGAGCTAATTTATTTTAATCATATTTGTAATATAAAAGTATAAGATAATGATAATACTGGCTTCTAAAGTTTTACCCTAGTAAGTAGAGTTATGACAGAAATGTATACAAATAATTTTATAATTATTAATTCTTATTTTATTTTATTTTATTTTATTTTATTTTATTTTATGTTATGTTATGTTATGTTATGTTATTTTATTTTATTTTATTTTATTTTATTTTATTTTATTTTATTTTATTTTATTTTTTTATTTTCTGAGACAGGGTTTCTCTGTATAGCCCTGGCTGTCCTGGAACTCATTCTGTAGACCAGGCTGGCCTCCAACTCAGAAATCCTTGTCTCTGCCTCCCAAGTGCTGGGATTAAAGGCGTGTGCCTCCACTGCCCAGCTTACAATTATTAATTCTTTATTTAATTTTGGCATGTTTCTCATAATTCACCATTGTATATAATACTGTGACAGATATGCCACAGTACATACATATTTTTGTCAACATAAATTCCTAGAAATAAGTTTACCAAATAAAATTTTATGCATAATTTATACTTTGGTAATTGGTAAACTGTTCATTAGAAGTATTGTATTGATTTGTAATGTAATATGGAACATTCCTCTAAAATTTTCTAACTTAAATTTTATTATGAAATGACTTTAATTGACAAAATATTCCATGAGATATACAGTTCCTGTTTTATTGAGACTCTTATTTGGAATTAAAATATATTTAATTTAGAAAAATATAATAAACTGTGAAAGCAAATTATCATTCAAGCACTTATATTACAAATTTTAAAATAACTTATTCCATGCTATCTGTATTTAAGTTTTATCTTTAATTTTTATATTTCTAATTCTAATACCTCTAATCTTGAAAATATTGAGTATATATTACGACTGAAATGTGATTTTCAATAAGACTATAACATTAAGTATGTCTTTCTCTTTAAAATAGTGGCTATTAAACTCATTTTTCATATGGGGCACAATTACTAATGCCAATTAGTTTGATTTTAGTCCTTGAAATAAAGACAACCTAATTGGTAAAGTGGGAATATAAATTAAAAATAGTAAATATCCTTAATTAATTGCTAGAGTTGCTGAATGCAGAACTTCAATTTTGTCATAACTTTTTTCTCTAATATTTTTATGCATGTGATTGGATATAACAAACTTTTTATATTTACCAAATGCTCGATTAATTATTTAATAGGCCTTTGCCTTCCAGATGGCAAACTGTTTGAAGAATGCTTTCTCTTTCCTTTGTAAAATGTAGTAATTTTTTATAACATACATATTTGTTTAAATTCAGCATTTTTGTCTTTATACTTTCCTGGTTTCTTGAGTTTACATGATCTGTGACATTACTGATCCCACTTGTTGCAAGGATATTTTTTGCTTTCTAGGTTAATTTTTATAGTAATCTGGTCTTGTTTTCCTAAGCCCTACACATGTTGCTTTCTTTTATAATTCCTTTTTTTAACCCCAATCTTCAGCTCTTTATTAAGGCTTTGTGAGAGGTGGTCTACACTCGTAACACCTTCTTAAGCAAGTCAACAATTAAATTAGATACAAAAATTCACATTTCAAGATATATGTGTAATGATATTCTCTTGTAATTTTTGAAGAAATCATTGATCATTATTTTGAAAATATCATCATATAGTTACTGGTAATTATCAGAAGACAAACTTTGTTCTCCTCCCATCTCCAGACACAAGGCAAGACAGGACTAAGGTGGCTAGAACTGGAGCAGGCCAAGGCTACAATTTTTATCTTTTTTTGAGAATATGATATTGTTATATCATATTTCTCATCCCTTTCATCCACCATATTTCATCATATTTCTCTTCCCATAATAACATCATATTTTTCTTCCCATTCATATATTTTGGCTTCTTGTAAGAGCTAGAAGATCAGGGAGATTGGGTGTCCTATCAGTGTCAAGCTACAGCCACAAAGCCTCATCAACATGACTGTCCAAATATGGGTTGAATAAGCATGATGCCAACAGATTATGCCAAAATTGGAGAGGAAAATTCCACACAGCCTCAAGCTTACACAAAGAGCTACAGGCAACTGAGGAATTTTGAGAGCAAGCTAGGACTTTTTTGAAGGATTGTTTTGACTTCATGGTCATGTTTGGAATATGTAGATATATGCACTAGCTCATTGGCGTTATTCACTTGCTGTATGCAAGTGGCTAATATAATTAAGGTCCCTCTTATGTGATGGGGGTATACATGGAGAGATTACTTCTAAAGCCTAAGGGGCAGGCAGGTGAATTGGTGTCATTCATATGTAACCCTGACACTTGGAAAGCAAAGGCTACAGGATCATAGCAGGCTAGTCTTGACTGCATAGAGTGACCGTGTATCAACAACATCATGAAAAGACTCGAAGGGGGAATACTGAACATATTGTAAATGCAAAGTATATTAGTGTATCTTGAGCATCAAAATACTAGGCTCCAATTTGTGAAATTACTTATCATCATTTGAAGACCATAAAATCATTTTGAAGTAAATATCACTACTTATGCTTCTTTTACATGTGAAAATGTTCACATACAGGTTATCAACCCAGCTGCTAGCACTTAAAATTAGAAGATAAGCATTGTAATCATCTGGAGAATCTATGCTGAAGTTGTTCTTTTTATGTTGTGTTCAGTAACACAGGACAGTCCATCCTTGTTTTACTCAAAGTATTAAAATATTTTAAAATAATATCTCCTCCACGTGATATAATACTGAGACATCTCATTACTATAATACCATATTTAGCATTTTCATATTCCAGTAACAAAAAGACTATGCAGACTTGTGAATCAATAAAGTCAATAATCATTCCATCATCTCGGTACTCAAGTGTAGTAATCCATATTTAGATGTATAAATTATTAGTCATGGAATCACCATATTTTATCTGTGTAATTTATCAAATATTATGAGTATCTCATATAAAGCATTACTCCTTTTTACATAAAGTTACATAATAACTTTAAGACAGTCATATTCTTTCTTTAGGATCTGTTTGCCCAAGTTAGTCATAGCAAAGTAGACTAAAATTTGAGTGGCAAAATATTTATTCTATATTAATTTCATCCTCATATCAGTATAACTAAAGGCAGAGAGGAGGTAATTTTAGGAAAGGCAAGCAGATCTCTGTGAGTTGAAGGTCAGTCCGGTCTACATATGGAGATCTAGGTCAGCAAGACCCACATAGTAAAACACTACCTCAAAACAAAATTAAAATGCAAAGGTGCTAAGTTCATCTTTATTACAATTCAGTAAGTCTTTATCATCATTAAAGAAATCTTGCCTTGTACAACCACTCTGGAAATCAGTCTGGCAGTTCCTCAGTAAACTAGACATGATACTTACAGAGGACCCTGCTATACCACTCCTGGGCATATACCCAGAAGATTCCCCAGCATGCAATAAGGATACATGCTCCACTATGTTCATAGCTGCCTTACTTATAATAGCCAGAAGCTAGAAAGAACCTAGATGTCCCTCAACAGAGGAATAGATACAAAAATGTGGTATATATATTATTCAGCCATTAGAAATGATGAATTCATGAAATTCTTAGAGAAATGGATGGAACTGGAGAACATCATACTAAGTGAGGTAACCCAGTCTCAAAAGAATACCCATGGTATGCACTCATTGGTAAGTGGATATTAGCCTAGAATCTTGGAACACCAAAGACACACTCCACATACCAAATGATGTCCGAGAAGAAGGAAGGAGTAGACCCTGGTTCAATGCATCAGTGTAGGGGAATACCAGAACAGGGAAGTGGGAAGGGGTGGATGGGGGAACAGGGGGAGGGAAAAGGACATGTGGGACCTTTGGGGGGCGGGGAACCAGGAAAGGGGAAATTAAATGTAAATAAAGAATATATCCAATAACAAAAAGAAAGAAAAAAGTCTTGCCTTCCCTTTCCATCTTAGAGCTATCAGTTTCCTATTGTTTACTAATATTACTTTTGATTGTATGTGCAATGAAGATATTTATTGGCACTTAATAGATTATGTGTGCTTGCCTTTGGCAAGGTATAATTATCTTATTTTAAGTATTAGTGTTAGAAAAGATGAGCAGTATTTAAGAGTATGTTAAACCAATATCAGCTTCTATGTGTATGGATTTTTTTCAGTGTAAAAATGTCAATATATGTCTATATGCATGTATGCAAACATACTCTTGCTATTTTGATATGATCGGATTTCCAACTACAATGTAGTCATTATTCATATTTCCCCCAAGAAAAACTCACACTAAGGTGAAATACTTTTCTTCAGGGGAAAATAGCTTGTTCCTGACTCTCAGTTCAGTTCTATAACTAGTGTAATAGAAAATCTCCATTAAATGCAGCAGGGAAAGCCTAACCCTTATGTGAAATAAATATTCACAGCAATCCTCAGAGAGGGAGAAATCATGCTCAAATATAGGACAACAATTAATGGAATAAGAACATTTTGCTAGTATCTTATAGCATTTTCTATGACTTGACACCCTATTTTGACAAAATGGAAATATAATTGATGTTCCTTGCAAGACTAATTGATCATCTCATTTTAAACAAAGCTATGTTGATTTTTTCCCTTTTGATTTTTTGTGTGATGTGTGTGTGTGTGTGTGTGTGTGTGTGTGTGTGCCAGTGTGTGTGATATGTGTACTTGTGTGAACTGATACTTCTGTGTGTGTGTGTGTGTGTGTATGTGTCTGTGTGTGTGTCTGTGTGTGTATGTATCCACATGCAGAAGCCAAGGAGGAAATTGTTGGCTCTTTTTTCTCTATTCCTTAATGTCTAGAAAAAGGCTCTAGAATTAACTCTGTTGCTTACTCTTTCTGGCCAGCAAGCTTTGAGGATCTGTCTCTGCCCTCTGATGCTTAGCTACAAGTTGGCATACTTGGGCCTGACTTTTTCTGTGAGGACTGGGAACGTGAACTCTGGTTCTTGTGCCTTTACTGCAATGCTACTGACTGGGCCATTCAGTGTCTGTGTCTGTATCAATAGTTTATAACCAAGCTATATAATGTTTCTATTTCTACTTAGATGTATATTTGCTTCAATTACAGTTTTTTTATTTAAATTTTTATTTTCTATATTCTATGTTTACATTCCAAAGGCTTTCCCCGTTTCCAGTTTCCCCCACCATATGTCCCATAGCAAAGCACACTAATCACTTTTTCACCTCCCTGTCCTTCCTTCCAACCCTGCCATGTCCCACACTCATTCTTTCTCAAATTAATGGCTTCTTTTTGATTATTAAATACTTACAGGAGCCTGTTTTTAATAAATTCTTTAATATAGTGCTATAATCTTTCTAATAAATATTTTAGTAAAGAATCTCTTGGTTATGTGCTTTTCTGACTCACATCTTCATCTTTTTTCCCTTTGAATCTATGTTTTCCTTATGGGTAGTCTCAGTACTTACATAATTTTACTAAATCTGTCCCTTGAGTGCTGATTGTTCTGTCCTCCTGTGTTTCCCAAATGCTCCTCTTAATAATGTTTTCTTTGTATCATTCTTTGAATCTTTCACTGCCTCTGCATTCTAATTTCTGCATCAAGCTCGCCATCCGGCTAAGGAGCTCCCCCAGGTTGAATTTGCATGTATCTATTGTACACAGTGCTGGCTTTTATAATGGTAATTTCTTTTTTTGTTATGTGCCTTTTGACTATGGCATCTTTTGATTTAACACGTTGCAGCTGTTGTTTTTCCCCATCTACTCAATAGTCTGAGCAAGGCTCTTGGAGTCCCTTTCTTCCCTTTCCTCCCTTCTGACACAATCTATTTATTTTCATATTTCATGACTTACTTCACTTTGTCTTTCCCTTTAGCAGAGTAAAATCCCTGTCTGATATTTTAAAAATAGATTCTTAACTCAGCATCTAGCTCCCTCTCTTCCCTTGCTGAAGACCACACCCAATAGTGCAACAGGTTTCCGTTTTCTGAAAAACAAATCTTGAGATAATGTCATTCCCTGACCAGATGCCATGCAAAGCAATGTAATTTCCTTCGTGGGGAACCTTTATGCAAAGACAGAGAGAGGCAGCTGCCTCTGTGTGGTGAAGCAGGGGAGATTCTCTTTCTTCAACACAAATGATTCAATTTCCAAAACTATTATACTAATATTTCCATCTCTGTACTTTATGTTAACAAATTGAATTCTCTATGAACAAAACACAACACTGAAGTTTTTAAAACAAAAATATAATTGAGTAATTGCACATGTAATTTGCAAAGCTGGTACTGAATGTACTCTTTACTCATTTTCTTCTTTTCACATTCTTTTTATTTGCATTTCTTTTTTTATTATTATTTTCTATATTCTTTGTTTACATTCCAAAGGCTTTCCCCTTCCCAGTTCCCCCCTCACCATAAGTCCTCTTAACCCCCCCCCCCACTCCCCACTCCACCCCATGCCCTGCCATGTCTGGTGAGATGGCTCAGTGGGTAAGAGCACTGGCTGCTCTTCCAAAGGTCCTGAGTTCAAATCCCAGCAACCACATGGTGGCTCACAACCATCTACAATGTGATCTGACACTGTTCTTCTTTTCACATTCTTTGATCATAGTGTGTTTATCAAAGTTATAAAAAAAACTCAGAGCGTATTATTGTAATCTACTACAAATTTTATTCATATTTCATTCGCTTTGCTTATGATTCCTTTTTTGTGTTCTTAATATTTAATCCAGAATGTTCGATTGTTTTACTCTTTAAAGTAGGAAAAACTGAGGGTAGCAATTAAAAATTTACCCTTACATACCCTTTAGAAGGTTGCACAATAAGAACAGAGGTGAATTTGGGAAATAAAATGTGGAATATTTGCTGGGTAAGGAGTTCTTGGCTTGAAGGTTTTATTTTTGTGGGAATCCTGAAAAGCCAGGAATACCTAATGCCCTCTACTTAGGGTACCTCAAAAGTAAGGAGCAATTGAACATGATTTCAATTCTATTTAAGAAAAACATCTTTGATCACAGCCTCTGAAAACATTTGGAAACAATAAAATTTGCACCATTGACTAGAGCTCCACATTTACAAACTCCTTTCTAAGGGATTCTTTGTGTGGCCTTTGAATGACATTAATATGGGAATGGGCTTTGGTACTCAAGGTTTTGGAGCAGTTAGGTTTGGTTAAGGCCTTGCAATAGGGTCTTGTTTCTGATTATACTCAATTTATAATCAACCTTAATAGTCCAAATTCTGTGTAACTATATTTAAATAGATCTCATGTTTCAATGGGAAAAATACCTAAGTCATCTCCCTAGCACCTTGAGAGGAAAAAAAAATCTGTGTATCTGTCTATTTCCCTGGAAGAATCTCCTGTAGACCATATACAGTCAGGATATTGGATAAGCAGGACCACTTTTAATTTCCTGGGAACATTCTATGCAGCTATGAGTATATTATAAGAAAAAAAACATTAAATGTTTTTAAAATATGAGATATATACAAAATTCATTTGCTGGGGTAGGTGTGAATGTATATTTATGATTTTGGCTTTATTTTTAAAGTACATCTCTCTCTTTGATATAATGTGAAATTAAAAAAAATAAAGCTTAACTATTAGAAATGAAAAACATCCCAGATGCTCATTAGTTTCTGATCAGGCTCTTGTTATTATACAAAAGCATGTTTTTTCCTTTTTTTTAAAGAATTCATTAGGAAGTAGTTTGATTTATTCTTCTCTGCATCCAACTAATAAGTCTTTTTACTCATCATCGTGCTCTTATAATATATATGCAAATAATTTATGTAAAAGCAATTTAAAAGGCATAAAATAAAATCAATAAGCACTTGTTTCTTCTAATAAATTGTTAATAACTCCCTCAGTTATGTGTGTTTTTAGTGTTTAGTACCTGAAGTTATAATTAGAAAACAGCAAGGATCAGGAGGATTTTTACATGAATTGCATTTCATCAATGTGCCTTGGGATTAGAAAGTCCCCAAGTCATAAACCTTCCATCTATTTCCAGTGGAAATTCAGCCCTAATGTCAAGTCATTATAAGTTTATTAGGTCCTTGTCATAATACCAGTTATAAATTAGATCATTTTATAGTCTCAAGAATGGAAAAGTAATTAAATTGGTGGTTTTATTAGTTGATGGACAGTTTCAAAGAGTTTATTTCTCTTGGAAAATCAAGGTATATTGTTCTTCTTCTTCCAAAGAAGTGATTAATGGAAAAATGGGGCTGTACAGAATTCTAAATGTAACAGAATAAGATAATTTTAGCATGAATATCGACTTGATTTTATTAATAAGTATTAAAATATCTTTAAATATGTGGAGTTTTGCTTTAAAATTTAAATATTAGGATTTTTCTTCATTACTATGTAAATTCAATTTCAAAACAGGTATTTAATTTTGTAAATTAAAGGTAGTCATGTTAATATTACAGTCTATTATTTGAAAATATGCTAATTGAAGCCCTTACAAAATGACATGGGGATTAAATCTTTGTAAATTCTTAAGTGTTATAATTAGTCTTTATGGTTTTTTTGCTCTCCAGACTGAAAAGAATACAAATGATCAAAGTCAGCTAAATTGAAAAGGAAATCTTGAGTATCTTTATTCATTTAGCTAATTCTAAACTTGTCTTCTTGCCTCTCATATTATTTATTATTTTCATTTTACTCTGGAAGTGCTAATGCAGCTACAGAAAATTAAATGAACAGTATATGACATCATAAAAATCATGTTCCAAAGTGTCTTGAGCCAGTCTTCAGTAGCTCCTTTAGAACATATGTGTTTTCCAATGTGAAAATCATGGAGATGCACAATTCTTGTCTTACAAACTGAGTCCCATGTAATTTTTTAGTGTCTGAACCTCTTCAAGATGGGGTGCTCTGATTCTTAGCTTCCCAAGACAATATTGTAATGATGAGCACTGTGTATGTATATCTGCAAAATGAGTTTGGATAGTGTTTAGTCGGTAATAGACTAATTTAAGCAGGTTGCATTATGTAAAGGACTTCATTGTGTTTTCTTAACATGCATCAATTACATTTGTGCATTAAATAATGCTTTACAAATGTTCCTGTGTTTGTTTTATAATATCCTTTATTGAGGATCTTTTGTATGTTTTGGTTATCAAAACAATTTTAATTCTCAGAAATTACAAGTAGTGTGAACACACTTTTTAGATTCCCCCTTACTATTATTTTTAGAAGGAATGGGTAGTTGAGTAATGTTACTGTAACTATACAACAACAAGTAGAAGTCTGTGAGTCTGCTAAGAGATTTCACCACTCTTTCGGCTTCTATACTGTATAGTTCTGATTTGGTAGCCATGAACACAGTAATTTCTCTTATCAAAAACATACAAATATATGATATATGTTATATTATAGTATTATATGTTTGAGTATATATAATATATAATAATATAAAATAATGTATTTGTATTATATACATATATTATATATGTATACTTGGTGTGATTCAAATAATGTGATCTGAAACTATACTAGCTTCAATTTTGACTCTCGTCTACAGTTTAAGTAGAATAATTCAGTGACTGAAACTTAAATCTAAATACCACTAGTCTCATAATAACTGACAGAATATGGAATGAAAGGATAAAAGTTTGGATCCAAACTGAAATAGAGAAGAACAGCAGTATCTCTCTATATATATTAGTATATATCAGTATGTGTCAGTATATATTAGTATATCAGTATATATCTCCTAGATATATATTCTCCATATGATGCACTATAGCAGAATAGTGCTTGATTTTACTCAGCTAAGAACCCTGGGACACCTTTCTAACAAATTACAAAAAGATGTGTCTATTTGTGAGTGAAAATTGTTGCAGAATCAGATCAAGCATTTACTTAAAAATGGTTGCCTCAGATTATTTTCTGTTACTGCCCAGGTGTTAATCTAACTGTAACTTGTACACATAATCTTAGTGAGAATTCCACTTTAATATCAATTTTGCTTGTTTATTTTCTTATTTTTAATAATTCATGGGAGAAAAGTGGAAATACATATTTTATCTTTAATTTTTACATTAGTTGATTTTCCTAGAAAAATATCTGACACCACACGCATGAAGTTGAAATTAGTTATCACAATTAAAAGATTATTTTACTCTAGAAGTTGATTGACTTTGCCTCTCTCTGTTAAATGGTTACAGAATGATTTTATACCTACCTAAACTTTCACTTCTGCCCTCAATTTAATATTAAGTGTCATGGTTAGCATGCATTTATGATGATGGTGATGACATAGAATTATTAAACAGCTGTAATAATAGCTCTTGAATGAATTACTCTTTCGAAACAATGTTTAATTAAAAAAAAGTCTTACTTTTTAAATGGGCAATCTTTTCCTCTAGTGTGAACAGTGATGAATCCATTTCTGATAAAGCACTGCAATGACCTTTGAATGAAATAACCTATAGAAAAGCAACTTAATTAGGAGCTAAGTTATACCTGACTTAGGAGTGTTTCTCTAAGTCACACTTTTACTCCTAAGTCTTAGGAGAGAGCAGTATCATGGCACAGCCAAAGCAAAGAAGTGAACTCAACACAAAAAGTTTTGACAGATCCCATTACTCTGAGAGACCCATTGCCCAACTTCAGGAGACAGGAAGTTATAAGTGGTCTGATGGGGTGAGAGCTTGTGATATCCCTCAGCAAACCAAGACTTAAGTTTTACACCTTTCCCAATTGCTCAGAAGCAATTAGCAGAAGTAATTAATACTGTTACCTTGTGAATTCTTTGGCTGCTTGATTTAGTTTCAAATCATATGGACGATGGCAGTATCTCCTAAGTATATCTGAAGGCATAATTGATATTTCCAGGGTTACTGAATATATTTCTTTTCAAGATAATACAGTACCTTAATATTTTCTATTGATTTCTTAAAAGCAGACTTTAAATTGTAAAGCTACTAGCACTTGCTATTTTAGAATACAGCAAATATTAGAAAAGGATCCAATGAACTGTCAGAAATTTGACACATGATACGAACTTTGAACATGTAATTGTGTGCACATAAATACTAATGTGGTTCATAGATGAAGAGAGACAAAAATACAGGAACCATTTCATCTTCAGCCAGGAATGTATTTATTGAGTATCAGAATCTTATTAAGGTGAGAATTAAACCAATATGGATTAATTTTTTAGAAAACTAGGGATTCCACTGGATTTTTAATTTTATTTTGTGTGAAATAAAGACACATTTTCAGTCTTAAGGATAAAACTGGAAAAAATGCTGAAAAGAATAAACTCTCTCTCTCTCTCTCTCTCTCTATATATATATATATATATATATATATATATATATATATATATATACACTTTAGTGCTACTATGGTTGCTATCTTAAGTTTTGTCTCAATCAGGTAAATTGCAAAAAACCTACCAATATAAAATATTTCATATTAAGTATGTACTAGATCCTATTTTTAACCCTATCTTCACATTGAAAAAATAACATTATTTTGGGGTTTTATAATTATTTTCTATGTACTTGATGAAGGCTTTATTACTCATTCTAGTCTTAGCAAAATAAAGGGATAGGGGAGAGATGATACTTTCTTTTCATCCCTGCTCTATAATTCTCTGGGCCAGCGATTCTGTATCTTGTCTCTTCTTTCCAATCCCGTAAAATCTGATATTATTCTCTGTTCAATTTTCCTTTTCAAATTTGAATCAAACTATTTGGCAGCGTGTCAGTGCTCTGACAGTCTGTGACAATATATTATTTTGTGTGAATGTTAGCAAATGATTAGCTAGTAAAAGTTTTTCATTTCATGATTCTCAGCTTGCTGAGTTTGATGAATATGATCTAATATCTGAAATTTTTATCTGTAAATGTCATCAGTTTCCTCTTTGTTGTAGGCCTTTTATTAAATAATAATGTTTAAATGACTTTATACTCACACAAATAAATGTGCTGCAGACGAAGCCACTTCTTGTTTCCTTGATGTGGTCCTTGCTCTCCCGGCTGATGCGAGGATCCTGCTTCTATAATGGGTTTGGCTTCCAACTGGTAACTTTTCTATAACATGCTTCCTACCATGTACATTTATTTTCCAAACAATCTTCAAACAACCACATTATTCTTTAGCTTAGCTTCTGAACACCACTGAATCCATTTCATACTCAAGATATTTAAACTATAGTTTGAAGGATTTTGTTGTTTCTATCAAGTTGTAATAAATCAAATCCACTCATTACCCCCAACTGTTCTGGTCTCTGTTTAATGACCTATTGCTTGAATGTGTATCCTGGAATTTCCACACTGTGAAGTTACTTACCCTGTGGTATGTAAATTATTTTTTCAGTCAAAAAAATGTAAATCTTTACTTTGCAATTGTACTCTGACGACAGAGATCAATTTGAAAAAAAAATAATGACAATATTTTTCCTTCTGAAGTCTGTATTTGCATGGCTTCATATGGTCTAATCGTTTGCATGGGAAATTCATCTTTCATTTCACATCTGCATACCTTATTCTTTAGTTTCGGTTAATCAATGTGCATCTGGAGGACACTCAAAGAAAAAGCTTTCAGTCCATAAACAACATCTTTATCAAGAAGACATTAAAGAAAATTCTCAAACTATTTAATAAATTTGAGGGTGATCGGATATACTTGAATATAGAAGAAGTATAACAGCTACTGTAGTGAGATCATCTTTAATGATCGTTTTACTTATAAACTGAATACAAATCAAACCAAATCAATATGGGTTCACTATGGCACGATTTATCGCATAGCAAACCAGTTGATGAGATGATGGCTCAGTGGGTAAAGACAGTTGCTCCTAAGCCTGATAACCTCTATTTTAATCCCTGGGTACAAGAGATCTGATTCTAGCAAGATGATTTTTTTTGTCTCCACACAAATGAAAAAATAAATAAATGTAATAAAATTTGATTACCAAACAAATCTAGAATAATATTTATTTTCTTTTAATATTCAACAGGTTTGTGTTGTTAGTAAAAGTATGAAACCAAGAGTTAATAAAATGTGTTAGACAGTAAATCATTTGATGTGAATATATGAGAACCTGAGTGGGGATCCCTACCAATCACACAAATAGTCGAGAGGCCCCCCAAGGTGGACCTGTATATTCCACTCCTGAGCGTGTAGAGACAGAAAGGTTCCTAGGTTTTCTGGCCAGCCAGTCTAGACAAATAGGTAAGTTTCAGGTTCAGTGAGAGCTATGGTCTCAAAATCTATGGTGCAGAGTTGTGGGGAGGAGAGGACCAATGTTGACTACTAACCTATACAGGCCTGTGTACCTGTGTTCTCTTCCTACACATATGAAATGAAGAGGTGTACACACATATGAAATGAAGATGTACACACACACAAATGTAAAAAATGCATATTGGTGAGTAGTTAATGTTCAGGGCTTGGTGCTGCTGGGGGGGATTTTTAATCATTTGGAGTGAGCTTAAAGAACATGACTTATTTTTGAGCCTTAATGAGTTATCACATTTGAATACTGATAGTCTTCTCCGAGTAGTCAGATTTTAGACCAAATTTACAAACCACTTTCAACCTGGAATTTAGTCCTCAGATATAGTACAACAATTTTATAGAGGATTGAATTCTGTTAAAAACAAAACCTCATATATTGTTTTCTTAAAGCTTTTAATACATAAGTAATTGCTTAGAGCAAACAGTGGTTGTACAAATATGGCTGTACTTCAGTGCAAACCTACATTCAACAACTCAGCTTGTTGGTCCTAGGCCTAGTTTTCTATCTTTGGAGACCTTTATGTTCTATCTGTAATACGTAGGCTGTAGGCTGGAGGTCATGAGTATAGTAAGGAGTAAATTAAGTAGCCCATTCATGAATTTACAACACAGATTTCCAGAATAGAAAATACAAGCAAATGCTAGCCATCCCTCCTGGAACAAAAAAAGCATGTTTTAAAATAATAAAAAAAATCAACATGAGTATGAGTCAAACAAAATTTAGGTTATAACTTCACTTAAACTAAACCAAAAAACTAAAGGGGAATATAAATACAATTTAAAACAAATGTAGGTGACATGGTTGAAAATAGAGAGACACTAGCAGTATGTTTCAAAGTTAGATTATTTCACTATATTAAAGAAAAGTCCCAGAAGAGTGGCAAAATCTTAGTAATCCTCTGCTTGCCCTGTGAACAGGCAAAACCTTGAAACAGAGATGGTGAATTCTCAGCACAGGGTTAGAAAGAAAGGTCACCTGCGTTATAGAATTATGCAGATTTTCTCCAGACACTGGGTTTTGAAACTGATTTACAGAGTTTATAGAAAAGGCAGCCAAGGAAAGAAGAACTAAAGATATGGCCGGAGGTTTCGATGGAGGCATACTTTAGTCAGGGCTATGGGTGTTGTGAGAGAAATTTTAAGGATGAATGTGGTAATATATATGAAACACTCTCTGTTCCCTGGAAGAAAGGTTCTATAAAAACATAACGTATTGCTGATTCTTAGAATGAATGGTGAAGGTTGAAAGATTTTCAGACATAGGGAAAGGGCACATTCACAATCCAGTGAGAAGCGAAGGATATTGAAAATGGAAGTCAGAAACAAGAAAGTGAAAGTAAAGCAATTTTAAACCTGGAGCTCAGGTGCACACACACACACACACACACACACACACACACACAAACACACACAAGTGGGGGTAGAGGGAGAGAGAGAAGGAGGGAGGGAGTATTAAAAACACAGTCATCAATATTCTAATATTCTTGTTACTTTGTAAAATTAGTTTTTATTGTTGCAAAATTACTTAATTTAGGCATATGTAATTTAAATATTATGATGGTCAAGAAGACCAAGCAGTGAATTTGGGATGTCTGAGAAGGGTAAGAAACAAAAAGCACAGCAGGGACAATAAATAAAAAGATTGCATTTAAAGGGATTGGGTGTAGAGTTCAGTGATAGGGTGCTTCTTTGCCAGGCTGGAATTGTGGTTTTAATCCTTGGGCTTTCTTCCCAGCACCACAACAATAAATGATAAAATAGACGTAGTGCTTAGAGAAAAATTATTTTTCCAAACAGTTCAGGGCAGTGTTTGCAGGGATGAAATTGGTGAAGTCTGGTTCCCCACAACGTTCTGCACGTAATGGATAACTGTCTCTCAAACGTACTTATGACCCATTTTCAGTGAATCTGCTGCGTCGGTCGGAGGGAAGGCATGGAAATGAGCGTGCGCCACCCACGGTGTCTCACGTGGAGCTGCTGATTATAAATCTGGAGCTCATAATTGACACAGAGTGGCTCCTAGCTAACACGGCCAGCAGAATGAAACAAACCCAATATCTGCAAACCCCAAAGAAAAGCACTTCCGCTGAAGGTCGGTACGCCTCCTTTCAGGCTCCAAATCTGACGATGGTCTTGATGTGCTAATTAGCCTACACTATTATGTTGTTACTAAGTAATTTTATCAACTAGAATTTTACAGTTAAACAGAACACGGATCTAATAAGTGATGTCCCCTGACCTAAGAGAGAAACTTCAGGGAACAGATTTATTAGATGATCATAGGGAATAATTCAATTTTATGGTGTTGTGATAAATCGAAGCTGAGTTTTGTTATGCCTCTGAAATATACTTGAAAAGTTAAAAAGTATTTTTCATTTGTGGCAACTCTGGTCATCATGTGTTTAGAATTTCATCAGAAGCTTTCATTAAACTATGTTAAAGTGCAAATAAATGATAATATCTGGCTAATATCTGACTATCCCGTTAGAGCTTTCCTATGATGGTGGTTTTAATTTGTTTAATTTGTTTTTTTTTTTCTAGATATGGAAGAGGAAGAAAAAGAGGGAGAAAGGGATAGAGAAAAGGAGAGAGAAAATTAATTTTTAGCCTTTGTTTATAAACCTTTCCTTTAGCTCTCTAGCTCTTTCTTGCATTTTTCATGCTCCTTTCTTTCAATTACCCAGTTATTTATGAATTTACTTTGAAACAATAGCCATCACCTTTCCCCTACTCTGTCACCTTAGTCCCTACCATAGTAATTCAAACCTAAATCATGCCTCCACTGGGCTGCCCAGGTGTCTCTGAACCATCTTTGTACAGTTTTCCCTTGTATACACTCAGATCCCACTCTGGGTCCTTGGGGAGCACGGCTTTCTACTTCACTCAAAAATCCAGCACCCTCCAGGGGACGCAGCACCCTGTAGGGTTTGTCCCGTGTTACTTCTGTGTTACTTCTTTTGTACCGTCTCCAGTCAGCACGATGTTCAATCTGTCCCTGTCACACTGGTCTGTTGCTTGGGTTACCTTTCCAAATTACCCTCATCCCCTGCCATCAATGTTGACATTATGCAGCCCCTATGCCTAATGACCTTTCTCCTCTTTAGAGCTTTATTTTATCCATCGACATAGAACAACACAGCTCTTTGCTGACAAACCAAGATTTATTTTGTGTTTTCTATTACTTTTTCCATAAGTTGCAGGAAAGTGGGGATTTCCGTTTGATTTGCTCACATTTATGTCAAAATGCATCAGACTGCTTATAGTATCTAATATTTAAAATTACAGCTGAGCGTTTTAGTTGCACTACACAAGCTTGCTGGTGTAATGGCATCATACAGTGCACTGGTGTCCAGAGGCAACAGATCCCTGAATCTGTCAGGATAAAAGTCAAAGGAGTCATACTTGGTCAGGCAGGAAAAAATGGAGAAGTTGTTTGGTATATGAGTAAGAGCTCACAACTGTACAGCAAACGAAAACCTCGGTGATTTGATTTGTTTGAAAAGGTATGCCTTTTCCTGTCTCTTAAAAACTGGCAGCAATTTGTGGGGCTTTGCCTCCCTTCTCTTAAATTTCCAAACCTTAAAGTATAATCTTCTTCTAATAACAAATGTGTTTTCATTTCTAACATACTCTTGATCTGAAGACAAATAAGGTTATCTGTGCCAGTCCAAACACTTCATTTCCATATTTGGGGTTCTGTGTTTTAAATAGTCAGGATCTTATCTTATTTAACCTAAACCATGGCTAAATGCAGTTTTAAGTCAATATAATATTTAAACTAAGGTAATTTAAAAACTCCCATCTCTTTTCACTTGAGCCGGCCTTGTATGACTTATTTTTGCCAATAGATGTCACTAGTTGGCTGCATTAGTGAAATCAGGGCAGGCTCACTTGTTTATTCCATTTTAAAGAGGTACCTCACTCTCTTAAGTTTTCTTTCATTATTTCAACCTGAGAAATGATATGTACTACAGTGTGATAGATTTGACTAGGGGCTCTCTTAAAAATTCTATAATTTTCTGACATTATTAAAATATTGAATTATGCAGTAACTATTAAACATTGAAATGATTTTAAGTGGTTGCTTTTTAAAAATAGGTTTATGTGTATTTCTGTAGTCATACAGTTCGCAGACGACAAAAGGACTTTTTGTTTTGTTGTGCTTTTGAGACATGGCCTCATACATTGATTGTTATGAAGCTTGGTCTATAGATGAGGATGACCTTGACCTTCCAAATGCCCTACCTTCTCTTCCTGAGTGCTGGGTTACAAGCATAAACAGGCTTGATGAAATATTTTAATAGAGATCACGTACCATCATTTATTTATTAATTCTACACAGTTACTTAATGCTAGTTTATGTTAAATACATGATTTATTTTACGAGCAAAAAAATAAATAAATAAATAAAAATAAGCCACAGAGTGGAAGAAAGTATTTCCAAAATTAATGTAACAGAATCTGTGCCAACAGAAATTGCAAAGAATTTTTATGTGACAAATGTTAGTTACAGACAAACTGGATACCTTTAAAGAAGGACTAAGCATGCAGCAGTAGAAGAAAACTTTTGACCAATAAAGGCCAAAAGATGACCAATAAATATATGAAAGATTCTTTATCATTGTTATTATAGAAACAACGCGGTAACCATTATACTCAGGATAGTCTAAAAACCACTGTCCTAGCTAGGTGAGATTGGAAAATAGGGTCTTTCTCATTTACCACTTGTTAACTGCTGAGGGCCAAAGAGAGGGTCTTCCATGTACTGCCACAGATCTACTTTCTTAGCCCTTGGCTTTTGAAGACCAGGTCTCTGTGTACCTTAGATTAATTTTGAACTCACTCTGTAGCTCAGACTAACTTCATACCCTTGATCCTCCTGCCTCTGCCTGTCATGCACGTGTGACATCATGCCCTGTAGCAATCTTTAATTTTATGAGAATGCGAAAAGTCACTTTAGGAAAACTGGCCTAAATAGAAACATTTGCAGTTCTTTCTGGGCTAACAGATGATTTCTAGATCTGCATCTCATAAATATCTATTGAGAGACCCTAGCCACAGATATAGATGAATAGTTTACATCCATTTTTGCCAAGTCAATGACAGGTAAAACTAAGCCATAAACATGGAAATGACAAAGCTTTTAGGAGGATAGCAGTTTAATATGTTTTAAGGGAGGCATCCAGAAAAATAACTCTTTTTTTTTGACTTGTGTGGTTTTTACATAGTATTGTACTGTGGTATTCATGAACATGCTAAGTCTCTCATGTTGATTTTTCACATTTAATTCTAAAACAAGGGGAAGGGTAGAGTTAGGAGAGTTTGTGGTCTAATGCTAGTCTGCGGTGTCGAGAGAATCTGAGAATAGCCTTCAGATACCAAATGAAATCTGTCTCAGAAAGAAAAATCTGATTTTCTAGTGTTCTATAATATGCCATTTCCAGTAAAATTATGTGCTAATCAAATTAGAAACTTTTTCACAACAGTTAACAAAGATATTGAGATAGTTTCATAATGTCAAAAATATGATCACTATTTTAGATCCTAGATTCTTGAAGATTTTTCACAAGATAAACATTTTTCTGTGGTCTAACAATTGGCATTTTTAATATCTATGGCATGATATCAGCCAATAGACAAGATCTCAGGGAGGAAACAATACGTGAAATATAGAATCTGATCTCGTCATGCATTAAAATAGCAAAGCTTCAGGCCTAAGTGCCTTTAATGTCCTTTCATAAGCAAGTGTGCCAACATAGAAACAATTGCTTTGTTTTTACCCATTATAACAAAACACATAGAAGAAGCAAATCTTGTTACCCATTTGTTCTGAATCTGCATTACTACACATCTTCCTTATATTTAGCATAATACTCATTTAACTCTGTTGATTGTGATTTATAGGATTTAAAAATACCACTTTCCAAGTTCCCAGCGGATTTTCATTGGCTTCTCAGGAGATGTTGATCTCTGTGTGGTTTCCTATGCACACACTTCCTCACCCCTAACAGAAATCCTTTCTTTAAGGTCTAATTCTGTCTGTATCTGAGATTTCCCCCATGGATACACGTTATAGTCAAGATTTTTCCTGCCACTTAGTTCTACCTGTCAGAGGAAATGAGCCCAATTAAGACTCTGAGATAGTAATATTTGGGGGACATTGTTTCTCTTCTGAGTACCTCTGAATTACCAAGCTGAGCATAACTCATGCCAAATCGGAAAGGACAGGACGGTGTGACTGTAAGATGCCAGCACCCTTTCATCATCCCGGAACAGTGGTGATAACTTTAGTTTTTTGTTCTTTCGAACAAAGAAAGTCCCTTAGATTTTGCTTTGTTTTGTGTTTTGTTTCTTGTTTTTTATTTTTTTAAATTTTGTTTTGTTCTTTGTTCTGTTTTTCTCTACTTGAGAAGCATGTTTATGTATTTGGCGACTAGTGGCTTGTGAGCACAGACTAACACTCCACTATTAACCTATAAGTTGGCTCCACAAAGATGATACCCTCCCCCCCAATGTCCAGGGGGAAACTTGATGCAGATGCTAAAAGGAGGGATATGTTTAGGAAATTACTCTTCATCTGGAGACAAGCTGTTTTAATCTTTAAAGGGCCTGCATCCTTTATCATTCATTCTCTTGTCTCTTCTGCAACCCTGAAAAATAGACAGGGGCACTATTTTTAGAACTAAAATTAGGACGATGGCCAAATTTCTTGTCTTTCCCTTTCTAGACGCTATCTGAAAGAAACTTTACATCGATTATAGCTACTCTTAACAGTAACATAAGGACTCTGCTTTCTTGAGCTGAGATCATGGAGTTCCTTCTTCTGTTCTTATTTTGCTATTTTAAGGCCTACCTGTTGAGGCTACAGCTACTGCCTCCTATATCTATACTAACCTAGCGTAACCTAACTAAATAATATTTCTCTCTCTCTCTCTCTCTCTCTCTCTCTCTCTCTCTCTCTCTCTCTCTCTCTCTCTCTCTCAAATGGTTATACAGGTTCACATATACTCTGTGAGATGTATGAATTCGACAGATACTTGTGCCCCGATAGAGGCTGCATTCAGTTGAATCACTATGAACAGAAAGTAGGCTTGTTGTCTTCTTGGGTGGCGGCCTCATTGGGATAAAGGCAGCCATGTAACTTGGCCTCCATCTTGTCTAATGTTATCCCCAAAACGGCAAAAGCTATGTGACTTCACTGCCATCTTGGTCAACAAAACCACATGAAATAAACCAAAATTACAGTATCCAGGAAACTTCCCAGTTACACTGGGCCTTGGGGACCACTGCACCCATTTTTACATTTGACTAATACTGGACTTGGAAGTCTAATCCCGACTTCCAAGGTGGCTGTGTTTTTTTTTTTTTTTTTATTGTGATCGTTTGTTTTAGATTTTTGTTTTGTTTTACATTTGAACATGTTTTAAGCCATAATATTTACCTGTTTCTATAGGTTAAGACTTTAACTAGCCATGTGTCTACAACATTGATTTAATAACAGAGGGAATTAGTTCAAGTTTGCAGCAGCCCAGGGTTGAGACTTTTGTAAAGCATCAGTCCCCACAGAGATGAAAAGGATAAAATGCCAAGTTGTGGACAAGCTGCTGACAGTAGGAGGACAGGCTCCAGCAGAGGCAGGAGATCACCCTGGATAAAGGGCTGGAGATACAGTCTCCACTAGGCCTTAATGCCTACTATTCCTGCTTATATCTTTAGATTCTTTTTTCTCTAGCTGAGACGGGATGTTCTTTCCCTACTTCAAGACTCCTTTGCTCCACATTTGTCTGCTTTTCTGACCCAAGGTAATCTTCATTCTCTTTGGGTTTGTTTTTACCTTTCAGTAAGAGCCATAGAAAACAGGAAGAAATAAAGATTCAAATGTCATCACTTTCTTAGCTCTTCTAGTTTGTTTGTGTTGTTGAGTTTGCCTCATGCTGCTGCTGTTGTTTCCTATGTTTAGTATCCTCCAAATTATAGTAATTTGAATCCAATGGACATGTGGTAAATTGCAGGGAAGATTTCCTAATCTAGAAGGCCCTCTTTAAATAAAAAGAAAGTTACCATGAGTGACTTTCATGCTCCCAATCTGCATTTTAAAAATGTAGTGTGGCCTTTCACATTAAGAAAATGAACCTGAGATTAGGGAAACCCTAAAGCAGAGCAACTTCTCTTTCTATTTCATCAGAACAGCACTAGCCTCTCCTCTCCCCCACCTTGACCTGGTAAAATTCTGAAAATTTATTTCCAGCTATGGCCCTGGTATTTTTCTCATTGGCTATCACTTGTTCATGCAGCTACTCCATGGGATGTGCTAAGGTCACTTTTATCTACATGCAAGAGGTTACTTTAGGTTACAACAGGACCTTAAACCATTATGTGGCTTCTGCGAAAGAGAAAAAACTTATCTCTTTGGCTAAGTGATTGTCAATTGGATCTGTCTCTCAGACTAGTTTGAAGCAGGGGATTGGTGTCTACTACTTAGAATGCAGGGCTTCTCACTTTGATACATCTTATTGATAAGATTAGAAGGGAACTCAAGTAATTCCGAGAATGCTACCTGGGTTATAGGTAAAAGCAGCCAGGACATGGAACAGCAGATTTGGATAAACTTGAATCAGTCCTACACTGGGATCTAGTCTTGAGGGGGTTTGAGTCAGCCATCTTCTGCTTTTATTACATGCCCTCTACAGTTGCTGGTCTGAGAGACTCAAGGAAAACTAGGCTTTCCTCCATCAGTTTCTCCCAACGGCTTGTGCTTTACAGATGTGGCTGGATGTCGTCTTCAGGAACCCCGTGGCTGGTCTCTTGGAAAATTAGAGCAAATTAACCCCTGTGGAATTAGGAAGAAACATTTTCTCAACCTGTGTATCTTTTCTGTAAATGAACAGAAAAGTCCAATGAAATTCCAAATGTCCAGCCTTTCAGTCCTACACTGGGATCTAGTCTTGAGGGGGTTTGAGTCAGCCACCTTCTGCTTTATAACCTGTGATGTTATATAGAGCTCACTAAAGTCTTTCTGCAGGGTGGAGTTAGCAAACACTGACACAGAATTTGAAACAAAATCTCCCCTTAAATAAGCCCTTGGTCATAGAAATTCAATTTTGAAAAAAAAAAAACCACCCCAACCTCCTAAAAGTTCAAAAGCCTAGATCTCTGAATATCTTTGCTGCCCTTGCTCAAACGAAGATAAATGATAGAACCTTGTTTTGTACAAGAACACAGGGTACGTGTTACACTTGCCAGGCTGTCTGTCTCCATCTTCAGACACAGAAACACACACCAGGAGTGCAGCATTTCAAGCATATTCTCACCCCAACACTTGTCAGGCAGGCTCTTGGGTTGGACACTGGTAGAGACACATAGCCCTGTCAGCTTGGTCATGAATACAGATTGCCACACAACACCCTTAATGCTTAAGGAAACCATAGGGCAACCTTTAAAAAAATCAAATGGTCTGTCTCTTCCTGCACTCTAAAAGGAAAGAGAATGCTGTCTGTCTCTTGTCAGTTCCTATTTCCAATGCTAATCTCAGAAGATAAGACTCCTTTGGGCATATCTTTCTAGATGGTAAGGAGGACAGGTGATTTGGCGGTTCAGACAGTTGTCACAGGACTCAACAGCATGTTTCCTGTTCACTGTAAGCCACCGAGTTCAGTTTAACAGAAAATCAAGTGCTTTTTATGCACATGTCTCTTGTCATGTGCTGTTTAAGACGAGAAGATAGGATTTGTTTCTTCCATATCTGTCTACAGCATTTTTATCCAAAAATGTTCATCAAAGTCCCTGCCCTGGGTCAGGCTGATCCTCTGACTTTGTGACAAGGAACAGAAGAACAATAACTCAAGAATAAAGGCGTTGTGTCTTTAAGGATAGCTAATGGGTGAACTATTTCCAGCACAAGTTATCATTCATCTCATGAGATAGAGATGCCTACAGTAAAAATGACTAATGTTGATCTCATCCATGGAATAGACTTCCTGCCCAGGAGCTTCTCAGCCAGTAACTGCAATATACTAGTTTTGACAGGGCTTCCTTTGTTTATTCGAGGGAAGGTTGTAAATATAGATTGGAAAGTGTTTTGCAATGCATGCTGATTTTCATTTGCTGCTTAAACTTACTCAAAATCAAGAGACATGCTCATGTTAGATCATTCTATGGAGTGTACAAACTATGAAAGAAGTTAAAAATCAAATCAACAAGGTGCAATTGTCTTCAATAACTTCAATACAAATTTTAGGAGAGTCATGAGTTCATTTTTATTTGGGTCTCACCAAAAATATAGTTTTCAAGGTGAGACTAGAGAGAGAAAAAATGAATGTTTGTTTCCCCAGAGTAAGCTTTGATAAAAAACAGAACTTGCATTTGTGCTTGGAATATTATAAAGAGGGAATATACAGTGTTGAATTCCCCAAGAAACATAACAAAAAATTCTATAATAAATTGTAAATGTACTTGCTAAATTTATACAAATGTTATTATGGCTTTTAAAAAAATTTTATTTTAAAAAATAAAATATGTTATTTTAAAAAAAGATGTGAGGATGTAAAAATGAGACATTCTAATAAAGAAAGGCATATATAAAGATTAAGATGTTTGGATGCTTTTCCAGAATGGGGAAGAAATATGGACAGCTCATGCAAGTTAGGAGTGTCTGAATAAATCATTTAGAGTATGTGAAAATGAGAACTGAATAGGCATTAACTTAAAAATGTAAGCCTATAAGCTCTCCTCCCCCCTTCATTCTGCGCTCTTCTCTTTCTCTTCTGGTTATGTTCTAATGGCCAGCAAGCCTGAATACTCTGTCATGCTTGAGTCTTCCTCTGACAGGTTACATAGGCCATGACACAGCTGGTGGCAAAGCAGATAGAAAGGTGAATCCTAGGTATCAGGATTTGCTTGTCTGTTCGGTGCTACCATAGTCTTCTTTCATAGAGCTTCCTTAGATCTTGTGTAGAAGGTGGACACATTGATAGCTGCTCAAAATTGATGTATCCATGGGAAAATGTTGTTGAAGTACCTAAGTCAGCTATTAAAGTACTCTGCCCGCAATTCCTTACTTTCGATGTCCTGCAGATATTCTAACTCCTATTGTAAAATACAACTAAATAGGCAGATCCTTTGGAAAAGGCTATGTCTGAAAGGAATATGGAAAAGCTATCTCTCTTAATCTTTTCAACAATATTTAAAAATGAAAATGTGCTTAATTCCACAAATACTTATAGAATGGTCATTTTATGTCCTCAGTAATAAAATAATTATGAACAAACAAACCCCCTAACCCCTTTCAGACTGAAATTGTTACTGCAGTGACCACCAGACACTGAACCCACATCCTTCTTGTAGTTCTATCTAATAAAACTGAACATGCAGTTACAATGGGTAAGGTGGTAGTCGGACTGCTGCCTTTGTGTGAGCTGGTGAAGAAGAATCAGAACAAGAAAACAATTGACTATTCCAAAGAGAGGAAGAGAAAAACCTTTGTGATTTTTTGGACACAGGATCCCTGAAAACTGTGGCTAAAAAGCAAAGGCCCCTTGGAAAAGAAGCCTGGCATCTGCACAGTCCCCTGCATGGAGGATGCAAAGCAGAATAGCTTCAATGATAGCTTCTGTGATGCAGAAAGAGAGGGTGCTGTTCAGATCCCATAATCCTCAAACTCAGATTTTGGTAAGCTCCATTACTCTGTGTGACTAAGATGACCAGGGCAAAACACCATCAAGAGAGAGAGAGGCAGAGAGAGAGAGAGAGAGAGAGAGAGAGAGAGAGAGAGAGAGAGAGAGAGAGAGACTTGTTTTAAAGTGAGTGAGCTACCTCAGATAACTGAAAGCAAGGACATCCACAAGACAGTGTCTGTCTGAACTTAGTCTGACACAGCCATGCCAGGGAGATAGCTATTCAGAAAACAGCAGGGACAGAGGTTGACAAACTAAAAGATTCAGGTGGTTTGAGGCTCAGTTTCAACAGTGAAATGCTTAGAGGCAAAGCTAATCTTCCTCTCAATTGCCAGAAACAACCTAGACTGAGAAGAACCCTAGAGTTCAAACATCCTGACCACAACTCAGTGGAAGGGTTAATCTCTGAATTCATCTGTCTGCTGTTTATTGTGGTGGAGCCTGAATACCTTAAAGCTCCACAAACATATGGTGTAGTGTGTGTGTGTGTGTGTGTGTGTGTGTGTGTGTGTGTGTTGGATGCTTTTGTGTGAGTGTGTTAGTGTAAGTGCATGCAGAATCCATAAAAGAAAGTTGTTTTCTTCCTGTTATTCTTCGTTTTATTCCTTTGACACAGTGACTCTGACTGAACCCGAGGTGACCATTTTGACTAAGCTCGCCAAACAGCAAGCTCCCAGGATCTCTCTTTCTCTGCCTCATGCTCCCAGTGCTCCAGTACTTAAATTTCAGTAATAGGAACTGCAGCTGTGCCCAGTTTTTAAGTGATTCCTCTCCTTGCACAGCAAGTGTTCTGACCCATTAAGCCATCTCACTAGCTCCTATTTTCATTTGTTATTTCCCTCCCTGCATTTATCTGATTTTATTTATATATTTCCGTTATTGAACAATTCATTTTTCCGTATATTTTCAATTTTATGTCATTTTTCAAATTTTTCTGTCTTAAGTACTATGGTAGTAATTTGTTGTTCCAAAAATATCCCATGATTTTAATTTTAATTTTTCCTCTTTTTTCATTTGTCTAAGTTTGATTTTCAGCTTTCTTATTATTGGGAGATTATTCTTTGCTCTTTCAGCTGCTCTTCTCTTTTCACTGTTTTTAAATCTTTTGGCATTTTCTAATTTTTTCCAACACATTTATTTCCCCCTCCTTTTTATTTTGATTACATTTACTTATCTTCCATTTCTTTTACTTTTTCTCACTTTCTTTTTGTTGGAGGTAAATGGTTTTTATTTATTTATTTATTTTATTAAGCATCTATTTCGTGAATTTCAATCACAAATAATAATACAGAGTAATAGCAATAAAATAGTGTACGTAGTAATTTTCTTGAAATGTAGTTTGAAGAGGAAAAGTTTACCGAAAATATTTATAGTTGAAGCCAAGATATTTGATGAAAGAGAAAATATTAAAGAGAGGTCTCATTTGTAGCAGAATCTAAGCAAAGATGTACTCAGAAAAAAGCCATACCCAGCTAAGTCCAATTACATCAAATCAAAGCTGCTGCCAATGTAGTCAAAGGGGCAAGGGCCAGTAGTGGCCACACTTGGAAGTGTCATTCACGTGGTTGTAGAATAATGAAGGATACACAAGTAAAAGCATTGTAGACTCTTCATTCACGGTTGAGCAGAGCTGCTGCAGCCACTCATGTTTGGCCATTGTGTGAAGATATAAACATGAAGCCTGGGTCCTGTAGGAGACCTCACGCATTGCAGATGCCAGAGCCATGGGACATCTGCCAAGGAGAGTTGCACACATGGAGTGGAACCATTCCCTAAAAAAGAAGTATATTGCAGGCATCAAAGGTGGCACGTCAGCCATGGAAGCCCTTTCTTTGACGCTGGACATGGAGCTAAAGGAACTGGAAGTTACCTGCTTGGTTTGGTCACTATTGGTATAGTTTATCCTTACTGTGACCCAACTTCTCCTACTTAGAGTGGCAATGTATATTGTGACATTGGTTTTTGAAAGTATGTAATTTGCTTTTCATTTACAATTAAGTGACTGTCATGTGTCTGAGAAGTGATTTTGAAATTTGGACTTTTAAATGGTGTAGAAACTAAAAGACAGTGGACACTTTTCAACTAAATTCAGTTTGCATTATAATTTAGCCATAATGTCTGGAGGAATGTGGCGATTTAACTAAGAGTGGCCTTCACTAAGTCCTATGTTTGAATACTTTGTACACATTTGGGAAAACTATTTGGGAATTTTTAGAAGGTGTGGCCTTGTTGGAGGAGGTATATTATTTGCAAAAAATTTTGAGATTTCAAAAGATTTATTCCTAGTGTGTGTTCTGCCTCTTGATTGTGGATTGAGATGTGAATACTCAGCCCATAGCTCCATCTGCCGGCCATTATCCCTTCAATCCATCATCATAGACTCTAACCTTCTGGTTTCATAAGTCCAATTAAATGTTTACTCTCATAAGTTGCCTTGGTGTGTTAGTCAGGGTTTTCTAGAGTCACAGAAGATATGGGATGATAATCTCTCACTATATATGACTTATTGGAATTATTTATAGGCTGCAGCCAGGGATAATTCAAAAATTGGTAGGTGTGACTGTAAAATCCAAGAATCTAATAATTGCTCAATCCTACAAGGTTGGGTGTTGAGACATTGTTCTGTATATGCTGGAATCCTGAAGACATAGGCCCTAATGTCAGTGAAGAAATGGATGGCAAAAACAAGCAGAATAAGGAAAAAAACCTTTCTCCTTCTATCTCTTCATATAGACTTTCAACAGAAGGTATGTCCCATATTAAAGATATGTCTTTCTGCTGCAAGATGTATATCAAAGATTTGTATCTTCTAAATCAAGGGTCTGGTTACAGGATTCATCTACTTCAAACCAAGCTCAATGACAGAAAACTAAAGAACCATCTATATATGATATGTATATATATGTAATTATGTACATAATACATATATATAAATTTGAAGTAAGCCTATTATTAAAAATAGTTTAATATTTCATTTTCTTAATTTCTGTATTCATAGAATGTTTCACATAAAATAAATTAGAAGTAATTATTTCAGGAGATAAATTATTCTTTTATATTTAGCTACAATCCTAGTGCAACATTCTGGAACCTAACAAACCTAAATTTTGTCAGAAGAAAAGTAACAAAATTTAATGGTCAAGACCTTGTCATAGAATTTTTTTTTCTTAGAGTGCTCTAAAATTTGAGTTGGTGAACTTGTCACTCCTAAAAGGCAGTAGGGAAACCAAGTAGAAAAGAGATGCTTAAAACCACTGAAAGGATCAACTAATAAAAACTGTATAGCCTAAGTGCCTGCTTTTTTTGTAGGATGCTTTCTATAGCAGAATTCAATGTAGCAGTCATGTCACTGGGTGTGAAGTCATGACAGGAATTCAGATCTTAATTCTGCTACCTCTAGCTGAATGATGTTAAAGAGGGGACTGACATTTCTCAATCTCAGTTTACCTATTAATTGGAGATTCATAGCAGAGAATAATACTTCAAGTTCTGAATAGATGCATGTATCAGAAAATCTTTTAGAAGTGAACAGGTTATCTTCTGTTGGTATAATAAAGGCCGAATCAAAACCTATCACAGATGTAGAAAGATAGCATGGTATGCTCTTCTGCTCTTCTCCTAACTCAGCTCTAACACTTAAAACTCCTGGTAAGTTTTGTTTCCACACAGCTATTTTAGAGGAACAATAACATGCATAATTTGGCAAGACATGGGGAAATGAAAAAGGCCTGTAACAATGGAGATTCTTATACTGTTTTCAAAACCTTTGCATTTGTACATAGAGATAGTGTCTTCCAAGCAGAGCATCAAGACAATTATAAACTAAAATAAAACTCAAACACAAGATTTTAATTTCTAATTCATTTTATTGAAAGAAATGTGACTCCCTTATCTTCAAACATGTTAGAGTGTAATAACATCACTGCAACAGGGATAGCTCAAAATGATTGTAATTTATACAGAATCTTTAGAATTCTTTAGATAATGAAGTCATATTTGTGGTTCATTAAACTCAATGTTTGTCTCTAACACTGGTATTAAGTAGTGATTTTGAAGATTCATATTCTTTCAAAGTCTCCCATTATGTCCTCAAAAAGCTAACTGTGATCCCCTGAAGAGCCTTAGTATTCTTTTAAAATATTCAGTTAAAAATACAACACCTGCTGGGTGGTGGTGGTGGCAGTGCATGCCTTTAATCCCAGCACTTGGGAGGCAGAGGTAGGTGGATTTCTGCGTTCGAGGTCAGCCTGGACTATAGAGTGAGATCCAGGACAGCCAGGACTATACAGAGAAACTCTGTCAGAAAAACCAAATAAAAAAATACAACACCTATTTCACAAAGATTATGATAATGTATAACTTTGCAGGTTGGATATAATATTTGCTATCGTTATTTTTCTTTTTCATGTAATGTCACTTTTTTTTCCCCTTTAATCATTCTGTTAAGATATTAAGGTGAATCCTTATTTTTTTTTGTATAAAAACTGCTCAGTTTAAGATGCTTACTTTTAAGGGTTAAATTAAGTTCTATTTCTCATTGTACATAATAGTATAAATCTTCATAGCCAGAGGATCATACTGAATTCGTATATTAAGAAGATATGCTATAGCAACTTCTGCTTCTTGCTGTCCAGTAAAAATCAATAGTTTTCGAAGTTCATCAACATGTATTTATTATTTAGATTGTTTTTCTTTCAAATCCCCAGTGTATTTATGGTCAACATTTACAAGTGCTTCATGATATCCTCCTAAAAATGGTTTTGTACTAGTATTCATTTTCTATTTTTTTCTCTAGAAATCAATTTGGGTGTCAGTTTTTCAATTGCCTTGTAATACTTCCTCTTTTTATTGATAGAAATCTGACTTTTTTTTTTGCTACAGGTCTTTCTCAACTATCCCTGCAACTTACTGTAGACATGAGGATTTTAGCTAAAGATATATATGTGATATTTTCTGCTGATGTGATGAAACCAATGGTCAAGAGCGCTTATAGAAGAATTTGTTTTGGCAGACGTCTCCAGAGGCATGAGACTCAATCATGGTACAGAGGCAAGGCAGCAGGTGGCAGAAATGATGGCAGGAGAGAGAGGCTGAAAGAGCACATCTTCCCCTGAAAATATCAAGCAGAGAGAATGAGCTGGAAGTAGGTGAAGCTAGAACTCTCATCGACAGCCTCCACTAAAGCACCTCCAGCAAGACCACACATCCTAACCCTCCCCAAACAATGTAACTAACTAGAGACTAAGCATTCAAATACTTGAGCCTTTGAGTCTCATTTCTTATGTAACACACACACACACACACACACACACACACACACACACACACAATCACACACATACACAGTGTGTGTGTGAGTGTGTATGTAATTTTTGTTAAATTTAGTTCTTAATTTTATGACCTCCTTACTCTAAATTTTCTGTCATTCTTTTATGTTGGTAAACCTCTGGATGTGACAGGCCAAGAGGCAGGAAATAGCCAAAGTACATCTGGATAGTATATGACAGGATTTTCATGGCTGTTGTCTGAGTTAACAATGAAGCTTTGTTATGTCAAGACACAGATTTTTGGGGCCATCTTAGTTTGAGTAATGAATTAGTCAGTATTAGTCTGTGGAACAGAATAAATGGGATGACTATAAATTAAAAGTAAATTGTTCCATATTGACACCTCCATTGTTATTATTATTCAGGTCTTATTCAGGAAGTTACGTCGATGTGAGTTTATTGTTGTAGTCTTTCAGAAATTTCTAGCAGACACAGTATTACAGCACACTTTATTGGTTTTTTGACTCTTCAAAACTTTCTGCCTCATCTTCCACAATAATTCCTGAGTTCTCTGTGTAGGAACTGTGTTGAGATAGAGCACTACACAATCAATCTCTCATTCTCTACATTTTGATTGATTGTGGTTTCGTATAATAGGCTCTGTCTATTACAAGGAGAAGTTTCCTTGATTAGGGTGTGATGTGGGCAAATTGTCGGTCTTGAGATTACATACATACAGTAACATTATATGTACTGAGCTGCTTATGTTTATGTATATAAGAATATATACATATTCATACACATATACAAATATATTTATAACTAAATTTAAAGAAAAGAGGCCACAAATTTGGGAGACAGCAGGAGGTTGAATGGAGGGGTTTACAGGAAGGAAATGAAAGGGGAGAAATTATGTAACGTCATTATAATTTTAAAATGGATGTAATTTTATAAAAAGGATATTTATTTGATTTGCTTACGAATTTGCTTATGGTCTGGGCATTTGCGACATTGCTGTCAGGTGGAGAACACAGTAGCTGCTCAGTCCATGGGGTTGGGTTCTTCAACAGTCCCTATCTACTGCTGAATTCCTGGAGGATTCTGGAGGAACTGTCAGTCTTCGGTTTAAATTGGAATCCTAAACCATTGATTTCCATCTCATCCAGGCAATATATAAAGAGTATTAGAATCAGAAAGTGAGATGATTTTTCTGGTGAGCATTGAGGTGAGCTGAAAATGCAAGATTCTTTGGCCCTTTCTTATGTGTGTGGTTAACAGAGAATGCTATCCATTTTTAGGATGGGCTTTCTTTTATCAAAACTAAATCCAAACCAACCAACGAAACAAACCGATCCCCTACAACTTTATGAACAAAATTCTTTGCAGGTGTTCTCATTGACTTGACTTTTAATCGATTCCAGACAGTTAAATGAGAACCAGTTTAACCACCAGAAATAGCTAAATCATAAACCCAATGAAGATATTGAGTGAAAACAATTGTTCATTATTACCTCCCCTAGATAATGTAAAACACTCTCAGAACTTCCCACTACTTATGGATTTATATTTTCCAATTTAGTCTTTTGCCCTTCTTCAAATAGTTATGATCACTCATTGAAAGAATGGGATTGAAAGATTGTGATTGGGTATAGCTTGAACTCATGAGAACTGTACTCATGAGACCCATCTTAATCCTCAGAGTATAACTTGTCTGAGGCACTAAATGAATTTGGCGACTGCATGGGACTTTAGTTTTTCTCATTTCGTCAGTTCCATTCTCTCAGGTTCCACCACCTCTAGAGCAGAGCCAGTGAGAACATGTAATGCTTTTGTAGATGAAAAAGGGATTTAAATTAACAAATCAAACTACTTTGATATTCTAAAAATATCCAAATCCTCATGTCTACAAGTGACTGTGCTCAAGGAGTGACTGAATAACATATCAGGAGTGAAGTTGGAATAAAGAAGAGATGAACAAGTCAAAAGTCATAACCTTTACATGTATACTTTTAAAAAATGGTGTCGCCATGGCTACTACACTGAATAGAGAACAGATTGAAAACCATTTTAACTTTTGTGTAGATAGAATGAATGTTAATATTTTTATTATTTTCTTATTGAAATATTTTATTGGAGAATAAATGTATGTTTTAATTTGAAGTTAATTGCAAATTTTACATTACTGTTTGGACATATCTAGAGACATAAATGTGTTTCTGCTTATCTAAATTTGATTTCATAGTTTCCTTTAACATAATAGACATTATAACTCTATCTTTTCCTCTCTTTTTTCTCGTCTTCCTTCTAGAGTCAAGTCTTTTTGATAATTATATCTTCAAAACATACAGAATTGACAGATGAGGACATACCTATGTTGTTCTATCAAGTGTTATTTGATATCTGTAAGTAAATGTTTTTATTAGGGATACCATAGAGGACATAAAGTGAATTTTCAAAATGTTATTCACAATTTCTAATTCAAAGGGGAATAAGGAGAAATTTACACAGAGCTCTAATAAAAGGATGAACATAGTATATTTATTAAGAACTGTGGGTTCAGAAGAACTACTGTAAAAGTCAGGGGAAAATATCCTTTATCAGGTAGCATTTGATAGTGATATGAGTTTTAAAGCTGGGGAGGAATTTGATAGAAGAAGGAGGTCACCAAAGAAGTAAGGACAAAGGCAGGTATCAGTAAATGAAGGTGCTATTAAAATTTAGAGAATTAATATATATATATGCCTGCACATACTAAACTGATAGCAGTAGGAAAATTTGCATGTCCAGTTGTAAAATACTCTAAATGGTAAGCTACACTCATACATTTTTTTCTATGGTCCTTGGACCTTTGCTCATGGTTTCTAAATTGGTATATGATATGAGTATAACTCCATTTAATTAGAATGTGATGACTCTATAAAATATGGACAAAGTTAGAGATAAACATTCCGAGAAGTCAATAAAGATGTCTACATTAGTCTTTGAGGAAATCGGAGTTAGGTAGTGTATTTGGGAATAAGATAAATAGCAGGGTAAAGATCTGTAATGTAGAAGGCTTAATATACTGTCTGTAAACAAAGGAAGAGAGAGGCTTTGGTAAATAAGATATGCTTTTTAAACTTTCATGACCACGAAAACCTGAAATTAAGATACAGGCACAATACTCCTAGTTGAAGATGGAAGCCCATGGCTGACAAATTTTGAAATGAGAAGCAGCAATGTACACCACCTGTATATTTGGAAGATGGATAAAAGCATATCTAGACAAAAGAACTTTAAATCTTTAAAGACTTTAAATTAGTGTAAGAAATATTTTAGATGTTCTTATCTTCCAGATGAGAGATAGCTCATGAAATGATAGCTCCCACCATTAACATGGTCTTCTTATCTTATTATCTTAATCTTGAAAGTTCTTTGAGGACATACCCAAAGAAGTAAGCTGATTCTAAAGCTTATCATGTCAATAATCAACATTAATAGTCACAAAAGTATAATAACATGTAGAATAGAGAACAAGAAAAACTAAATAAAAGGGCATGAGGAAAAAGAATGCAGGTGCTAGACATATGTTATGAAGGAGAATTATAAATCTAACTGTTGTTCGAGTACAAATTCTGTCACAGACTTTTTGTTTTTTGTTGGCAGATAGGTGTATAAGATGTATTTGATATTGAAAATTGTAAAGGTCATTGTGAAGCTTCATAGCTTCCTGTTCAAATGCCTATTTTAACTAGATAGAAGGGCATTATTTTTAAAGACTGTGGCCTGATCGGTTTGGTGTGTAGTGTTTGGGTTGTTGTATAATAATGTTTATAAAGCAAAAAAGAAGGTCACAAACAATATCAGTATAGAATACTAGTTTAGAGTTTTTCTCCTGTTATGGTCTCACCCCCCATCCCTACCCACAAAATAGCTGTAGCCATTGTGTTCCATATCTGTCAGTTATTTCATATTGTTGCTGAAACATGCCTGCCTGTCACTGACACTGAGAAATGACTTCGCTCAAGAACATGCTGATGACATACCATGGTTTGTTGTGTACATTTTGAATGTTCTGTATGAGGTTTTCCAACTTTAAGAAATTCCACAAAACTTTATGTTGGACCCATCAAATCAAAAGTCAATATGAACTATTATGTCTAAAACAGCTTGAGTCAGAGGTGACCATTGGACAGCCATTCCTGCACCTACATATAAGCTTACTGTAGTTTTTGTGGCTGATGGGAGAAATGCTACTAATAAGTCAAAAAGTTATGATTATAACATTCATGCTCTGTAATCTCAATGCTTTAAAATTCCCCTGTTCACCACCCATCCACTTACTTTTCTTAGGATCAATCAGTTTAAATGTTAGGTGGTAATACTTTGCCTAGTTAAGCCAACTGCTCCTCTCCTTGCCCTTTAGATTTTTGAACATGTCTTATTTCCTATAAAAAGTCTACTCTGAGAGCAGACTAGTGCCACAATTAGGTTTTTCCTTCTTGTGGTCCTAGACACCCAGTATTTATGGTATGAGTTCAATAAACAATACTCACTTAACTGAGATTTCTGTATAGATGGTTTGTACGGCAATTTTCTTAACCCCAACACTCCCTAATGACCCAAAGTTTTCAAAAATTTCTATTTGTCAATTGTGTACTTTAATTCTGATTTTATTATAATAAGGACTATGTGATGCATGTTTTTAAACTCATGAAACAATTCCAGAATGACCGTGGTTTGTAGGTATGTAGTTCAGTCCTAAAATTTTGACCATGGTCTGTTCGTAATTTGGTATACAGTTTTCTATTCTGCTTGGGTTGGGAACTTAAAACCACCAAAGTTTATTAATATGTTAATTTGTAGCACATGAATTTAGTACAGATTTTGGAGGCTTCATACCTCATAGGTGGAACAATGGTGGTATGACATACTTTCTATGTAAATATGGCTTTTAATTTCTCTGAAGAAGTATTAAGATGAGAGCTGCACCCAATTTTTATGAATACATGGGTTAAACTGATTCCTAGAAGCTTCTAGCCTCTCTACAATCTTATCCTCTGCAAGCCCAGACTTTGAAGGCTTTAGCCTCCAGCCTCCATCTGCTAACCTAGGCCTAGAGCTTTTCAGCTTCCAAAAGTTACTGCTGTATAAATTCACTCTTTGTAGTTCCTTCTGACCTCTGTTTTGCTGGCTCATCTCCATTGTTCTGGCTCAAACTCCTCTCCAACCTGACTAATTAAACCTGGCTTCCCTTGCCTTCTGACTGAATTGTTATACTTGGCCTCAACCTCACTCTAGAAATCCATTCTAATCTTTGGGCTCACCTGATTCTCTCGCTCATTCTGTCTTCACCTGAAACGTATCTCTGTAAAACAGTTTCAATAAAACTGCCTCTCCTCTCTCTCTCTCTCTCTCTCTCTCTCTCTCTCTCTCTCTCTCTCTCTTTCTCTCTCTCTCCTCTCTCTCCTCCTCCTCCCCCACCCCACTGTGTTGTTCTCTGAAGTAGCCCCTCATTCCTGTCTCTTCTCAAGTGAGCTGGGTGTATCCTATCTCTGACACATTCTCTCAAGTCTTTCTCTAATTCTCCTTGTCTGTTCCTTGATTGGAGATCACATTTAAACATGGCCGCTTCATTCTTACCTATATTATTTGGGATTAAAGGTGTATGCTAAGGGTTATTCCAGTCAGAGCAGCCATATTTCTGGATTAAATTTACTTGCCTTCAAAAGTGTTATTTAACTTGGATTAAAGCAATGTGTTATGTGACTCATCATAGAATGCTGTACAATATGAAGCATCATTATTTTTATTTGTAGTTCTATAAACTTAGGATTTTACATGGAGATTCTGGCATGGTTTATCTAGTGTGAATTTTGATACACTCGACTTCAGAATTTCTTTCTCTTTATTTACTGATACCTTCTGAGGATAAAATTGAATGGAAAAATTTCCTACTCCCATCCTGTAGAATATTTTTTGTACTATTTTCATTATTATAAAACAACAAGTATTAGCAATGAAAAACAGAATCACGAATTCCATGTGGCATTTTGTACTGCTGCTATCCAACTGAAAAATCCCAAATACAGATGCTAATTGGACTTTTAAATGAATTATTAAAATAAAGATAATGAATATTCAGATATGTTGCAATCAATACTTCAGTAAATTATTGTTGCAAAGGTATTTAAACCCTAAATGGGTAATGATGGAAAATCTTAAAAAAGATGTCAAAACATTTCAAGATTCTTTTTATCTCACTACTAACTCTGAAAATAATAAAATTTTGAATTTCTTTGTATATTCTCTTGTTTGCAATGAGTCTCTAGTTAAAGACTAAATGACACAAATGATATTTAACTTAATACACTGCATATTACATACTTCTACTGTTTCTATAGGGCTCCATATCTAAAAAAATTAGATTTTGTGGTTTATATTTTGGTGTGTTGTACCAACATCGAACAGACTAGATATTTATCAGACTGGGACTAGGGAGAGGTGAGTGGACACTCTTAGATGAAAAATACAAATGACACTAAAATGTCCATTAGTAATCAGGATAAATTTAATGCGCTGTTAAAGTATTTAAATTAGTACAAAATCAACAAAACAAATGATCCTAAGAATTTAAGTCAAGACAGGATGAGCACTAACTTTGGCCTCAGGCTTTAGTGTTCCCACCCCCACATCAGTGCAGAAGTGTTTTATTGCCTCTGGAGCTATAGAAGTTTGTAATGTCTCTTTTAAATTTGCTTCAGAGTCAATAATTGGAGTAGCCCAATTATAATGTAACAAGAAGTGAGGCCTATGTCATGTACTTAGAATTCCTATACTCCCTAACTGTTAGCTGAATAAGCCTCTGTGCTACGAATGAGTCAATATTTGTTATTTATTCTTAATAAGGGAAAACAGACTAAGACACACAACAACAGGGTTTATATCTAAACCAGAAAATATAATACCTTAGAGGTAGATACAAATCCTGATAAACTATTTGGCTCTCATAACAATCACATTTATTTATTCTCTTTAATTTAATTTGTATTTGGTAACTAGTGCCCCATACTTATTATGTAACAAGAATTTTAATATCTTTCATATTTAAGTAATTACCTCACATCAACAATATACCACACCAACTATAAGGAAATTAGAATATCTTATATTAGCGAAAATTTAATGTCCTGATATTACCACATCTAACATTTTTGAAAAGAAAACAGTAGATATGTATTTGAAGTTTCTGCAGCTTTTAGAGTCAAGGAGAAATAAATGTTTTTAAAATATATATATACAAGCACACATATACATATATATGTATATTGGTAGGTTCTTATCAATTGAATTTATGGAGAAATGTAGTTTATTCTCTAAAAAATGTGTATGTTCTGTTTCTTTACCTTGTACCAAAAGGAGATAGAAAAACATATTTTTAATACATGTTTTATTACATGAAAAGCAGTTTCCATTAAAGGTGATTGGAGAATAAGATGACTCAGTGACTAATTGGCAGAATATAGAGATAATTAGCTGGAAAAGGTTTTCTTTCTAAAAAAACTTTTCAGAAAGCAGATATCATTTGCTATAAATATTACGATCAGAAGGTATTTATTAGACACGGTTCACTACTTCAATCATTTTAAAAGTAGTATTATCGAATGTGCTAAATTGTTTTAAATTACAGTGTGGGATTGTGAAGACAGAACTTAGGCACCACCCACACATCTCACAGAAATTAGCTCTAATTTTCATCACAGAACTTATACATAGACAGGAGGCCTTCAAGTCAATCCAGTGAGGTAACAGCAAGCTAGAATGGCCTCTACTTTCTGAGTGAAACACTCTGCTTGTATTCATTTTCAGGTTTGATAGGCTCTTCCTTAACCAAAAGATCATTCATTTTGCTGGAATTTTATGCTCAGGTCAGAGCCCTCCCTTTTTTCTTCCATTGTTTTCCTTCTTTTATATCCTATAACATATGTGGGAACCAATGTACAACAGGCTTTTGGCATGGGTCTGCTAGGGAATCCCGAGAGAGGTCTGATTTTGAGCTTAGCTCCGTGAGAGAGGGTTCATCTATGCATCTGCCAGATTCTAGAGGCATGTAAACCACATTGACAGAGAAGCTGCGAATGGCTATCTCTGCTTAGGGTTAACTGTGGCTAAACTTCCCAGGGACACGTTTATCATCTCCGACCATTTAAATGTTTTATTTTGCACCTGTGTTTGTTCCATCCTCCCTTTTCGCTGAGTGAGTTGACTTTAGTCGTTCTGGGTTTGTTTACAGATCTGTTTCCACCACAGTATTTCCCTCCAGTTATTAAAGTGCCTCTTAAAACCCAGTCTTGGGCTTCCCACCACTGGCAAGTCTGCAAGTTCTTCAGAGATTGCTCTCTCCTCCTTTCTTACGAGCTTCATTATGCATTGGGAAGACATAAATTATGCTTGGTTAGAATTTATGCGGTTTTTAGAAAGGGTTTTGTCATTTGTTTTTTGTCTCTAGAACATCTTGTCTGGCAGAATTCCAAAACTAAAAACCACAGTCATCATAAAAGAGAGTTAAGGGTGAATAATTCTTTTCTCTGCAGTTCAATACACTCTGGATTGATGCCACATTTATATGGAAGCAATTGGTTTTAGTGGATGTTGCTTAAAGTGTGTACTTAAAAACATGTATCTGCAGTACTGTGTTAGACTTGTCTGAAAAAATATTTCACAACGACAAAAATGGTTTAAATTCTATTTTCTTCAATATACTACTGTTTGATATCTGTGATTATTGAGCATTTGTAGTATGATGGAAATGGCTAGCTTTTGAATTACATCATTTTTTTGTTTCATGTGTCTACTCCTGTATTAGTCAGGGTTCTCTAGAGTCACAGAACTTATGGAATGTGTGTGTATATGTATATATAATGCATATATGTATAACATATTATATTATATAATATATATAATAAATACATATAATGTATATATGTATTATATAAATATACATATGTATATACATTACAGACACACAGACACACACAGACACACACACACACACACACACACATATATATAGTCAAATTGACAACTAGGAAAAGCCATCACAACTACCAAAATATTAAAGAGTGCATGTCTAGACATTAATATACAGATGTTGTTGTTGTGAACGAGAGACATAATTTTGATTTGTGTAGTATGGTAAATCATACGTAGTAACACAGGGAGAAGTATGGGAACTGTGACTATATAAGTAAACAGACTCCGGAGGCATAGCCGCAAATTCTCAGCCTTTCTCTAGTGTGAATGTCGTCAGTATGACAACACATATCACTCAGCATCACACAGAATTCCTATTTCTACACGCCAGATATGGGATCCAATAGTCTGTATGTTTAAGAATTCTCTAGCAATATGAATCTTGTTTTTTTTTTTTTTTTTTTTTTTTGTGTGTGTGTGTGTGTGTGTGTGTGTGTGTGTGAAGATAATACTCCCAAAAGCAGTGACCCAGTTTTTCTATAGAAATGTAGAGAGCACCAGCTGAGGCACCCAGCCCTGGAACCTATCCTCAGGCCAAAGTTGGTAGTCCCATTTTCACAGGAAAGGACACAAAACAGTATCTATAAATAAGATCCTTTGTTAATGTGGACACAAACAACTATACACCATTCAATCCACAGTTTATATATTTTAAATCTAGCTAATTCATATAACTGTGTGACTTTGGGAAGGAATGTCTATCCATACCAGATAAAACCTTATGAGAAGCCAAATGATACCTCAAAGACCAGCTTGTTAAAACAAGGAATTAATTTGAACACGCTTAAAGGGTTAATTACAAGAACATGGGAGACTCAAAGGCTACTACATCCCCAGAAAACATGCCATAGCATGGATGATGACTTTTGAAAGCTGTTTTTCTCTGGTTCTCCCTGTAAACCTTGTAGGTGGTTCCACTAAAATCTCTTTATCATAATCATAACTGCATTTTTAAAGTTAGGAAGGAGCCTTGTAATTTTTTCACGATTTCTGAATTTCAACTTCACTTAGAGAAAATTTCAGTAGTAATAGAGACAACAGCAACACAGCTCTAATCTGTGTTGGTAAACAATGTGGAGAGTGGGTGTGGCAGTAGCCTCAAGCCTGGAGGCCTGCCAAGTCGGTTGACTAAGCACCTGACTTCTTCCTGTTCCTGAGTAGGCCACACCTTTCTTGGGCATTGCACAGGCGTAGCCAATGACGTGTGATCTGACCATTCTATGTGGACCAATCAGAGAAGACTACGTGATGTGGACTGATGGGGCGGACTTGGGGAGGATATAAAAGAACTGTACAAGGGGAGTGGAAAGGAGGGGCTTTTCTCTCTGCATGTATGTTTCAAGGTTCCTGATTAAACCGCATTGAGAAGAACGCTGTGTGGTCGCTCTTTTCTGCTGGTCGGAGATAGTAGCGACAAAGAATTGGTAATTTTTCTTGATGAATAAAATGACTTTGTATAGTTGCTGCTGTCAGAATATATGTGATGGTCTTTATAGGCTCATATATTTGAATGCTTAGTTACTAGGGAGTAGCACCATTTCAAAGAATTAAGAGTTGTGACCTTGTTAGAGGGAGTGTGCCACTGGAGGTTTGAG
>OZ030017.1:50282918-50285418 GCA_964023405.1 Apodemus agrarius | reverse complement strand
TGGTCAAGCTATACTTTGGCATCATTTTTTTTAAAAAAATCTCTTTATATTCTAATACGTTATATAGATCAGATGTTTCTCAACTTACACCTCAATCTGTATTGTTAATGGGGAGCAAACAATGGAAATTGCACATGAAATATTTCACAGTTCACTCCATAACTTATTTTGTTTACAGATAGCCATACTATTAGAAATATTCACTCCGTACGAGTGAATACGAATGAGGCCCACCCGCCCACTTTTGGTCATCTTAAAATTTCTGAGAACATTCTCTTAATTATGCACTTCTGTCAATTCCAGGTCATTTAATACCTCCAATTATTCTCCACAATTTAACTCTTATAGTCAGAAGTCTTTAAAGCTAAGTCTCTTTCCTTTTATTGTTTACTTCCACATATTTGGAAGTCCTTGTTTTCCATGTGCAGGTTTATGATAAGGACGACTAAATTTCCATAAACTCTGCATTCTCGCTGTGTATATTCATCTGCCTAGTTAAATATTTCATAAGCATTTCCAACCTAACATATTCAAAAATTAATCCATGCCACCCCTTTCCAAACAAAGCAATCATTTCAGTGATGGGCGGTAAAACCCTCCATCTAACAGAGAAAACATTGAGCTGTCATCTCCTTCAGATCTCACTCTTTCAACCACAATCTCCTTTTAAATATCTGGGATTTGAGAAATAACTAATTGTTGCCAATCTATATTCAAAGCAGCCCTCCAATGTTAGGTATGGAATTCTCCATGTCTTCGTAGGCTCCGGCTTGTACAACCATCACCATGATCACCAGGATGTCTTTTTGGTATACTGTGAACCCTTACTTAAAAAGGCCTTTACATTTTAGCAGTGATCACAACCTTCTCTTCCTTCTCCCATATATACAGCCACTGTTCAATTTTCTGTTTATATCTTTCTGAACTGATTTTAGACGCTTTATATAAATGAAGTTCGATAACATAGAGTCTTTGTGGCTTGATTTAGCAGCGAAGTTCACTCACTTTATATCATGTACCATTTCATTGTCTCATTTTGTTGCCCACAATGCAGGGTCAAAAATGGGGCAGAGACTAAAGGAAAGGAAAGCCTGTCTGGTGACTGGTCCAACTTGGGATTCAGCTCATGGGTGGGGGTAACCAAAGTCTGACACTATTACTGATGCTATGTTGTGCTTGCAAACAGGCACCAAGCATGGCTGTTTTCTGAGAGGCCCTACCTGCAGCTGAGTGAGACAGATGCAGATACTTACAGCCAGCTATTGGACTGAGGTTATGAGACCCCGGTAGAAGAGTTAGAGGAAGGATTGAAGAAACTGAAAGGGGTGGCAACTCCACAGCCATGATGAGATGAACAACAGTCTCAACTAACCTAGACTCCTGGAAACTCCTAGAGTCTAAGCAACCAACCAAAAAGAATACATGGGCTGGTGGAAGGACTCCAGCACATATGTAGCACAGGACTGCCTTGTCTGGCCTCAGTAAGAGTGAATGTACCTAATCCTGTAGAGACCCGAGTTCCCAAAGAAGAGAGAAGCATGGGAGGAAGAATGGGGGAGTGTGGAGCATCCTTTCAGAAGCACAGGGGAGGGAGAATGGCATGAAGAACTGTGGGAGAGGGAACTGGGATGGGGCAAAATCTGGGATGTAAATAAATATAATTAAAAATAAATCATTTTTTTTCTATTAGCTAGTTGATTACCATTTATCTTTTTCTTCTTTTGAACTACCACATATGTGAATTGTGGCAAACAATTGTGTGCAACCCTTGTTAATGATGTATATTTTCATTGCTCTTTGTTGCACGCGTGGAAAAGGATTGCTAGATTGGAAGGCAACTATGATTCATAGTTTGAGAAATTACCAACCTGTTTGTCAAAAAGTGACGGCATTTTATATAAAATTTTCCATTTCGCTATGTTCCTGTTATTGTTCTTCTTTTATTCTAGCTTTCATCATAGTAAGCAGGAAGCCATTATGTGTGTGTGTGAGTGTGTGTGTGTGTGTGTGTGTGTGTGTGTGTGATTTTCAATCTCCTATGGATAATGATGTTATTTTTCATGTGTTTATTATATATATATATATGGAAATTGGATTCAAACATTTTGCTTTAAACCATTTAAACATTATCCATTTGTAATTTTTTATTGATTTTTATAATGTAATTACAAATTACAAATTAATTTGTAATTAATGTAAAATTCAATTCACATGCTTTCCAAAGAAATGCTAGTCTGTGGGTTTTCCTTCCTTCCTTCCTTTCTTCCTTCCTTTCTTTCTTTTATACACACACACACACACACACACACACACACACACACACACACATATATATTCATTTGTTCATTTGTATTTTGGTGTCTCATCCACAAAGCTCATTTAGGTAAATTATTAATATTAATCAGTGTTTCTACCCCACATTTGAACATTCAATTCCTATATAAATGACACAAAACCTTGCGTTTAAAAGCATTAATATGACTAGAGCTGGGCAGCTATC